>VWZS01008706.1:366959-406486 GCA_013397075.1 Rhabdornis inornatus | reverse complement strand
AAAAAAAAAAAAAAACAACAAAAAACAAACCAACAAAAACACCCCAACCAACCCAAACTAATAAACATCAAACAAACAAATTCTTGGTGACCACAAGAAAGAATAAAGAGAAATGGCATCAACAGGTTCTCCCACATGACCATCATGCAACCTGATCCTTCCAGCTCCAGAGCAACGTGTGGACTTTCCCCAGAAGAATAAATACCAGCAGATGAGGACAAGGAGATTTACACACAGGGCACAATTTACAGTTCTCAGACTGTCCAAAACCCTCGAGGCACTCTGGTGTTTTCCCTCCTCTTTTCCCCAAATTTATTTTCAGCTCAAGAGCGTAATTTTTCCACTGATGGATTTCCTGCAGGTTTAACTTTTCTGTCCCAGCAGGACCAAGCAGGGGAAAAGCCACCCCTCAGTGCCCTGTTTGCATTTCAGGTTGGCAGGAAGCTCCATTCCTCTGTTCCTGAGTGGAATTCCTCAATTCCCTCCATCAGCTGTGGCAAAGGCAGCGTTTGGTGCCTGGACCTGTTTGCAACACACCCGAGAACTGGAAAGGAAATGAGAGCATCAGGAAGTTTTACAGGATTTGGAAAAGAGAAAGGAAAAGAAGTCATAGAAAACAGAGACAAAGAATCCAATTCACAGCCACAGTGCAATCAAAAAATGAAATCAATCCAACCCACCAAACCGCTACATTCTTTAAAAAAAAGTAAATTTTTCCAAGTACAGAAGAGCAGAAGTAAACCAAATACAAAGCTTGTGATTTGGAGTATAAAATTTACTTCAGCCACTGCAGCACTGAGTGAAAACATCATTGCCAGTAGCAAAATCCAATATGCACTATGAATACAAAATTATGATCATATTATTGGGCAGCCAAGAGAAGCACTTGCCTGCTGTGAGGAATTTCGTGAAATAGATTTAATTTCCTTGCAACTGAAAAAAATAAAAATAAAAAGAAAAAAAGAAGTTGATGATATCCACAACTAGTGTTAATGCATGATTGATTGATTTATCTGAAAACAGTCTAGTGCATGTGTGTACACCAGGGCTGCAGGGGTTAAATGTGGCAAGGATAGAAGCAATGCCTCTTTAGACACCATTCACATTCTTCATCTTAATTCCTAAGAGCATTCTGGTTTAGAAACTGCCACATTATCAGTCCACACAATCCTAAACTCCCCCTATATCAGCTCATCACTGGATAAACACACTGAAATCAAGGGAAATGTTCTATTTGTTAAATTTTGGTTTGTGGCTTTGACTTTGGTAGACAACCTTTTTTTGTATCTTGAAGAAAATTGTCTCCAAAATTCATGCTTCCCTTTTAACTGAGTCATTACACACAGTTATTGATTTGTAATTATTGCACTGTTTGGGGTTTTTCTGTTGGAAATATGTTTCCAGAAATACTCACTTTAAAATTCAATTATGGTCAGAAGATTGACATGGTGGAAATTTCTGGGTGTGGGGGAAGCTTCAATTCTGAGCTGCACTGGGTGCACCAAGTGTTTATTTTTACTTCACTGCTGGGATTTGGCCAGAACAGGAGAGGTCTCTAGCACTGGGAATTATTATTAAGGCTGTCAGCAAAAGTCAGGCTGGATAATTCTTATTGCAGAGTGGCACAGGAGGTGGAAGGAACACCTCTGGTATTTCAAACACTGGGTGTTTTAGGCTGCTAGAGATTGCCCTGCACAATCCTGCCTGCAAGTTAAGAGCCTGATTCACACAGGTAAGACTGAAGGAGAACAAACAGAGCCTCCCACAGCCATTTCCACAGCAATATTTTCCAACTGCAATTCCACTCAGCAGCCTAAGACAGGCAAAAGTTTTAACTGACCCCTGCTCAGGGAGATTTCTCAGCCTAGAGCTGCTTGTGGCATTAATGTGGTTGGTCTTTGGAGAAGAAATCCAAACTGCTGATTGTTCAGCATAAATTTGAAAAGTAAATTATGCTCCCTCTTTTGTAAAAGGCAAAAAGAAATTAAAATGATAGCTGCAAGTAACAACATTTTGATAAAGCTTAAAATGCAAATTTTTTTTTTTCCCCACACACAAATTGTTTGTAACTGATTGACAACTTGCACTGTAATAATTTTGTTCCACTTGAAGCAAGATCAATTTCAAGTTGGTATTTCTTGACCAATGATAAACTCAATGATTAGGGAAGGGGACTGGAAGTCAGAGAATCTAGCTGTAAATGTTGCCAAATTCACTAATAGACATATCTTGATTTATCAATGTGTACAATGAGAGATTTATGCAAGATCTGTTGCCTTTCTGGAATGATTCAAAGGGATAGATATGGCAGGGGCTGTGAATGCTTACAAATATTTAGATAGATGTTTACTGGACACTCTAAACAGCCCTGCATATTTCTACACTGTAGTTTTCATTATTTCAGTGTGATATTTTAAAAATCCTGTTCTGTAGATTAGTGACGGTTTTGTTTCAAGTGGTAAAAAGAAAAAAAGAACATATATAAAGGAAAAAAATAACAATAAAATAGAATGAACCAGGTTCAGAAAAAATCTGGTCCAGAACAAGCCAGAATCAAGCCAAGGGTGAATTTTGTTTCAAATATTTACTTGAATCATGAACTCTAATTTGACCTGCATTTGGATTTCAATGCACAAGTCTTGCTACTTCAAATTCTGCTTAAAGCCAAGCATGTTTTCAAAGCAGACCTGCACTGGAGAATTAACCAGAATTAATCAGCCATCTCCAGATTACAAACCAGAGTTGTTAACGTTATGCAGACACCATCACAAGAGCCAGGTACTTGGATACTGCCTGGAATTGCAGACAGCCATGCATTTAATTGTTATTTGGAGTCTGAATTCTCAGAATGTCCCAGCAGGCAGGGGCACACTGTCACTGATGTCTGTGCTCCTTCCCAGATTCCAGAGTTGGTCACTGGTGTACTTGAAATATCTTGATTACACAGCTGATTTTATCTCAGACTCCTGTATAATTAAAATATTTGATGGAATAAGTTTTAAAAAAGAACAGTTCAACAGAAATCAGATAGAAGTCATATGTGTGGGGAGTCTAGATAGCAAAGGTCAAAATATTTAAAAGATATCAGTATAACAATAACTTTTTTACAATGCTTTCAATCTACATTTTATGTTTTTCTGTCATTATTACTATTTAAGGAGCTTATTCAAAGGTCAGTGAAGTCAGAGGGAGTCTTTCCATTTCTATCCACAGGCTTTAGATTCAGCCAAGAGCTTGACAAGTATTCTGGGACAATTTTTGGATAAAATCATCTGCATAAATGAAGGCTTAAGCATCTCTGCTGAAGCAATATGGATTTCAAATTGCCAAGAGTCCTCAGACAAAGGATGAAGAAACCTGATTATATATCCCTGGAGGTGTAGCCACTTTTGTGTTTTCCAAAAAAAATGTTGGAAATACAATAATGGTATTGCTGAAGCAGCTTTATCAGAAATAGAAAAGCTGAAGTCCCAGGTTTGGAAAGAAAAGAGAGGGGAGTTAAGTGACAGGTACCACATTCTCAGCAGGAGATATATTTGGATAAGTGTAACATCCAGTAGATTGCAGTATGGCTGTGCTCCATTGTCAAAGGACAAAAATGGCCCATAAATCTAAGAATGGTCTCAGGTCACCTTTTGAAAATGATTTGGTGAGATTTGATGAAGTACTATGAGCCAAAAAATTCAGTAGACCGATGACATCTACGCTTTGCATTGCCACTTGCAATGACAAAAAAAAAAAAAAGATGACTAGATAAAGAACTCATAGTTTCTATAAAATGTTTTTAACTGGGTTTCCTCTGCCATTCATCCATTACCACAACCCAGTGGATCAGAGCACTAGAGGTTCTCACACAGGAAGGTGCCCAAGAGAGATTTACTCCCAATGCTCTTTGGCAACAGGATCTGCCTCCTCAGTGCTAAACCAAACACACCAATGTGCCTTTTCCCCACAGCAGACTTCAGCAAAAGCTCTGAGTTTCGGGTTCAGCAGAGCTGGATTGCACAGAGTGATGCTGGGTAACACTCAGGTTAATGCACTGGAAGTGGATCAGGAGATCAAAGCAGCTGCTGCCAAAACCCATCCGTGTGCATCCCAGGAGATTCCCCTCAGAGCAGCTCCAGAGCCACAGCTCTGAACCATTCTGTGCATGGAGTTCAAAGGGCAATTCTGCTCTAAATCTTTGTTTTCTTGGACATGAGGCCCTCGCCGGATTACTCTGGGAAGCGCCACTCAGCCTTTGTCTCCCGCAGAGAATGCAGCAAACTGCTCAGCCCCTGACAGTGCCATCTGTTTAAGGCCTCACAAACGTATGCAGACCTCACTTCTGGTCCTGATTTTGCTCCTGTTCTATTTATTTCCATCCATTAAAAAAATAAAAAAAATAAAAAAAAAGTAAAAAAACACCCCAACAAATAATAATAACAGTAACAAAGAGCGCTCGAAAGCAGAACATTCAGCATGTGCACTGAGAATCCTACTATACCAGTATGGCTAAAAACATACCTGAAAAACTAGTAGGGCTTTTATTCTAATAAATAATCCATTAAATTAAAAGAAAAAAAAAAATGCCTTTTAGGGCATCCAAAATAGATTCCATGGGTTATCCGTATATTTGGAAATGCTTCTTAACCCGCCAAGAATTAAATAAGGTCAAAATTCTCAGGTCTGGAGAAACTCAGGTCACAGATCTGAGAGATCACATAAAGTTCACTTTATATTTGATGACAAAAGGAATTATTTATCCCACAGAAATACCCTCAAGGTTTGATGGCAAAAATAAAGTCGGGTCGTGACTTAATAATCCCAGTTACTGCCACTTCCTCGTTATCCTGAAAATTCCAGAATTAAGACACTTCCAGGCCAATATGGAAAAAGACTGACCTTTTCCCAGTTCTTTGGCTTGGCTTTCTTTCCCTCCAGAAAGCAGAGGTAATTTATTTTGGCCTGCTATTTCTGGAGAAGGACTTCCAAACACTTCTCACATCCTCTTCTTCCTCTTCTTCCCACCCTCACCCTGCTCAGCTGGAGCAGCAAATCCATCCCTGGTCCTTACTCATTGGAATTTCCATCACATCTACCTTGTTTCAAAGAAATGCTGAATGTACAGTGGAATGTGTTTGCTCATATGTGGTGGAGACATTATCTAGATTAAGGATTTTTGCTTCCCATCTACCCCAGCAACTTTTTCCATGGCTTGCCAGCTAATATTTGCAGTGAAAAGTTACGTGGAAGAAACTGAACTTTCCAGCTGATGCCCTGGTGGTAATTTAGCAGAACATGCTGGACAGAAGAGAAGACAGAGAGGGATATTCAGGTAGCATTTCCTGGCTAAAAAAATCTGGAATTTTCTTTTTCTTGTCACCTCAGGCAGCACTGGCCCCCCACTGCCCCACCAGTGCCTTGCTCAGCTGAGACATGAGTGAACTTGAAAACAGATCTCAGAAAACCTTAACAATTCACTGGAAGACACTCCAGGGAATTTACAGACAATGTATGGCAACAAATCTTGGGTTTTTTTGGTGAGAGCAAAGCTTAACTATTCCTTCCCAGAATTTTGTCCCCTAAAGTGTAACCATGCATAGCTACGGACATTGATGCAAGCTAATCTAAAGCAGTTTGGAAAAACAAGAGAAAAAATAAGAGGATAAGAGCAGTGATTTCTGAGTGCTTTATTTTAACATCTGTTTCACAGATTCTTTTTCTTGTCAGTGCTTCTAAACTTTGTTACCTGTGAAGAGAATTTTATATAGGTGAACTCAAATTCGATAGGAGAGCAGAAGGGAACACTGCACTGAGGAACTGGATATTACCAGATAATTTCAATAAATCAGGTCATCATCCTTTTACAAAAGATGCTCTTACCCTCAATATTTGGAATTTAGATCTGTTTGCTCTGATTATTGGAAATTGGCCTCCAACCAAATATGTTTTAAAAGTAATTTCTTCTTTTTTTCTCTACATAAGCAGCAAGACCAGGAGGTGTAACCAAGGTCAGCCACAGGTAACACAAAGGGCAGTCACCTGTTGGGGACAGGAGCATGGACATGGCTCTGCTGCCCACTTTGTCTCCAAAAAAAAAAATGTATTTTAGCCAGACAACACAGAAAATTGTCTGAAAAGTAGTAGAATTTTGTCTCACATGGCACTACATCCTAATAAAACCAGTATAAATTCAGACAGTCTCTGCAAACACTGATCATCTGATGCATTTTTTGGAACTTAAATCCAGGTTAATATTCATATTCTCCTTGCATAGCAAGAAATTACTGCAGGTACATCAGAGCCCAAGAATCCAACCACAGAAGGGTCAGAAGTGTTTCAGGGACATGGTTTCAAACAACAAACCCACCCAACAAAAATATAATGCTGGATGTTGATAGCTCTGCACTGAAGAGGTTTCTGTCCATTCCTTGTCTATTAAGCAAGACTCTTTTTGTTTCCAATGAAAACCAGTTGTTACCATAGTTGTATAACAAAACTAGAGAATGCAGTTAGCCTTGCCTTCCTCCATTTACAAATTATTTGTTATGTTCAGCCTTATTCCTGGCCAAGGACAATAACACCTCAAGGCAACAAATAAGGGAAGTTAATCAGGGAGTGTAATATTTATATTTACTTTACAAGAAAAGGGAAAGGCAGAATGTATCTGATGATACCCTCCTGCTATCATCAGATTTTCCAAGGAAGGCAGCACGCTTCATCCTTATCCTTTTTCTTTCTCCTTTTGCCCAGAATCCCACTCTCTGCCCTGCTTTCCACACTAGAGGTTCGAGCAGCAGTGAGGATGAGGGAGCTGCACACTGAGAGAATGAACAGAGCTGAAATCAGGAGAAGCACAGAGAGGGAGGGGAGAGATCTCTGGGCTGTTTCAGGTGATTGATGTGCTGTAAACAAAGTTTCTAGAAATCCTGACTGTGATAGACACACAGGTGTTATATAAGAGCAGGCAGTGAGATATTTCTCATGACTCATTTTCTGTCTGCATTGCTTGCAAAGCTCTATTGTGTTTCCAAAGATGCAAAGCCTCCTCATGGATATAAAGGAGTGTGTTCAGGGAAAAATCCACAGATAAAAGATAATTTGTTCTTAATATTCTAAAGATATGAGAATATTGATATTTAACTTCTTTTTTATACTGGGAAATCTAATAAAAAAGCAAGGAATTGAAGACAGGGACCATATCCTACTTAGCTGGTGAAAGAAGTGAAACATATTTTTTATATACTCCCCCCTATTTATCCCAATACAAGGGACACAGTGACAATTCTTTGCTTGAAAAATCTTTCATTCTCAACTCCTCAGCTTATATTCAAATTCTAAAGCAAAAGCAGGCAAGGATTTAAAGAATTCCAAATTATCTAATATTTTTTTTTTAAGGATCAGAATAATTATTCTTCTATTACAACGCAGATAAAACTGTCGAAGGGAGCAAAGGAAAGAATGAGTGAATAGGAAGAGGCAAAATGAACATAAAGACATCCCCCCTACCATTTGGAAAACTGACTCTGCCCTGAGAAGTTAGGATACTGCACATGAATGCCAGAAGATTGTTGGGATTAGGTTTTATCACTACACTTCCAGAAAAAGTCCCTTTACAGACTGCAAAGCAGTGGTGGGTCAGGCTGGAACATGAAATCACAGCATTTATCTGGACTGAGGTGTTTAAGCAAGAAGCCAAGCAAATTGTTGCTTCCAACTGCTCCACACCATGTTTTTGAGACTTAACCCAAGGTTTTTGGGCCAAATTTGAGTCCCAAATTTGCTTTGTCACATTTGCTTAGAACTCAATCACTGTCCTTCATTCTTATTAACAAGCAGCTGCCTCTCAATGTTTTCTCTGTATTTTGGTGGCTAAGTTGTATTGAATGCTCTCTCCAATCCCAGTATTTCACAGAAAAGTGAGTTTCTGCAAATTTCCTGTGAGAGGTCCTCAAAGTCAAAAGCTCCCATGTCACAGCACCATCATAAAACCTCCTCTGAATGCTTCAATGCCATTCTGTTTGCTCTTAACAGACAATAAACATCTTGAAGCCTTCAAATTCTCACAAAACCTGCAATTCCCAAGCAGTCTTCCCTGAAGTGTTCATACAGAGTGCAGCAACATCACTGCTGGTGACACCCAGAGCTTCAGTTCATTATCTCCCTCATCAAAGCCTACATTTCCTCTGAAGGTAACAACATCCTCCAACTTTACATTCTGCTTAAAGATCGATTCTGGGGCTGAAAAACAAGATTAAGAAGCAGAAGGTCAAAGAGCAGACTAAACAACAGCATCCTGCACCCTGTGAATTAAACAGCAGCACAGGAATGCTAAAGCAACATTTTGTGCTCATTATCACAGCAACTGCAAAAAGCAAGCTCTGGCCTGGTCTAAACTAGGCTGCCAGAGAGGTTTAACATCCAGCAGAACTGAAGTATAAATGATAAAGGTGATGATTCAGATAAGACAATGAACAAATCAATCTCTGTTCTGAATTTCCCTATTTACAGCATATAAAATAATCTGTGAGGATAACAAAGTGACCCAGGGAGTACCTTGCCCAAAAGTGTAAATTTTTTTCTCACATTCACTCCCAGTCCCCAGAGCGTAGCAGCAACTTCTTCTTTGTAAGTTTAGACTTTTCATTATAGCTGCAGAGATGAGAAGGATAAAGATTTCATTCACTTTTCAGAAAAAAAGGACGTTTTTCTTTTAGGAAAAACACAAGCATCCACACATACATTGCAAATTGCACGTGAACTAAATAAAGAAACTGTCCAAATGGTTCTTGTTTTAAAAGACAAATATAACCTCTTTCATTATAAATTCTAAATGCTGAAAGCCTCTGTAGCTAGAGGAGCTAAAATGCATTGTAAACCATTGAGACAAACAGACACCAAAGGAGTAGTGCTGAGCAATTTCCCGGATAAATGGCTTTTCCTGGCTTCCAGGTAGCAGTGTCACACCTCAGGCACCTTTGAGTAATGACTTTGAGCAATCTGGAGTTGCTGCAGCAAGGCAGGAGCACAGAGATTGGATACTAGGAAAAACTTCTTCACAGAAAAGCTTCTCAGACACTGGAACAGGCTGCCCAGGAAAGGGGCTGACTCACCATCCCTGCAGGTAACTAAAAGATTTATAAATGTGGCACCTGGGGACATGGTTAGTGGTGGGCTTGACAGTGAAAGCTGGCCTCAATGACCTAAAATGGTCTTTTCAGCCTAAATTATTCTATGAAAATAGAAAGAGCAGATTGCAAAGCAAAAGGCAAGATGAGAAAGGCATTGCTGAGAGTTTTGCTGGAAGAATCACTACAATGTCATTTTTTGAGAGCAAAGATAGTCAGCATCCCCATGGAACAAAGTGAGATTATGGGCATGAGGATAAAAGAAAACTCATATGGCATTTTCACCCTCAGGAGAAGAAATGCTGGTTGTAAAGATAAATAAATTAATCTTCCATTAATAACATGGGTTTTTATGTGCTATAAACCACCCAACATATACATATTTTTGGACTCTATTAGCAACTTGAATTGCAGCATCGTGAATTGCAGTTTTTAAGCTCATCTTTGCTATTTTTGCAGCAGGGGACCCACAGAGGTCTGACTAGGACCAGAGTGATCACTTGTACAGAACATTTCCTCGTTGCCTTTGCAGTTTTACCCTTTACAGACTGCCATGAGATTCCTTCTGCTGCAGACTGGTTGCTTAACATCACACCTGCAAGAACATTTTGGGCATGTTCCTCAAAGGGCATATGCAGGATCTAGGAATGCCAAAAGTCTTTTTCTGTGGGGTATTTGCTGCTGCAGAGTGACAGAGGTGGACAGACAAGTTCTGTGTGGTTTTTCCCAGGCATGTTTTAGGTGTGTTATGAAGACTGCTTTGCTTGTGTTAATGTAGACAGGGATTTGTAGGAAGTCCAGCACAAATTATTCTGGGCAGGTGTCTTTCAACACACACCCTTCTCAAGCACAGCTGAGAATGCTTAATGCATTTCCACACAAGGACCAGAGAAAAATGGTGTTTAAGGGGTGTAAGACTACATGGACTTCATTCATATTGAAGTACCTCCTCATAAAGTCCAAGCAGTTTTCCCAAAAGCATGCTTCTTCCTCTGGAAAACTGTTCCTTACGGGGAAAAGTCACCTTCAGAATAGAGTTTGATTACTCTCCTACAGATGAAAGTGTATCTGAGCCTCAACTGTGACTTGCTACCTCTCATTATGGTTGGTGAATTTAACAGCAGCAGTTGCACCAGCTGCAATTCTTCTTTATAGATAGTTATCTGTATTTACTCGTGACAAAAATTCCCATTCTTTAGCACAGAGATAAAATTAGACATGCTTCTTTCTTCTTTAGTCTGAGAAAGAGGTTCCAGGGCAATGCAGCAAATTAATCCTGCAACTGGACTCAGAGTTTTAGAAGGGATTTAAAATCAAAATGCCAGTGAGAGGCACACCTGTGTGGAGGCAGAGAGAAGGGATTTAAACAGGACCTGGTAGATTTTAAAGCACTGATTAGGTCAGTAACAGGCAAATCTAAACTTTGCATGCATTCCTGCAGAGTTCCAGGGGAAAATAGCCCAAGTATTTTCCAGAAACTGTAGGTTAGGAGTTTAATGCTATTGGTTTCTCATCTCAAAGGCTCACTGGGACAGGCATCATGCTGAGCTTCAAACCTTGGTGTCTAAGTAGAAACAGCCACCAAAGGACAGATTTGCTTGAGTATAGAATAATTTTCAATAGCAGCATTCAATCTCAAAATGTATTATTAACAACTGAGCTAGGAGTAGATTTTGTTCCATAATTAAAGAGCATGAAGTGTTATTCCCAGCTGCCTCTTATGGAAATGACAGAGCTAGACCTGACTGTTGGTGCAAGTGCTCCAGCAATCCCTACCATGAAATTAAGATTTAAATGTCATTCTGCTTCTAACCCTAGATCTGGTTATTTCCAAGTGGCTCTCATATAACTCTGTGCCATTGTTCAGTTGGCAATTATTACACAGAAAGTGGATCCCAGCTGGCAAGAATGAGTTGAATCTTCAAGCCAAGGTTGAGCAAGGTTCAGTGAAGCTGTGGATTGTATTAGTAAAACTATATGTGTTTGCAAATTTAGAAAATTTGGTCCAAAGGAAAGGAAATGATCTTATGCAGATATTAAGAGTCCAAGCTATCATTTGTAGATAGAAGTTACCTGATACTCATCAAACTATACAGCAGCAGTGTCCACAACCACGTTGTTACTTGCCAGTTATTAGTTTCAATTCCTGTTTTCCCCATGCTCCTGACATTTGCTATCCTTATCAACAATGTAATCAGATTATACTATTCATTAAGACATCCCTCTGTAACACCAAAAGCTTTATAAAACCAGCCCACCCTGCGGTTGCATATAGGCTGGTGGAAATAGATGAACCAAGAATTTGAATTTCAGGGGTGTCAGCATTACCTATGATGGTAGACAGGTAAGCCAAAAGCTACCACGTTACATACTTGTCTAAATCTTCACCTTTTTTTTTTAACTAGAAAACAAATACAAGCTTATTTTTTTCTTTTTTTTTTTTTTTTAATCTAGCATTTCTCCCTTTCTACCCATGGCCACTTGTCCTGTTCCTGACTCTACAGTCTCCCTCATGCTGTCAGTGAACAATTTGGTGGTCTTCCCACTAAGATTTTTATCTTATATCTGACCTGGTCTTCCCCAAAATCTATTGTTTTATGGCATGGAAGAAACAAATAGCAGTGAGGTTCCAACACAGCACACTTAGCCTATGAGTTGTCAATATCTTATCTTGCCACACAAAGGGAATTTTTTCTCTGCCAAGGGTCCTCAGATACCAGACCACCAACACTAAGACCAAAGCCAGCCAGTACACAATCCCACAAGTATCACAGTCACTACCAGAAATCACAGTTTGAGACAATTTTTCCATTTACAGTGTTTGACTTGCATTCATTGCCATCAACATGAGGTGAAGGAAATTTCCTTATCAGGCATTTGTTGGAGAACTGGCAGATTCTCCTGCCTGCTTAACAAAAGCTGAGCTGTGCTTGATCTCCTTAGTAACCATAGCAAACAAATATGCTCAGAAAGGGGGGGGACAATCTGCTGACATGGAATCAGGTTCAGTTTTATCTACACTGTCGACACATTTTAATGCTAACCAAGTCACAGCTGGGCAATGCCTGCTATAAATCTATATCCTGGTGCTGTTAGAGTACCAGTCTCCTGACTTTCCTTCTGTCTTCTTGGAGCTTAATAGCTCTTCAGAAGAACTTCCACAGAGCGTCAGAACTTATCTCTGCATCTCAGCTGGACATTTTCACCCCAGCAAACTGTGTAATCCAAGCTCTAACCAGGCCTTAGCCCTTCTCCTCCAGCTCCTGCACTTGCCATGGAAAGCATCAGCCACATCTGCCAAAACAGCACTCTTACCTGAGACAGACTGACCCCACCCTTGGCACTGCAAATGTGAGCAGCAGTCCATCAGATCCACACTATGAACACTGTCTAATAAATGTTACAGGTTTTATACTTCAGCCAGTGTAACTAAATCAAGGACAACCAACAGCTATCAAATTAACAGCAGAGACTTGGGTGCAAAACACTGTTTTTATGGCAGAGATTTCTTAGGAGAGTTTACATGCTCCATGACCTGTGAGACTGGAAACTCAACTCCCTATGGGATCACTGTGGGACAGGTTTGAGATGTTCATCTGACCACCTAGAACACAGCAGTGCTTTTCTGTGTAGAGAAGAACATGTCAGCAAATAAACACTGAGCAGTCTGTACCCATGGCAAGGGGCATGCAAGCAACAGCATTTCCCTGATGCATCTGTGCCCCATGTTCAGATAAACTCCCATGCATTTCTTTTCCAGTGTAGCTACTCTGAAAAGGAAGCTGAAGTTGCAAACTGCAGCCCCTTCCTGAAGGGACCTGGAATCACCCAGTTGGGGCACAAGCCATGCAAGTTCTTTGCAGCATGTGCACAGCTTGAGAAGTTATTGTTAAGGAAGCAGGATTGGATTTATAACTTTCAGCTTGTGGTACTTTCCTCCAAGTGGTGGGCTCTTACCTCCCCTTTTATTTTCACTTCTGCCATTGAAACATCTCTTCACAAGTTCAAGATAAATGCAGAAGCCAAGTCACACACAGAAGATGACATTTCTCAATAAACACCCACACTCACATTCAGCTAAAAGCCAAGCTCCATCCCCAGCTACAGGGAAATAAATGGAGAGAAGACCACGTTCCAAAGTTACAAAGCATTGTTCTAGCTGAAGCTTTTCAGCATCACAACTACATCAGATAGTCCCAGACCAAAACTACACAGGCCACTGAACCAAAGCTTTATGAAAACACAGCTTAGAAACACAAACTGTTCCTACAGCTTCAATGAAACTAACTCCAAACTCTTGCTGCAGCAGTCTGATGTTTTTGTTTTGTTTCTAACTGCTAGTTCAGTTTATGTACCCTTCCCAATGACTGACATTAGACTGACAGTACAGAAAGGCAACAGAAATTAAGTCACCACTTGTTCTAAGCAAAAAGAGAAAGTAATTGGGATCTCTTTGTGGACTTTGTGGCTTAGAGAGAAGCATTTCACTGGATCTGATTCTAATTAATGCCTCTGATTTTTCAATTAGCAGCAACAAGTCAATCTGGTGACATCACTTGGAAATCAACATTTTGATAGTTAACAATTGTGAAAGAAGGACTTTAAAACCACCACTTTTAAACCACCTGGATTTAGGGGGTTACTCTCGATCCTTCATTAGGGTAGTTGAAAGAGTGGTAGGGAGGACAGGAGAAAATAAAAATCAATAAATAATATAAAATAAATTTAAAAAAAAGAAAAAAAGGAAACCTGGAACAAGTTTTGAGACTAACTTGAGTATTCTTCCAGGAAGAAAACCCAACCTAGTGCTAAGTCTGTTTTGCTTACTTGCAAATGGGCCATATCACAGCTTTATGTACCCTGGGGAAATACTGCTGCATTCTTTTTCTGTTCCTCACTAAAAATAAACTGATATAATAGTACTGATTTGACTTCTGAGCTTAGAGTAAAGATAAAACTATTTCTGAATGTAGACAAGCTCTTCAACTTTGATCACAGACTTTAGAGCAAAATGTTAAGGCTTGTAGATGGAGCCAAGAGCACTAGAAGCAAGGTGGCAAAAAAAAAAAAAAAAAGACAAGACAAGACAAAACTCTAATCTCAAATGGCCAAACTTTCAACATCTAAAAGGTTTCTCCTCCCACTGTGAAAGTGAGTGAACTCTTTTTTAAAAACTATTTTTATTTAGAAATGAAGAAACAAAGATGAGGGGGAGTAGGCAAGGGAGAGATCTCAGCTCTGGCACTCAGAGCATTCTTAGCACTTTTTTCAAGTGACATCCTCCGCTCATCCCTGTTGATTCTAGTGATTATGCATGATGATATGACACAGAAGGAAGCAGGGTTTAAAAAGGGATTTACACCACAGCTCAACAATGCACTAACCCACGCAGCTGGAGCACAATTACAAATTAATCAGCCCAGTAAAATCTCCAGAGGTGCACAATGACCCTCACTCCTTTGTGCACAGACACCTCCACATGCTCTGGCTGCCCAGAATTAACATACAAAACTAAAGGAGCACAAAAACATCTCTGCTGTTCCATAATTCAGAGCCTGCCATCCTGCAAGGAGCACTAGGAGCTGGGTGCAGAGCAGCACAGACAGCAAGTGCTGTGCAAATGCAAATTAGGTGCTTATTAAATACTACTTAAATATTCCCCTTTCTGACTGAATATTCCCCTTTCATCCAGGTTTTGGTGGGAGCAAATTGCTGTGCATGCAGTGGTGACACTGAAGCAGTTCAGATTCCCTGGTGCTCCTCCTGTATCCAAGCTCCCTGGCTGGGGTTTGCATGTTGAATCCCACTCATGTTCCTGGCCTCTGAAACACCTTTATTTGCCATATCTAAAGATCACCACAGACCCATGAAAGTTATCATTTTCAATGCTAACTTTTCTAGCCAAGAGTAAAAAAAAATACTGAGAAGCATTAAAGCATCCCCTAAAAGTCTCTTTCTCTAACATTACATGCATCTTGAACTTATACATAATGTTGTGTGTAAAAACTGCTTTTTGCTATGTTTGATGCCAGATTTTGAAAGACCCGTGGAAAAGCTGCTCTGTTTTTTGCCAAAATATTTCTGAATGTGTTTTGTTGTACAGTGCCCTCTCTCCTGAAATTAGTGCCATCAGTGGTGACCCGTGGTGGAGTTTTGGGGCTACCAGAGGTGGGAATGGGGAGGGCAGGAACCTCTGCAGGAGCTGTGTCTGGTGCCTCACCCATCCTGGGTGGCTGTGGGGAACACAGGTAACACCTTCCCCCTTTTTTTGTGGATGTCTTGCTGAATTATGGTCTACTGTCCAAAATCTCTGGATGTAGGAGCAGAGGAGGAGGAGGGTTTGTGTATTTGGGGTGAGTCAGGCATTGATCCAGCCCAGACTGGAAGATTGCCATAAATTATGGTCCTTTTCACAAACAGGGATGCACATGGACTGACAATGTGACCGAGCACTGGGTTTGGCCTTGGAGAGGAAGGTGTCTGTGCTATCAGAGTGAAGACAGAGGTTCCTGCCCTCCCCATTCCCACCTCTGGTAGCCCCAAAACTCCACCACGGGTCACCACTGATGGCACTAATTTCAGGAGAGAGGGCACTGTACAACAAAACACATTCAGAAATATTTTGGCAAAAAACAGAGCACCTTTTCCACGGGTCTTTCAAAATCTGGCATCAAACATAGCAAAAAGCAGTTGTTACAACATTATGTATAAGTTCAAGATGCATATAATGTTAGAGAAAGAGATTTTTAGGAGATGCTTTAATGCTTCTCAGTAATTTTTTTACTCTTGGTTAGAAAAGTTAGCATTGACCTTCAAAGCAAATAAAAATATGCTTCTGCTCCTTGTTTGAATTGATAAAATAGCTTGAAATCTGAGTCAATACCTGTGTGAAAAAGAAAAACAGCCTAGGTCTGAAGTCCTGTTTCCTATCTCCTGCCTGATTTCCTAGTAAATTACTTCAAAGAAGGGAAGCTTCATTACTGCTCACCTAAAGTCATGCCTGTTCCTGAAGGAATGCCTTTATTCCCATTGTCCATTTGAAAAATCAGAATGTACTGCACTGCATAAAAATGATCTATAGTTGCAGCTTAAGAAAACGGGTTTTGAAATAGATCTAAATTAGGTTTGACCATCTCTCACACATCCCAGCCTGAAGGAGCACCCTAGTAACAACCTTCAGCATTTTGCAAACATTTGCTACTAATTATGGGTTCTTAGAACAATACTACAAGGCTCCATGCTTTACAGAAAGAGGCCAAAAGCAGCCTCAAAAGTAAGCCTTAGCCTTTAATTTAATTTAAACAAGCACATACAAATTCTCAAACATACATTGCAAAAGCTTCCCAGAACACTGCTCTGATTAATGGCTCCAAAAACTTGTAAAAGCTCAGCTGTCAAGCATTACAATGTAGGCTGAGAAAAAGCTCATGTCGAGCAGCTACATAAAAATCTTTTGAAGCAGCTTCTCCCTGCTCCTTCAGCAATGGCAAGACACCAGGAGAGCTCCCAGGAGCTGCAGGGCTTTCCCTGTGCCGGCTCAGGGGCTCCCATACCTGCTCCCAGGTCACCAGACCCTGTGACAGCAGGCCAGGCTGCCCCATGAGCCCCAGCTCTGATCTCTCAGCCAGCCTTTCATGGCTCATCCCTTCCCATCACTGTTCCCCTGTCACTGCCTGAGCTTCTTTCAGCCTTCAAGTGCTCTTCTGTCTCCCTCGACTCTAAGCAGGAGACAGAAAGGAGTGGGCACAGAAGCAGCATTATCCTTTCCAGCTGCCTCTTGTTTTTATTCTCAGACCATCCTGCCTCAACAAGTGGCCAAGCAATGTTCCAGCCCTTCTGCTCCAGTTGACACCACTTGGCCAAGATGATGTGGAGAGTGTTCTCCCAACCTTAACCCTTCTGTGATTCACATTAGCTGTGCTTAAAGAAAAAAATTACCATGGAAAGCTCAGCCATAGCCCCTGTGAAGAAGTATTGACAGAAACCCCTTTAGCAAGGGACTCTGGAAGATGCAGCTTCTGCTCAGGATGAACCTGGAACTTAAGGCAAAATATCATCTGATAGGGCTGCTCCTTGCTGAGAAAATCAGGGTTAATCAATAGTTGTGGTCATTTTCTATTTGTTTTTTTCTCACTTTATTTAACATTTAACTGTTAAGCACTCACTATTTAACAATTCCTGGATAATTTTTTTTACTGAAAAAGAATTTGTGGCCACAGCCTCTGTGATGCATTTTCAATTTTCTTTATCAAGGGCTAAGGAATACCCCTTGATAGTGTTACAAAACCATTCTATTTGTCTTTAACGAAAGAACTTAATCGTCTTAGAAGTTTCAAAAGCAGAATGACAGATGAGAGTAAACACAATAGATTTTTGGCTTTGACTACTACATATTCCCATGATTTAAATGGTGGCAGAATTACTTTTACTCATAGAAACTGAGAATGTGAGAACCATCAAGGGAATCTTCCATACTGGAAATCCACACTGTCTGTGTGAAGGAGGAAAAGAAACAAGGAGCCTTTAAGAGACAGGTTTTGATATCCCTATAAAGAAGAGCCCAAGAGCTTTTCCAATATTTCATCAAAATACTGAACCTGCAGCTGCTTGATCATTGTCCTGCTGTGTCTTAGGGTTTAATTTGGAGGATATGGATAGCTGTAAAGGTGAATTAAAAAAAAAAACACTGCTGTATTTTATCTTCCCCCAGGAAGAAACCCAAACAACAATCCTTGGATCTGAGTCTTCTGGAAGTTTGGGAAAAGCTAAAATCCAAGTGCTGCAGCTCTGCACTGTCTTCACTTGCATTATATTGGATTATCAGAGGTCTGGGTTATCATGAGATCACATAGATATTGAATTAAAAACTGCTGGGTTTGAAAAATTTGATAGTGATGGAAAATAATGATTTTTTTTCTTTGTGCTTCAGGGAAAAAAGTGCATTCTGAAGTAAGCAGGCTTCTACCCAAAGGCATTTCAGGATTCCACTAAATTATGGGCTTTGGTTTATGAAACAGAACGTTATACAACAAAAGTGTTCTGCTGAATTGTTCAGAAATGACTGGTATGTCTAACTCTGAAAAATGCTGGTGATAAACTTCTTGTGTTATGACCCTTATGAAAGACAGAAAACTGGCCTTTTTAATGAAAATTTTGATAAATTTCAGCAGTGAGTATACTGTGTACTATGATTTTATCATTGGACAAAGATGAGCAGCTGCTACAACGTTGAACAATCCAAGTAGAAATATGAGAGGGGAAAAAGTTTGCCATCAGATCTGAAATTAAGGACAAACACATCTTCAGCCAGTGCATTATTTTAAACATACCTGGTGGTGCTAATTTTTGAAGATACACTAGTAAATGTTTTAAATTTTGGCTTTTGAGGGGCTAAAACAACAGCAGAGCAGACTGAGTAACAGGAGCTCTGCTGCTCATGCACATGGCAAACTTGTGATTTACAAAGAACTCTTTGTACATCCCTGACATCCTTCATCCTCTGTGGTTGAGAAGATAGATAATGCTTCCAGACAGTCCTGGTCAATATTCAAGCTGTGAGCCTTCCTGTTATTTGTGGCTTTTTGCATGCCTTTTCCAGAGCTTCCAGGGATTTCTCTTCATTAACCCAGCCCTGTCTCAATCCCAGCAGTGAGCACTTGTGTTTTCCTGGTGTGATTCATGCCTGGCTGGTTTGCAGATGACATTAAGGCTGGAGCTACAGACCATAATTCTGGAGCCAACTGCAAAGCAGGCAGGTGCCATTAAAGCACTGGGAGCATAAATCAGTAAAGAGGGATGGGACACTCCTGGCTGCAACATCCCCCTAGGAGAGAGTAAAAATAAACAGCTCACAATGGGTGGCAGCTCAAAGCAAGTGAAGACACTGAATTATTTAAAGGGAATAGTTTCCTACCTGCTTTCCTTCTTACTGGGCTCCTGTTACAGTAATGCAGAAGGTAAATAGGAGGGGTTCTTCTGTTTGAAACAATTAATTGCTCTTTTCTCCTGCAAGCCAGCAAGACAAGGCTTAGGGTGCAAATCAGGGCTCATGTGCATTTTCTGGGTCAAGTACCAGCTTTCAGTCTCTCTCTTGCTGTAGAAAAGGTAACATTTCACCCCCTTGCACTAATGGAATTGCATTGTTGGAAGCATGAGAAGAGCATGAAACAGCAGCACCTGTTCCCTACTGCTGGGTCTAATTACCACCCTTTAACATGTTCTTTTTGCCTTCTTTTACCAAGAGTTTATTCCTGAAGAAGAGGCAGTGGGGTCAGCAGATGACTCAGGTGGATGCTCTACAATGGGGCACATCCCAAAGCTTCTAAACATCCAAAGTTCTACAGTTTTCATTATAAAGCTGGTTTAATAATTATTTTACGGCTCTGTGGGAGCTCAGCCCTAAAGCAAGGCTCTCTCTCCTAGTTTTGATGTCCACACAGCAGCCACATTGCTCAGAACTGCATGGCATTCATGGGTGCATTGGAGTGGGGAAATAAAATGCTAACCCTACAGAAGTTATTGAACTTATTATTATTATTATTGAACTTACCAGCAGTCAACAGTTGAGATAAGAAAAACCAAGCAAAACCCTTGGACCTTGGTAAAAATACACAGAGGAGTACATTTTCTCTTCACTTCCTTTGGAGCATACACATTATTCCATATATTTTCCACTGGTTTTACATTGCTGGAAATACCTGCATGGCTTGGCCAGTGCTTGAAGTCTGCAGGTAAATAAAGATCCTTGATATTGTCAGCCCAATGCATCAAAGTTTATACTTTTTTATTTACTGGGAGTAAGTTACCTGTAAATAAACATCTTTTGGTCAGAATTTTTCCCTTGGCAACCTATCTTTGTTCAGTGAGACCTTTAAAAAAATATATTTCCACACCATTTTTTCTCCCTGGTGTAAGAAGAGGAATATTTTTTCAGCATTCTTAAAATGCAAGCAAATGGCCTGGCTACAAAGTTTTCTGCACCAAAGGTTTTAGTCTTACTAGTTGGAGTATTTTGAAACTTCCTTTACATAACAAGGACAGGATGAAAGGAAACATTTCAATGTTATTAATTTATGTGAAGTTATTGTAGTATTATTTTGTGTCAAGTTACCTTAATGTTTTGCTTAAATTTAAAATTTTAAAAAAGGAAAGTTTTGGGGTTTTTTTTCTGCCTGCTGGAAAATTTAAGCTATCACTTTCAGTGACTGACAAGAAGTGATTTTGGCAAGGCATGGAGACCATGGAGGTCTGTATCCATTCCAGATTCCAGAAGCAGCCTGGGACCTCCCAACTCATGGACAGGAGAATTTTACAACTACTTAGAGCCCTTAGTTAAAAGATAGAGTAAAAAAGGTTTATAAAAACTTATTTCTATTCTTGGTCCCCTCACCTGCTTTCACCATTTTGTGATACTATTTACTGTGCATTTCCCCCTGTGGAGCTCCTTATCTCATTTAAAACATGTTTTTCTTCATCCATCACAAATATTTAAACGATTTGCCACATCAGATTCCTTAATAAACAATCCATCACCAGTGCTTAGTGTTACTTTGCTAGGTGAGTTTCAAACAAATGGCAATATGAAAAGTTAGAGGTAAAATTAATCTTGTGTAGATTTGCTCCCAGTTCCAGCTGCAGCTACAAAGCTGGATTTGTTCTCCTGTGAGGAACCACCCCAAGCCATAAATCTGCAACATTCCCAGGTGGGTCTCAGGGGACAGGAGCAGTTTGTTGGAATGAGCACTGGGCTTCCATCAGCTTCAGTGCCATGACTCAGAGATGCCATCTTCAAGGAGAACTCTGACAACTTTTTCTGAGCTGTAGCAATACACAAAGGAAAACTGAATATAGAAGTAAAAGGTTTCCAAATATAAGGGAGGTGAACACACACGAGGGCTTTTTCAAAACAGCAGGACAGGCAAGCATAAAAAATGACCTTTTCAGTGCATCCCCTATGGATGCCAGATTTTTCTTCTCTGCATTTTCCTTATATGCCATAGTCAGATCTGAAGAATAAGGCAAGATGGATTATACAACAACTTTTTGGTGTTAACTCTTCATGCCTCTTTGTCTCCAGCATGCAACAAACCCAGGGGTAACAGGACACCAGGGGGAGATTAAATAGCTATCAGTCTGAGAAGATGTAAAAACACAAAGGGATGATGAAACATGGGAATGTCAATGCAGAGTCAGAGTGGGGGAGCAGCAGGGGTCACGCCTCACTCCTTGGTCACTGTTCTCCAGGCAGTTCCAGGCAAATGCTCTGTGGGGAATGCTGCTGGGTCAGGAGGATCAGGCACAGGCAAAAATGACCCCACAGACCTCATTGTAAGGGGGAGCTCTTGCAGACACAGTTTTGTCACAGCCACCCTCTGTGCAAAAGCATTTAACTCCAAGAGCCCCAACTCCCAGGCAGAAATGACCCAGCTGAAGGGATTCCAAAGAAAATAGCAGTGACCAGATACTTACATATAAAATATGTAGTGGCAAAAGTAAAAGTGAGTAAAATCTAAGGAGAGGTTGCCAGAGGTGTACATTGCCACTTCTTCACAGAGGAAAGAGAGCAAAGAGAAGCCATGCAAAATAAATCTCTCTCCTGACAGAATAGCAAAGGACTTCAAAGCAGAACTGGCAACACACAGAGAGGGTACAAAAGGAGCTGAAAAATAAAAGAAAGGTTAAAAAGTTTGAGATTTAAAAAGGGGAGAATGCGCTGGACAACAATGCAGCCCTGGAAAAAACAGTTGAATTTAGGTCTCTGAATGATGTGGATGAAGAATTACATTACAAAGTAGATAAATATAAGGTTCCATCTTTGTATTTTCTCAGGATCCCTCTGGGTTTGGGAAATAAAGTTGATCTGTGACAGGTGTGAAAAAAATAAAGCACAGATAATCATCCTCATAGTCACAAGAAAGAGGCATTAGACAGGAGGACCTGCTCCACATCATGGTCTCTATTTAGTGTGAGGAACTATTAGTAGGTTTGGGGGTTTTATTGTGTTGAGTGTGGTTTTTCTTGTTTTGGTTTTTTAAAAGGCGACCTTTTACCAAAAAAAAAACCAAAAAACACTCCACATATTTTAATGGCCAAAGGGAAGTAAGTAAATCAATTTAAATAAGGTTAAATAGAGGAATAGGGCTTCATAGATTTTACAAAAATCAAACTCGTGACCTTCCTGTGGAAAGGAGAAACTGTTTAATGGCTTTATAGATGAGCAAATTAGAAATTTGCTGAGTTATGCCTCTGGTGAAGCAGCACTTCCCTTCTCTCACCCCTTGCTCACTGGTGGCAAAATGTTTAGAACCGTGGTAAACTGAGACTCTTCTGAGCAGTGTTCTCATTCCTGCAAAATGCAACAGTAAATTTGAATTCTTTTTGAACAAGTCATAACAGAGCCACTAACAAAAACACAAATCATAAAAGGAGTGAGGATAAAACCATCTGCAGATGTCTTTGTGTGCTGCAGTGCCTTTCCAAGGCCAGATGAAGAATGCTAACATCCATTTACAGCCGTGCTGAACACACACCCCTGCCCCAACCTGCCAGGAATCCAAGGGCAGGCAGCTTCCAGCTTGGGTGCTGGACCATTGTTATGTTCCATTCTGGCTCACATAAACATCAAGCACTCAAGTAACTGCTTTACCACACACTTAATCTCCACGTAAAATAAGATAACTGCAGCAAACAACGACTTGAACCAGCCACAGGCAGCTGAGGGCTTGAATGGCAGGAGAAATCCAAGCAGAACTGATTAATACAAGCAAGACTGTACAGCTGGAAAGGCCTCTGATACGAATTTCAGGATTTCAGGAACAGAGTGCCTAAAAGCTGAGGATGTTTGAACCAGAAGCTGATCAGTGCATGCTGGAAAAGACATCTCACTGTATTTACATGATCAACAGGTGCATATATAGATCAAACCAGAACGACTTCTACACACCAGATAAAGATTTTTGTGGGAGTATCAAACTGAAATTTCACCTTGCTTGTCTACTGTTTTTTTTCCAAGAGAAAGAAAAATCTAACTACTCTAGCATTACATTTTTCTCCTCTAGCATGGATCCATCACCATGCAGGCACTTTCCTCCCCTTTCCTCTTCCATGTTTCTTCTGGGGCTTCAGCATCTGAAATGCTTTCATAAATCCATCCCTAATCTGATATTTAGTTGTGGTGTTCATTGTTTAGAAATAACCACCAAAATCCTACCTTTGATGACCTGGCTGGGGTTTTGTTGTTTGGTTGGGGTTTTTTGGGGGGCTTGTTGTTGTTTGGCTTTTTTTTGTTTCTTTGATTTTTTGGCAGTACATCTAATTTGTCCTTTTGCTTAGAAAAGTCAAAAAAGTGCAGATGTCTTTCTTAGGATCATAACTATATTCCCCAAAATAAAATACATTCCAGAGCACCCAAGATGCTTTCCTGTGACACTTGTAAAGGGTTGGGGTACCGAGTACTGGTTTGGAAATGATAACTCTGAAGGACCCTCTCCTAGTTTGTCTATCTCATTTCTATTTTACTTTTTCATTTTTATCACTTGTAAGAGGAGAAAACACAGTCCCAGCCTCAGGGTTGATGTGATTAGGAAGGTTAATAGGGTTCAGCCTAGCTACAAAGGTAAAGCCTGAGATTGTGTGGCATGGTGAGGATGTCAAGCATCAGTTTTACATTCACAACAAATGTGTTCATATCTGCAACCACTAACCAGGACTATCCTGAGCCATTTGCCCCAGTTAAGATATCATAAATTGATTTCATTAGATTGGTAATTCCTTGTGCCTTCAAAACAGAGGTAAACTGTAATCCATGACTGCAAATACATGGTGGTGGTAGTGGGGTTTGGAGGGGAAGCTCATTGGTTTGCATTACGAGATGCATTATTAAATTAACATCCTTAGCAATGCATGAGAAGCATTTCCATGCACTGGGCAGATTTGTAAATCATTCTGTAGCATTTGAAACTCAATCTTCACCTCTGCTGTGTTGTACACATTAGCTGTGAGAGAAAGCTTTGGAACAGTGATCACAGTTTGTGCCCAAAGCAGGTTCTGCTGCCTGCAGGTGTCATAAAAGCACATTTCCCTCTGCAAAGCTCATCCTGCACTGGTGGTGCAGTTTCCAGATGTCATTGCTGTCAGTCCAGTTGTTGTTGGCTGCACTCCTCTACCCTGGCCCTGTCTTTTTTAACATTGCCAGAGGATTTCTAGTGCTCCCAGAGGATGCACACCCCACAGGCTCCCTGTAGCTGCTGCAGTTGCTCCCAGACATGTTCAACAGTATAGAAACACATGAATTTTCACTCAGCACAGCACTGGCCTGGTTACAGTGAATTACATTTCAGTCAGTAATGTCAATTCTGCCTAATTCACAGCACTTTCCTGTGCAGCCATGGATGGTGGGGTGGGGGGCACCTGTGGCAGTGCAGCACAGAAACCCATCATGTTCCACTGAGGGAAAGGTCAGCTTTCAGCCTTGCAGGGGCTTCTGAGAGCAGCAGCAAGGTTAAAACAAAATCCTGTGTATTTTAACAAGAAAGCTCAGTGAAAATGTGCATTTTAGTAGACTTTGGGGTGACCACCCACAAGCAGGGTCAGACACACAACTACAGCAATCCACACATGTGTGTGCAGCTCCAGACTTATCAAATGGTGACATTCCCTCTCTCCTCACCTTTCTTTTAAACTCTCAGAGGGGCACAGCCAAAAATTTGCTTCAGGAGCACACTGAAAAGCCAGGCTTCTATGTACCAGAATAACTTTCTAAACTCCTGGGACAGGCCCAAGTCAAAGAAAGCTGTTGCCTTATTTACCTCACCCCTGTGGAATTCTGAAGTCTAGCAGAGTTATTTATAGACAAATATTCATTTCTCTATTATTCAGCATTTTTGCAATCCAAGTGTTCTCTGGTGGTATCCCAACTTCCCAAATGCTAAGTGCCATACTCACAGTTGCATTTCTTGACAAGCACAACCATGTAATCTTGTGGTGGCAATTATTCCAAAGTATTTTAAGTACCCAGGAAATGTGGCAACATAGAATAAATAGCATATCACAGAACAGAAATAATGTGAATCACACAGCATTTTTTTTTTTTTAATGTTAGCTATCTGTAAATGATCCAGTTTAAAGTTTAGCTGAGGCTGCTGTGGTAATCTCTTCATTTTAACTGATCTGGAGTGCCACCAACAATAATATGTCCTGACTGTATTCAAGGTGAGACAACTTATGTAAAGACTTAGATGTTATTCCTGTCCATGATTCTCCTTTTCTGCTTTCCATCCCCTGCCCTTTTGGATCCTAGGGGTTTGTTCTGGCCAAGGAAGAGTTGTCTTTTCCCACAGCCTGCATTGCTTGGGTGGGGACTGCAGTGTCCTTGCCAAGCAGCCTGAGCACTGGGGCTTTTTTCTAAGTGCACCAAAGCTTTCCAAGAGAACATCAGCTCACCATAAAGCTGTTCCAGAATCCTGTAACAGCAGAAGATAACAATTCTCACACAACTTCTTCAGCTTCTAAATATGATCTGAAACAAGCTGATTTCATTTTCTAGAAGCCAAACCACCTCAGTTTAGAATATTCTCAGGGATTATGCATTCAGTCACTTTTTTTTCAACTTCAGCTTGTTAGAAAACAAGGCAACTTAAAATACCAATAACTGTGTTTGGAATTGGTGGATGAACAAATACTTCAGGAAAAGAGGAAATGGTCCTAACACTTGCTTAAAGAACATTTGTCTTTGCACCATGGCTGTAAATACAACACAGAACTGTAATATTTAACGATAAAAAAAGGTTAAAGTCTTGCAAAATGCTCTTCCATACTTTTGATTTTGTGAAACCCCTGTTCTAAGATTCACCTGCCTCCTTCCTTAAGGCAAAGCACACAGCACTGCTGGGCAGGGATTGCTGTCCCCCTACTTCATCTTCACTGCTTCCCCACACGAGCTGTAGACCAAAACCAAACCCTGGCTCCTGGCAGCCCTTACAGCTCTAATCTTCTGAGCATTTTGAAAATGAGAACACCTACAAAGGAAAACTGAGGGACACTTGAATCACGAGACAAGGAGGGGAAAGAAATCTTCAGCTAATTCACCTCACTGGCACATCTGATACCAACCATAACATATCTTAATTGATGCTCAAGAAAGAAAGTCAGAGATGCTTGAAACCATAAACTTTTTTTTCAAAAGTTAACCCTGCAACTTTTAGTTAAATATTTAGCCTTAATGTTGACTTTGTTTATGCCCATTACTAAGAGAACTTGGCTTTCTTTCACCTAGTTACTTGCAAATAGACACTACAAGCTGGAGAAAAACATGAGATATCAGAAGATTGAAAGAAAAAGACGAGAATTGTCTGTTTTCTTCTGTCTTCCTCTTGTTGCTGTTATACTACCTTTTACCCTTTACTACCTATATACCTTTTACCAGTAGAGAAATTAAAAAGAAGAACCTGTGGCAGGATCCCAGCTGTGGAAGTAATGCCAGTCAAAGCAGCAGCTTCTGAAAGTCTCAGACTGCTCAGAGACACCCAAAGGGAGTGGAGGAGCTTCCTCTGACACCAAGGAACACAATCCATGCTGGAGGAATTAGAGCTGGTCCTATTGCTCCTGCAAACATGAGGGGAGCTGATGAATGGAGCTGGGGCTCAGCAGCACCCAGGATTTATTTTCCAGCATTGTAACATGTCAGATGGAAAGGACAGGCAGACTCTGGTACCTATTAGGGTGCCAAATGTCACAGACATGCTCAGTAAACGGGACAGACAAAGCATTTCTGGAGATAAAGGCTCCTCTGCCTCAACTTGTATACAGTGCAAGAGTGGAGTTGATCCAGAGCTGCTCTGGCTGCAAAACCTCCCACATCTGCTATTCCAACACCTTCAACGAGTCCAACAGGCTGCTTCACAAAACTCTCAGCACAAAATCAGACTTCTCAGTAAAGCACAAGCAAAACTCACCAAGGACTCACAGGATCTGTGACATCGCTTCATTTTTCCTGCCTCCAGTATTAGGACATCTTATTTTTTCCCATACTCTTTACTTTTCTCTGAGTGGAACAAAGAGGCCCAGGTGAACACTGAATGTCCTTTGAACTGGGAGATGGAGGGAGAATTTAATTTTTAAGAAAGTATTTAAAATATGACAGAGTTATTTTATTTGCTCCTTCAGGTTCCACAGGATATTTGTACAAGATAAAGATACAGGAAAGCAAGCTAAATTTGCTTAGATGTTTATTCTAATTAGTGAACATAGTGGGATAAATAGCAGGTGTAACAAATATCTGAACATCAAAAAATGGCCAATCTAAAGTATATAGTAAAAATACCTTAACTGTTGACTTTTGAATTTTACCTCATTTGCTGGGTCTATTTCCAATATCAACAGCTCTGAATTACTTATACAAGGCAGTCATACATTACTAATGTATCCCCTGCTATGCTTTCTACTGTTTTGTCAAACCTAAAGCATGAAAATCTTTATGTTCCAGCTGAGTTCTGCATTTTTACTTCTCATAGCTGAGCATAATGTCATGGGCACATATTTCTCCAGAACCAAAAGAAGGATCTAGTAACACCTGCAGCCCTTCATGGAGCAAATCAAAACACCAAGAACATCACAGATGGTGATGCTTCCCTGTATATTCATGGCACTAAATAAATTCGAGCCTATTTTGGTTTGCTCAGTGCTCTTGAAATAAAAAGCAGATTTAAATTCAGGTCTCAAGCTACAGACAAGCATTCAAAGATGTTCAGACTGTGACAAAGTTTAAGCTTCTGCAGGAAAGATGGGAAATAGGGTTTCATGAAAGAAAGGAAGCCATGAATTAGAGATCTGAGTTGGGGAGAGCAAGAAAGGAACCTTAAACACTGTCATCATGATGGAATGCCAGCCTGGATTACATATCCAGAGTATCTGAAATGCTGCACAGTTCCAGGGAAAGGAGTAAAGGGGAAAAAAAAAAGGAGTAAAGGGGAAAAAAAAAGGAGTAAAGGGGAAAAAAAGTAAACCGAAGGGCTGGGGGATGAGCCCTGCTGCAATCTGAGCATGGAGAAACTGGCAAGCAGCCTCCCAGGAAGGTGTGGGATCATTTTGGGTGTTACAAAGAACCCAAGTACTCCAAAGTAGTTACTGCAGGTAACTTTCTGATAAGAATCAATATCCCACTATGTTTTTGGAAGGATTTATCCCTTTGCCAAGTGAGATGCACATGGATGCAGGGAGGGAATTCAGATGACTAAACTGCAGCTGTGTAACTCAGCTAACTAGACCCCACCTGAAGACTGAAAGCTTGCACAGGTTTTTAGCTACAGGACAGGGCTCAGCCATCTACCCTAAGGTGAGGTGAATCACCATCAGGGAGGGAGTTCTCATGGCTCTTTTTCCTGCCAGAGCAGGCTGTGTGAGTGGGTGAGATGCAGGATGGAGATGTCTCCAAGCCCTTGCACTGTCATGTCCCATTAATCCAAGCAGTAATTAATTGGTGGCACTAGCAGCATTAGAAGCCAGGGTGTGCAGGACCTTTTGTTTTCCCTTCCAGGGACAGGAGCCAGCTCCCACCCCAGCCAGTGCAGCTCTCAGCTGCAGAAACCCAGAATTACAGCCAGCTTAAAATGCACCCCTCCTCTCAGGAGCTGGTGCAGCATCATTCCCCACTCAAAAGCTGTTCAGCAGCTTTGGGAAAAGAGCAAAGCCTATTTGCATCAATTTTCAGAATGTAGTTTATATAATGCTTTACCAGCATTTTTGAGAGAAAGGACAGGAGCTGTGGAAGTTCTGGAAGTGTTTTGCAGCATGCATCAGGTTGGGAACATGAAAAAGGGAAATCTCTTTCAAGAATGCTCTCCTTTATTTCTGCTCTGGTAAAGATGTCAGCTGAAATCAAATTAGAAGTGTATGATACAGCTCCCACAGGTGGGGATGTTCAGATCTGAGATGATGATTGGCACTTGCAGAGCTAAAATACACCTACAAAATCAGAAAGAAGGTTCGTGCAGCATCCATCCGTTTGGTTTACTCTGATCCAGGCTGCTCTCTGGGCATATTTTTAATTTATAACCCTCACTAGGGATTGCAAGGAAAAAAAAAACCATACAAAAAGAGAAAAAGAGACAAGGCAATCTTCCCCCAAAGAAGAATAGGAACAATTTAACACATCACTTCAGTACTTTCTTCACAACTTACTGGGTGTCTGAACTCCTTTGGGGTTTGAAATGAAAAAAAAAAAAAAAGACAGAAAGAAAGGAAGAAAAATAATCAATGTGTTTCAATATAGCTGCCTTTTGCTCCTGTCTCCATTCTGTTCTCCACTGAAAGGCATGGAAGACATGCCAAAATAACACAAAATTACTGTTCTTCCTCCCATGCTCCCAGCAAGACAGGAAACACTATGACCTCATCAGAATATTTTTTAAAAAAACAACTGATCCTGCACTGAGCTCCATGGAAACAACAATGGAACTCATTGCTGGACTGTAGCCTAAATCTGGGGTTTAGCTCCATTTTTTTGAGTCTGTCTTCATTTTGTCCAAAACAGCCTACACATCACTGGTACAGCTCTGCTGATCTGTCAGGAACTAAGCTGAGCTCTCCAACTTCTTTTTAAACAGTATACCAAGCAGCCATGAAATGGTAATGACTTTCAATATTTAGCCCAGTAACCCACAGGAGGAATGCAGGTAAAACTTTGTTGACTAATGCTGCATTATGTAAATCCAGGATCAGATGAGTGCTGATATTTTTTTTCTATGCTTGCCATGATGAATAAAAGCACACAAAGCTTTATTTCAAAATATAAATGAGGTTGGGCTGGACAACTCCTGTAGCTCTTTTAAAAATTACACAGCTGAAAAAGAATTGTCAGTCAATTCTATATGAAACAATGAAGCTAAACCTCATTCAAGTCTGTTTCTGTACTGGTCTTATTTTGATCCACATATCAGATGGTATCTTTATGCTCTGTTCTTTGAATTATTTCATCTTTCGTGCACAAAGCCACAAGAGAATCCTGAAAGACCTTTTCAATTTGTTGATCTGAAAGAGTGTTTGAATTCTGGAGAAGCCCAGCTATTTTATATCTTTGACTTCATTATTTTTACAAAATACAGCTACATGTGTTCCACTTTAGCCAATAAGGATGCCATTGAAAAGTATAAATATGGCACTCAGTATGCAGGGCTTTTTTACCCTGGCTGCAACAAGATGTTCTGCCAGCTAATTCACATTTGCATGACATTGCAATATTTCCATTAGCATGGCTGATGAAAGTTTTGAAAGTCTGGACATGTTGGCAACCTTCAATGTTTTTCAAGCTTCTGCCCTACCTCTTCTTGAGGAAAGGAAACAACAAAAGAGCCAAACTAAAGAACTAAACCAAACCATCATGACTTAGAAAAATGATGGGTTTAGTTAAAATTTTATATTTGTTTTAGGTAGGAAAACAATTCCATTTTCTAACGTTCTTCTGTTTAAAATGTTTTGAAGAAATTGGCATCACAAGCAACAGACACTGAGAAAAGTTGGGCATAAAGCCAGGACTGGTCCCACTTGTGAGTCAATGCAGTCCAGAATTCCACCATGCACAAAGACATGAGTCAAACACTGAAAGCAGCCAAAGGCCAGAAGGATGAGATAAAGGATAGCAAGGAGATAACTTTGAGCAGTTCCTACTTTATAAATCCCAGGAGTGGCTGGCAGACCTTGTCCAGAGAAACCCAACCTTGGATGAGCAAACAGAGCCCACATGAAGAACTCCCTCAAACAGCAAGAGGCCAAAGCACCAGAAATTCAACACAGGAAACAATAAATAAGGAAATAGATATTTCTGATGGAAAGTAAGCAGCTAATCAGGATGCTAAAGTCTCTGCTGCTCTGAGAAATGGGGGTCAAAGAAATCACACAGGGTAACAGGTGTCAGAGAGAAGCACTGTTCTCTTTGCATCCTCAGACCCAGCCAAAATGCAAGGGTCCCCACATCTCCCCTGAGATAGGCTCACAAATCCTGGAAGAGGGAAATTATTTCTTCTTCTTTGCATAAATGAAGAGGGAAGTCATTTTTTGTCCTTTCAATAAATGAAGCCAACTAAAATACAAAGCTTGAATAAATATGGCAAAAATAATAAATTTAGATCAAGAATACTGGACAAGAACGCAGGCAAAGAACAGCAAAACCTCCTTTCTCCTCATCCAGAGCTTCAGACCCTGCTGCTGGGGGCAAGGGGAAAGAACACAACCCCTAACAACCTCACATGTTTCCTGTTGTGAGGCCGCATTACCTACTTCAGTGCACTGAATAACTGCAGATTGAGGCACTCAACTTCACCATTAATTAGCTCATCAACATCTTGCAATCAGGAGTGTGCAGCAAAAACAATTCCAGCCCTGCTCCACTCGAAGCTAACTTAATTCTGATGAGTATTTTGTGCATTGCAAGTGTGATCTGTTTTCAGAACTGACAGTAGAAGTCTCACTAGGTGATAGAGCTGGATATTTATTTTTCTGAAGTGTTTCATAAGGGTAATATTTGTGGCTTCCAGAAACATCATACAGATCATGAATCTAACTCATCCTCTCATAACAGCATTTCTTTTAACATGGTAAGAAATACACATTCATAAAGCCTTTAAGTAAAGCCTGAGCACACAGTGCTACAGGGCATTCACTAATGCCCTGCATTAATTCATTAATGTAAATTCTTGTGCCCCATCTGCTGCCCCATGTAACACAGCAGAGTCTCACACCAGAGCAACTCAACCCACCACACAGCTAGGGCAATATCTTAGAGTCTGAAATCATGTTTCACCTTAAGAATTTTCATGCTCTGCCAAGGTCCCTGGCCAGTGGAAGAAAGCTGCTTTTGCTTCTTCTGCACTTGGGCTACGAGACAGACCTTGCACCCCTTGGATTACACTGCTGCTGTTGCTGCATTAAATCCTTTCTTTAGGAGCAGGAATAAAAGTCTTGACTTCACCTGGTTAAAAACAGCACTGACAGACTGATCTCAGGCTCCAGCAGATCTCTCATTTGTGGCCATGCAAAAGCTCTGGTAGGAAGCAGTTTAGCAGCCCACGTTCATCTCCCCACTGTAGGGCAGCACGATGCTCCTGTTAATTTGAGGCAATTTAACTTTTGGGTTTGCACTTCCTCAGGATTTTGCCACTAATTTGTTCACACTCCTCTTGTGAATTGAAAACAAGCCTTTGAGGGACCTTTTCAAATGTCTTCATATGTCCATAGCATTAACTCAGACCAAGAATAGTTCCAACCTAACTAAATACAGCCTTTAACATCTCTAACAGCAGTGGGTGAGACAGAGCTACGCCTAGTGAGGCTCAGCCCACCAGAACATATGTTTGTCAGTGCTGCAGATTGATGCCAGCATTTATTACATAAATTATTACAAAACCATTGCTTGAGTCTCCAGTACTAATGACTTGCTGTGAAAATAGATCATGAGCAGAATATCAAGAAAGAAACCACATTGTTCATATCTGAGTGGTTTTTTTTACTTCTGCCATCCATTCCCCAGCCAGAGGTTTCTTGAGACAAATCCTTTAATCCACTGGTGACTGCCAATAAGCTTCTGTGTTTGTGTCTGCAAAAGGGGCCAAATAATAATAGTACAGGCAGTGTGGTACACACTGAGAACCAGAAAGGGAAATAAAAGAACCTCTGACTCAGAAGACCATCTCACTTTGTACCCTTTGGATGCCATAAGGAAATATGTTTACACAGCTCATTTAAAATCTATTTTTTTTTTACAGATTATGGTGACATCCATTCAGCAACCCAGTGGGACCCTGAGACATGCCCTGGTGTTTCAATGACTGCTGTTCAGAAACCTCTCATTTGAAGGTACAAATTCTGCATCATTTTGAAATTATTTGCCAGAAATAAAGGGTTAAAAATGTATGCTCACAGCAGCACTCTTTCCACAGGTGTGTAACACCCACCAGGGGAGCAAAGACAGGCAACATGAAGCATGGAAAGAATGCTTTAGAGTGCATCAGCTCCTTGGTGTGGAGCCCACCCTTTCCAAAACACCAGTCAAAATTCCACACAAGTGAGCATTCACAACCAAAACCATCTTCTTCTACTGTTTTGATTTTTATATCTGCTGTAAGTCCCACCTGCTTTTTCCTTAGTTTAAAAAAAAAAAAAAAAATCACTCTGACATCTGTCAGAAAGAAACATATTTCAAGTTAACAAGCCACCTTTCAAAAGCATCCACGCTGCAGTCTTCAAAGTGATTGACAGACATGTAGTTCCCAGTCCTCTGCTGACTAATTTTAGGCACTTAACTGCTGTCACCCTAAACACCCTGGGAAAAAGCAAGGCAGCTCCTGACAGCAGCTGAGATCACGGTGGTACAAGCTGCTCATTTCTCTCTCTGACTACAGGGGAGACAGCACAATTATTTTCCCAACTGAAGTGCATTAATTATGTACCTAAAGTTATCCAGGATTATTCAGACATAACATTTACAGAGAATAACCACACCTAAAGTACTTCTGTGGAGAGGTCATTCTTTTAAAAAGTTTTTTAACTGATATATTTTTGGGTACCTCGTTCCTACTGAATTAACTGGGAGCTGGTGAATGACCATTTAATGAAGACCTTTCCCCAAAGCACATGTGAAAATCTCTGTTTTTATCTGTTTTGGGAGCCTGGGCACAGCAGCTGAGCACCTAAGGAGAGCAAGTACCTGGGAGGAGGAACAGCTGGAAAAGAGAAAATTGAGTTACCACCTTACTGGCATTTCCAGCACCTCAGAGGCTCCTGGAGAATCCTGCTGGCTTTGAGATTGATGTAATTTGTGAAGGTCAAGAAGCAGCAGCCCAAGGTGGATCCACAGCTGACAGTGGGGATGCAGAGGAGCAGGAGGCAGCGGCATCTTGCAGAGTCTCCCTCCATGGGATGCACCACTTTAACCCTTCATAAAAGCACACTCAGCAAGAGCTTGTGTGCTTATCTGCAAGATAAAAACATCCTTTTAGCAAAAAGAAACTGTTACAGCCCGAACAAAATTTTTGTTAAAGGTAAACAGAGGCTCAGAGGAGAAAAGCTGCACACACATTAAATTGGTCAGGCTTATTTAAGCCTGCAAAAAGTCTGGACAGAGTTGAGGATTTACCAGAGCAGATCTGATAACATCCCATATGTAATTAGAAAAAGGAAAACAAATATATCCTACTATATCTAGCAGATCTCAACTGCTGTGTATTATGGGGAAAAGTGCAATCCCCTTCTCCCTGCTGAAATGGGCCATTTAAACCAATTAAAATATATCAGCTGGGTTTAAATATGTATTTTCACATTAATAAGAGGCATAATACAAAATACTGAGAGGTTTAGGCTAATGAAATTAGGAAGAAATATCCAGCTCCACACTTCCTACAGCTTCCAGCATGCAAAGAATAAAATGCAATACCAGCTTAATCATCCACCACCAACCCATCCTTTCTCATCAGTGACTTAGGAAAGAAGTGTTACCCCATTGGTGTGGATTGTAAATACATTTCCCCATGATCTGATCCTTAGCTCTAAAATGCCCATTTTTCCAAATGTCAGACTCTTCACTTAAGACACAGCTGAGAGAATTGAACATTTTGCTTTAGTACTAGGATTGCACTACAAAGCAACGTGCAACGTAATGTGAGAGGCTGACTTGACAACCTTGGGTCACTGCTGCCAATACTTACTTGTGAAAGTGATAGATAGAGGTTTTTCATGGAGAAAAGCCAATCTTTTACTAAATAATTTGTCACAAAGTGTAACATAATCCATTTAATTTTTCTAAGACACAGCAAAATATGTTGCATTGGGCAGGCCCCTAAATGGGGTGAAAGGTGGAATGGCTATACCCTTCCATTTTACATTTTATTTAATTGTGTTCTTTATTCTGGCTGAGCCAAATGTCTGCATTCAGCCATGAAAAAATGCTACATCAGGCTTCCTGATCCTACAGCTGCAGGTGAATCTGTTTTACAGAAGCTGAGGTAATATTGGAAACTGGTGTCAGCACTTGGCTGTAGAAAAACAGCACTTCAGTGCAAGGCTGTGCATTTTATTAAATAAAGACTGGATTTTAAGTTGTGGTCCATTTTCTTCATTATAACTTATGTGATAGCTGGGCCTAGCAAATAAAAAAGTTTTAAACAATCTCTGGCCCAGAGCAGGTTATGCTTCTACAACAAGAATTAATAATAATATCTAATAATCTCTGCAAGTCTCTTAGATTCTCTGGACCTAATATTTCCCCTCCATGAAACAGATACCATGATGATGAAAAAAATATTTCTTCTATCTAACACTTTTTTCAAGGAAAAAAAATTTTTAAATATTAAAAAGATTAAAAACCTGATGGATATATGAGCTCGATGTAAGGGCAGTCATATTTTCCTTTGTTACTGAAGACACAAAACATGTTCATATGGGACACAGCAGGGCTTTCTGGCTGTTCTTGGTAAATTTGGTCTCTGCTGGAAATTAGAGGCTTTTCAGCTCTTTGTGGAGGTTTGAGGTGGCCTCTAGTGGTGTCTGTGGGAATGGGACACTTCCCTGTGCCAGGATATCCAAAAGAGATCCATGAACCCAAAACATCCGTGCTCTGAGTTCTCCCATTCTCTCAACAGGGAAAGGTGTGAAAGAGCTGATCAGCAAAGCTTTTCCATAGTTTACACTTTGGGATGACAGATACAGGCTGTTTGAATGTGAAGAAATAACTGAATTTGCTCTCTATTTCTTTGCAACAAGCTCATTAAATCCTTACTTTATATTTCTAAATCTTTTATCCTGGTGCCTTGAATTGGTCCCCTTCCCTAGAGTTTCCCTCAAAGGGCCCATGTACCTGGACATGTTCCTGACTTCACCCTCAGTCCACTGCTAAAGAAATTTGAGGATGGATTTTGCTGACAGAGACACACAGGTGAACTTCCCAAACTATTGGGACACAGTCTGAGCCTGCTGCAATAACGAGGATAAGGATAAGGATAGTTTTGGCATCTGATTTTCTCACAAGAGAAATGTTTTTGAACTGCATTCCTTAAGCTGTCTTTTAAATATTCCTCAGGTTCATTTCAGAAGCAAAACACTACCCTCTGGTGAGAGAAGCATACACAATTTTCCTCACACTATGTGAGGAAACATTTCTGCAAACACTCTCAGGCTTTAATGACTTCTTTGCCAGATGTCATTTATCATTTCTCTCTTATTTGTCTTGAAAGCATTCTCATGAAAAGACTTAATCATCCAAACCCAAGTCTCTGCTGTACCACTGCAAAAGTCTTTCAAAGGCTGTGCTATTTCTTCTTCCTCACTTCAGAGCCAAAGGCCAGACTGCAATCCTGTGAGAGGCTCTAAACCCAGCATCAAAGTACGGCAGCAAGGGCAGTGTTCACTTCAGCCATTAAATAACCACGTTATTTAATGGTTCTGAATGGTTTATTCCCAAGGCACTTGCTAGCAGAAATCAGGATTACAGAATGCTTGCCAGAGATGTTTCAGCTGGATGTGCTGAGGGAGAGCCCAATGAAAGGTGAATCTGTCTAAAACACACAGAACTTTTTTTTTCAAATCTCTCATTTCTTAAAGGGCTTGTACAGAGCTCATTCTATTTAGTTTCTAATTTCCTTTGCAATATAAAACATCAAACAGTCAATTTAATAATGATATCCTCTCTTTCAGCAGCTCAGCTGGGCTCCCAAAAGAGGCCAGAAACCTCCAAGGAGGAGCCCACAGAAAAGCTTTGAAATGAGGATTTATGTGGGCTGGGAAACAGAGTCCCAGATAGAAGAGCACACAGATAGGGCGTGACAAGGTCAGAAATAAACCCCAATTTTCACAGTTCCTGGGCTCCCATCCTAATCCCTGACCACATTCCTTTCCTTGGGAGGGTTATTTCAAAATGAACCATTAAATCCCACCCCCATTCTCGTCTTTCTCTGGCCAAATGATATCACATATTGCTTTCATTATTGGTTTGTGCTATTCTCTGGTTCTCCTGCTCCACTCCAGCTCACTTGGCTTGGCCCAGGATCTTTTCAAAGCACAGTGCAAGTATTATTCCTGTTTTATGTGAAGCTTGCCTAGATTTGTGGCAAGGAAAAGGCTGCAGAAGAGCTGTATCGTGTGACTCCCAAAGAAAACCAGCTATTATTTCCATGTCTGTAAGTTTAGACCAAATTATATGAGCTGGAAAGCCAATCTTTGGTCACCCTTTGACAGGGAGAGCATTTATAATTATTTTAATTTACATTTTGTGCTCTTAGCACGGAAATTTGATCCCAAATTGACCTTGTTGTCATCTCCTCTCGTTCTGCCAATTTTGCTGCTAAGCTCATTAAAACAGTGTGGAAAATTTGCCTTGATGGGTCATTACAATGTAGCTATCACGTTTACCAAAAAAAGACCAAAAACCAGTGGCACCACCTCCCATAGGTCATTGACAGCAATTGCAAAGCTCTCCTGCTTCCTGACAGGCTGTAAAGACTTCCACCAAACTCCATGCTGCTACAGACTCTCTGTCCAGTAAGCATAATAACTGATGTAAATTAATTTGGGATTATTAGATATAATATTAGACCAGAGGAGGATACCAGCACTCTGAGAGTAGCTGGGAGTCATTATTGTTACAAGCTTATCCAGAAATATTGTGTGCCTTTCATAAAACAGTTCTCACTCTCAGACAGTTAATGCAGGAACTGTCCCATGAAACATTATGGCCAGAAGTCTGTAAGGAGTAAATTAATAACTTAATTATCTCTTTGGTTATTAAAGAATATTGTTTTCCCTTGAGCCTGTATGTGAATTAGCTCTCTTTAGGCTGCTAGAGACGAGTGCCTTATTTCACCTCAAGCATTTCAAAACTTCCTTCTCCAAGCTTCTTTATTCTTGTGGGGAGGCAGAGATGAGAAGAAATGGATATTTTCCTCATTTTTCCCCACCTTACTTCCTACATGCTGTTCTTACTCATTCCTCTGCCTGAAGACTACAAGGACTACACCTGAAAGTAAAGTGACTCTGGTAATTCTATTTCCCAAAGTCAGGCTCTGGCAGTGTCAGACTGAGTACAGGAAAATAGCTACAACAGAGCACTACCTAGTGGCTTTAACCAAAATTTGAATTTCAGTACGTAGGAGCTGCATCTCTTAAGGCCTTGAGTTCCAAAAACCAAGCTGTGATTCACATCTCTCACCACCTGTACCCTCAGGTGCAGATGGTCTGTGTCTACAGCTCATCTGATCTGCACAGGACCTCTACTTGTAGTTTTTCACTTCTCGCCTTTTCAAAAGCCAGAATTCCAAGACTCACACAGTCAATGCTCAAAGTGGCTTCTGCAACTCCTTGAGAGACAGGTAACAATTTTCCTGAATGAGGCAGCAGATTTGGAGCAGACAGAAATAATAGATGATGAGTTGCCTTCTTCCTTCTTTGGAATACTGTGCAGTAAAGTATCTACCACTGATATTACAGGAAATGTGAACATCCAAAAATAGAAGGTGGTGGAAGCAGGATGACTCCTCAGTGCCAGGTCTGAATCTCTATGGTCTGTTCACAGCCAGCATCTTGAGGCTCAGAATAAATCCTGCAATATATTTTCTTCTGAAAGGAATTTGTGGACAGGAAGAAAGCTGGCTAGTGGTATGAACTCACTGTAAAACAAACATATGCACAAATCCAGGTACTCTTCAAAGGGTAATAGATTCAAATTTACCTCCATCCAATTATTTCTTCATTTGCAGAGGGCACAGTGGAATGAAAGTATTCAGAGGAATGAAAGTATTGAAGCTTTATCTTAACCCTGCCAGATCTGCATAACAGAATGTGGTTTATAGCTTAAGGCAAACACATAGTTATTTGTAGAACCTTTGGCTTCCTGGCTGCATATCCCACAGGCTGTGAGCATCCCACATCCTCACATAGCTCTAAGTCTCCATTTCAGCACATCTTCAAAAGAACATACTAGTGAAAGTGGAAAACTCTCAGTCACCCTGCAAGCTGGGCATGCAACAAGCTCAGCATCTCCTGTGACAACGTGGAAGTGCAGAAGATGTCCTTGGCATTCCCAGAATAATTGATTTTTTTTAATTTCCGGAAAAATAAATCCAGAAAAAAAACATCCAAGTTGAGAACAACAGCAACAAAACCCAGATGTGAAAATCCTAGATTTTATGCCCAGTTTTTGTCTTTCAGAGATAGCTCAGAAGAAAGTTCCCAACTCTTCATGGTCCTACAGATTTCATTTTCCTGCATGGCTTTGCCAAGGTTTTAGGGTTTGAATGCCAGCATGTGGCTCTCTGAGATATGCTACATTGTGAAAGTCACACTTGTAGTTCTAAATTACTTCTTTATTAAGAATGTATTGCTTTATATGTTTCATATATATATTGCACGTATTTCTTTATATATTTTTTTGTATATTTATTT
>VWZS01008706.1:341385-353551 GCA_013397075.1 Rhabdornis inornatus | reverse complement strand
AATTATATTAAATAAAAATAATGATGAGCCTTTTAAAGACAATGTTCTTTTCTTCCTTACTTGGAAATAGTAGAAGGAAGGGGTTTTAAATGACCAGAGCCTATGGTACACATAGCCTCACCTAAACATCATGCCCTTTTACTCCACTATATATTGTCTTTTTTCTTCATGTCCTACTTTAGACTCTTTGCCTTTCTCTGCATGAGACACTTTTGACCATGTAGAGACAGAAAAAACAGCAGCCATCACACAATTCCTTGTAGAAACAAGATGCTTTCAGGTAAACACACCTTTTCCCAGGGTCACTTAGGAAAAGAAAAAAAAAAAAGGGGGGGGTCCATTTGGTCCATTTTTTTGGAGTTAATACACATCAATTTAATCATGTAATGAAAGTTCACTGCGTTAAAATCATCTAATCTAATCTAATCACAAAATATCAATATAAATAAGTATAAGAAATTAAATCAATGGACTTCGAACTTTATTTCCTCAAAAGAAAGTAATCCTCTGAAATATTAAAAGAGAAAAACCTTGACAGTGCCTGAGAAAAAAAGGAAAATAAATAACACTGTATTTAAGATGAAAGTGAGTTGGATGGATTTGGTAAAGCCAGTTATATATTACTGTGCACCCTTATCTGACACAGCTGCTCTAGTCCATGTCCCACTGCAGCAAACACAAACAAAGCCAGCAATTGATGATTAAAATTTGTGATGAAAACACACATTGGACTGGTCTCAAGTATATTCCAGGGAAAGGCTCTATCCCACTTTTCCTGATGACTTCAATGTGAATATGGAGCAGACAGCTGCTTTCAATTGCTTTTGAAACCTCCATGGGTGTCAATAAGAAAACAATGTCAGCAAAAGATCCACGATAAAATGAGATGAGCTTTAAGAGCAACTGTGCTTCGGGTTATTTACTTTAAAAATACTTTGCTGCTTCCAGTGGGACTCAGATGAAAAACACATTTACATTTAAGAGCATGGCTTCCCTATTTTTCTTGCCTCTTCTCCTTTCTGGATCCCTCATTTTTCATGTCTAATTTCACACCCTGCACTCCTACACAGAAGCCATTCCTAAGCCTTCCCCCTGGTTTCCCCACCAGTTACAATTCCACTTTCCTTCCAATTTACTAAAGATCAGCAATAAATTGGTTCTCCTAAAGCACTGTTATCAGGCTTTATAGTTTATCAGCCTAAGGAAGAACTAAAGAAAATTTAGAAAAGAATATGCACTAGGTTTAAACATTGCAATTTAATTTTCACCATCAAAACACCTACAAGTATAATACTTTCTTATTAAAAGTCCACAGCTGACATCTGGGTAATTCTAATATTCAATGGGGGTCACATAAATACATTAGGAAGGTTGGAACGTATCTTCAGCCTTAAGATCAAGAATAAATTATGCCAAAATTGAAGGATGAATGGCAGTACACCCTGCCCACAACCTAGGGAAAAGTGGGGCCTGACATCTTCATTCTTTTATAACAACACACAGTTTTTCAAGCTTTCTTATACTTCAAACAGTGAAAAGAAGGGAAAAAAAATATTTTTTTTCTCTTTTTACTTAAAACATGGTTAAGTTATGGTTTCACCTAGAGCTATTTAAAAGGTGGACTCCTTGTGACAGGATTGTTACCATAGCCCAGCTTTTTAAATAATCTGATTTTCTGAATAAAAGAAAATAAAATTGTCACTTTACCTGCCCTGAACTGGTTCCAGCACGTGGTTTTCTTCTCTTGCCGAAGAAGGTTGTAAAATTCCATTTGGAAACTGATCTGCAGACAGTTACAGAACCCCTCCTTTTCACCCATATGCCCCAACCATACTGAAAACTGCTGTAAGATACAAGTCTGTAGATAAATTAAAAAAAAAACAAAATTCGTAGTGTAAGAGTGTGATGAAAAACAAACAACTCTGTTTACATAAATGTGGTTACTCACCATTTCTACATGTGTGAGTCAGCCCAGGCAGCTGGGACAGCCACAAACCCAGAACTAAAACACAAGGAGAACATTAATTTCTGTCACTTCTCCCAGCAGGGGATGCCCCAAGCAGCACCTGGGCACAGGCACAAGACAAAAAGGCAAACTCTGTTAAACTCTGCCCATGCTGGAGGATCACTGGCCTGCTGACCACACAGATTTATCAAGAGTTATTCCCAGCTGCAGGAATAACCTGCATATTTACAATCACCAGGCTTTTAACTCACCCCTCCCACTAATAGATTAATAAACCTCCTTCTTGACACAGGAACATCTATTTTAATAAGGCCATTAAATAAAAGATTGGCAATTCTCTTGTAGCAGCAACGACAACAGTGAACCATCACCCACCCCACTTAAAAATCAACTATTCCCAGTTACTAAATGTAAATATCTTCTCAGGTAGTTTGTTGGACACCACCCTGGTGTATCTGTTTGTTCATGCTCAGAAACAAGGGCCTCTATCAACACTTCAGAGTGCAAAAAGAGCTGGTTTGCTGCCAGGCCAGCACATTTCCTCATCCATCACAACTTTCCTACACTCTTCTCCATGAGCAGCCACCTTCCTTTGTAATCTCAGATGATCTAAGATGTCAAGGTTCTTATCTGGATCAAAGGTGTTGTCTCAGCTCTTTTCAAAAAAACTGCAATGGAAGAGCTCCAAAATTATAGAGGAAAGGAAGAGGGGACAGAAAAAAAACCCTATTATTATTTTAATAATAATAATAGGAATAAGCAGCTATCAGACTGCACAACTGGTGAACTGCAGAAAGCCCTTACAGGATTTAACTCAAGGCTCTTCTGAACACAATTAAATTATGGATGTGGCAAATGAGCGTGTTAGGCTGCTTAAAGAATCATTGTCAAAGGTATTAGTGAAAGCATGTTTTAACATAAATTTGTAAACATGTAATTTAACAGAGTTCAGTGGCTCTGACTCCATTACTTACTACACAGGTGAAGCAAACAAAGGAAAATCAGATTAGAATCAGTTCGGAATAATTTCAGAACATGGAAACCAGAGATGCAAAAAAGTAAAGGTGCAACTGGTAATGGTGCAAAAGGGTAAGGTGCAAAAGAGCTTAGCAGCACTTAATCATTGACTAATTTAATATCTATAAGGTGATTCAATAGGATTTATTACAATTACCAGAGTGACCTAAGAGCACCATTCAAGACAGCACCATTGCTGTTGTACGTGAGAGGGCATTTGAATCAATTCACATGCATGCATGCATGCACACACAGACACAGAGACATCTCTATCTATCTGTACAAAGGTACCTGGCAAAAATTCCCCTTGAGTCCACTGAAATACTCACATTGGATGTCTTTGCATCTCTCAATGGGTGGAGGAATGTGTCATCAGCTCAGGCCCTGACATCAACTTTCAGCAACAGCCTTCCAGGAATCACAGATTTGAGGGCTCATGAGCCCTGAGAGAAATCCCACTGTGGTCCAGGAGAGCCCAGAAGGCCTCACTTAGGACCTAGCAGGAATCCCTAAAGCTATAGAGCAGTCCCACAGAGAGGGGAACAAATGCACCACCATACCTGAGGAACAGAACATTGCTCGGGATTCAGTGGACACAGCTCTGGTGATTCTTTCCACTGAATTTCTAACCCTGCTCTCAGAGTTTTGGTGAAAAGTTTCACTTAAGTGTTACTAAAATTGGTGTCTTGCAACCACCCCAAAGGCAGGTGCTGCAGAGAAATTTTTTCAGTAAGTACTGAAAATCCACAGCCTGCTGATAAATTTGGGTACTGTCCATTGCACTCACGGAAGAGGGAATCAATCAAAGCATTCCACAAATGTCTTTCTCACTTAAAAACTTTCTTCACTGCTGATGTACCACTTCCTATTGGCATTGTCAGATCCACGAACATGATATTGTGCAAATAAGGCTGCTAGAAGTAGTTCTGTCTCAGTAAGAGAAGAACTTCCCTGCTCTAAGTTACTGAGACTTGTTTAGTTTCGCTTTTAGAGACAGGCTGAGAGTATGCAACAATTCAGAGACACACTGAAGGCTGTGACAGGGTATAGCATAGAAGGGAGAAATTTGGGTGTGCTGACAGCCACAGGCATCCTACAAGGATGAACCCCTGCAAGATGGTCACCTCCTGCACAGTGCCAGCCACACTTGGCACAGCAGTGCCACACTCACCCTGCAGTTTGGGGGTGCACAGGGCTGGGTGCCCCACCAGGGCTGCCAGGCTGCCCCAGGGCGTGACAGGGAGGTGACTCAGCCAAAGCACAGGCATTAGATCAATTAATTATTAAGGGATTAAATCCTCCCTCCTGTTAGACTGAGAGAGCTGAGGATCCTTAGCCTGGAGATGAGAAAGTTCAAGGGAGTCTTGTCAATGTGCATCAGTACCTGAAGGGAAGGTGCAAAGGGGACAGAGCTCTTTTCAGTGGTGCCCAGTGCCAGGATGAGACTCAATGGGCACAAAGTGAGGCAGAGGAAGGTCCCTCTGCTGTTACAAAACACTTTTCCACTGCAAAGATGGCTGAGCGCTGGCAGTGTGCCCAGAGATGTTGTGGTGCCTCCCATGTGGACACAGCTCGGAGTGGCCCTGCTTGAGCAGGGAAGAGGTTCAGGATGAATTTCAGAGGTCCCTTCCCATCTCATCATTCTGTGATTCTGTGCTATGTCTCAATCTTCACCCATTGCAGGTCCTGAAGAGGTGCCCAGTATGCCTTTAGACTCACAGGGGAAAAAAAAAAGCAAGTTTTACTAAAATATAAATACTTTCCTTCTTAACAGTTAAAAAAATCACATTTGTTGTTTCACTATTGCTGCAACCAATACACTGCAATGTTTTGTCAGCTATGCAGGAGCAGACACTTAGCTCCTGCATTAGTTCAGGAAAATAATGCACATTGTTTCCCCAAGAACGCTAATAGCCAGGTTGACCCATGTTGGGGCTTTCTACCTAAAAGCTTTCACCTCTGAAGGTTGGACCTGATGGTCTTGGAGATCTTTTCCAACCTTAAGGGTTCTATGATTCTGTCTAGACAAAACACTCCCAACAGCACTGGACTGTCCATGTAAGAGATTTGCATTTTGCATTTCAGCAAAATCTGATCCAGAAGGAGGACCACTACCCTCTAGAAAAGTCATGGGCATGATTAACAAGGTTCTGGACAAATCCCCACCTGTACCTGCAGGCTCTGGTTCATGAAGCAGCAGGGCAGGGTGCCCGAGGGAGTTGCCAGGCTCTGCAGGCACTGAAATCACCATGACTCAGTTAAAAAGCTGAGGTGAATGGGCCCCAGCCACCACCCATACTGCATCCAGCAAATAATAGCAGTTAAAAATAATTAAAGGCTTTTAAACCCTCATAAAAAATTTTATATGGCTTTGAATGATGAGTTTCCTTCCTCCACACAGATGAAGAAATCAGAACAAAAATGCTTGAACAGAAAAGCCCATACACAAAGCAGAGTCCTTCCAGCAGTTCTTCTCTGCCAGCCCGTGCTGTGGCTGAATTGCCAAAATCTGTCCCTGCTCCTCCCTGGCCCGCAGAAAGTTCACTCCAAAATCATTAATGTCTTCAAATAAAGATTTACAGGGAGGAAAATTGTTTATGGGTCTGTTAAACAAATGGGTAAAAAAAAAAAACAAAACAATTAGGTGGGGTTTATACCCTCCAGGCTAAGATTTGTTGCAATTAAAGGTAAGTTTAATAGCTCAATCTCAGCATTTCCTAGTCTATTCTCTACATAATTTTAGGCAGCTCCTATTGCTGTAGAACCTGAGGACCTTTAATAAAAAGTTAAGTAATATGGATATGACATAGGCTTGTTGGAAAATCTTTTCAATGTAATTGGAGATCAGTGTAAGAAGAATAGTGTGGCCCTTTCTGGCCTTAAATAAATGTACCATTATTAAATTTATAAAATTTCAACAGACTTTTCTTTCTTTTTTTTTTTTTTTTTAATAGGTCTTTCTCTCTTTTCTGTCAAATTCATCACATCTCTCGCAATAGCTTTTTTTTCTTTTTTGGGTGGGGTTGTTTGACCACACTGGAGTTAGCCACTTTGAAAAAATTGATTCTCTGCTTCTCTGTCTCTACTTCATATCAGTTTGGGGTTTTTTCCCATTCTGGAGTGTGTGATGACATGCAAGGCAACAGAAAGATAACAATGAAGTTTGGTTAAGCCAATGGCTTAGAAACCAGGCCAAGGAGACCAGGAAGAGATTTTGTTTATATTTAAACCCAGAAAATGCATTTGTTAGCCGGCTGAAAATACTGTCCCATAAAAGCAGTTTAAATAATGCAAATGCACATAAATTTTAACAAATCACATCAAACATCACAGTTAGTGGCTCAATAATTCATGTCTGCTTCTATATTTTGATAGGCTAATATTAAAAGTCTAAGCATAAAGTATTTCATTCTTTATTAAGTATTTAAGTCACAAGATGACACCAGTGGAACTTCCACAGCATTTTAGTTGGTGGTCAGGGATCAGCAATGAGCAAGAATGAGTTTATAGCAATATAAGGAAAAGAAAAAAAGTAGACTCGAGCAGCCAATCATCCCTACTGTGATAAACACAAAGTCTCTGTGACATGTGGGATGCCCAGGTGGGGTGCTGGACTTACATCAGCTTCATGGTGTGAAGCATCTTCTCTCCCAGACAGCTGCCAGCTAAGCAGCCCCCTCCCTCCAGGCTCTGCCTCTGGATTTCTGGGGCACTGCACTCCTACAGAGTCTCCTGCCACCTTTAAATGTCACTTTTCACCCTATGCAAAAAGCAGAGGGGTTATCTGGACTAAAGGGGGATTATCTGGACACTCTGTGTGGAAGAGCTGGGATCACAAATCCCTTGTGCAGCATCTGACACCCTTCCAGCGCCGGCTGAAATTTTAACTGGAGGCCAGAGATTCCCTCACACAGACTGATGGTCCACTCCTCTGCAAAGACAGGAGACACAGAAATGAGCCAAAAGGTGAGGCCACATTCCCTTTCAACGAATTCCTCTGTGAACAACAGGTGAGCCTAATATTTTTGAGGAAAAACATGGAAAATTCAGTCCATTTGGCACCACCGGAGGGTGAGAAAATTCTCCAATGCACATCCATTGCCTCGGGCAGCCGACAGGCTCTCAGAGGTGCGCTACCATGGAACGATTCGGGTGGGAAAAGACTCCAAAGGCATCGAGTCCAGCCGGTCCCCAGCATCACCACGGCTGCCACCAGCCCCCTGTCCCCAAGTGCCACATCCAGACACCTTCCCAGCGCTCTGAGCCATTCGCTCTCGGTTTGCTCCTGTCCACACGAGCACTAAATCCTCATCCAGGCTTTAGTGCCACTTAGATCCATCCCGTAGCCTCCCCGTGCCCTCGAGCATCCCCTGTGTGCGTGTGTGACGAGCGGGGAGGGGCGAGGCGGAGCCAGGGCTGGGGCAGCTCCGCTCCTTATAGCAGCCCTGGGCAGGCTCGGACGGACAGACAGACAGACAGACAGACACACAGACAGCACCATGGCCATCCCCTGCGTGGAGCTCAGCAACAAGATGAAGATCCCCGCCCTGGGGCTGGGCACCTGGCAGGTACCGGCGCAGGAGGAAGGCAGGGAGGGAGGGTGGGGATGCGGGATGCCGAGATGTGAAATAAAGTTAAAAAAAAAACAATAAAACGGAGAAGGAAGCGCCGCTCTGGAGGGGGATCCGCGCCCCAAATAAAGTTAAAAATAATAAAATAGAGAAGGAAGCGCCGCTCTGGAGCGGGATCCGCGCCCTGCGTGCGGCCGCTTGTGTAACCGGGCGGGATGCCAGGAAAGGGGCGGGCACGGGGAGACACGGGCAACGGGGAAATGGCAACGAAAATAAATATAAATTAGGGGATGGAGAAGGCGGAAAGAGGCACAGAAAACAAACAAACAAACAAACAAACAAATTTAAAAAAAAAAAGCGAGCGGCAGCATCTCGCAGCCCCGGGATGCGGTCGCGGTCCGAGCGGGGATCCGGGCACGGACCCGCTCTAGAGGGGAAGATTTGGGGAAGGTGAAGTGGCGAAACTCCTTGGGCAACACGGGGAGCAAAGAGGGGAAATGACGGTGGATATTGAGCTGCTGGCAGCGGCTGAGCTGAAAGCCTTGAATAAACTCTGCTCCGTGCCTTGCAGAATTGCTGTTCTGCCGTCGGATTTCAGTAAAACGTGACGAGGGAACTCCAGGAGCAAAAAGGAGAGCTGTGTGCAGCTGTCCCAGCACTGAGCCCTGCCAGGGGGACATGGCAGAGCTCACGGCTGGCTTCTGTTCGCTTCCAGGCTCCCCCGGGAAAGGTGGAAGAGGTGGTGAAGTTTGCTATTGATGCCGGCTACCGCCACTTCGACTGCGCCTATTTCTACCAGAATGAAAATGAAATAGGGAACGCGGTCCAGCAGAAGATCAAGGAGGGAGTTGTGAAACGGGAAGACCTCTTCATTGTCACTAAGGTACAAGGAATCGAGATTGTTGGGGCATTTAGCTTTTCTTGCAGAGAAACTCTCGTTGTACCTGTGAAGTGACATAGGGACCTATTCCCTTCTCTGACATTCACTTCATGGTTTTCTTGTCGTGTCTTAAAAGTCCCATCCTGTATTTGCAATTTGGACTTGGTTTTATCAGGAACTGCTGACAATTTAGGAAAGATATCATGGCTATTACTGATCTAATAATTTCCTCACACTGATTAATTCAATTGTACTGGATGTTCAATTGGACACATCCAAGAAAAATGAGGAAAAAAAAAAAAAAGACAAAGTTGTCTGGATTCATCAGTGCTAAGCAAGACATTTGAAAACTGTGTCATGTACAAATGGTCCTGAAAGCGGACAGAGATCAAAGTATTTTATGTGTGTTTTCTTAATTCCTTTATCTCATCCACTTTTCCCAGAATGCTCCTTACCAAAAAGGACAGTTCAATTAATAAATGTATCACTTGGGGTTTTCACCAGCAAAACCAGAAAACCTAGAGTATAATGAAGATTTTCCACATTATGCTTTGTTTTTGTTAAAGAACACGGTTTCATTTAATAATGAATATTAATTAGAACAATTATAGAACATATAGAACACACATAAAATATATATGAATATATAGTAGAACAATAATACCTGTTCTTCTATTTAAACAACTTGAATTTTGATTTCAAAAATGAAGTAAAATTCAAAGTAAAAACAACTGTTCTCAATGTGGACAGTTCAAGGGGACAGAAAGAAGGTATCTATGAGCTGCTCAATAGTCAAAACTTAGGTTGAAAAAAATAATTGTAACGCTAACAGCTTTGCTGTGTCAGAGGCACTTGCCAGAGCGTTACATTTATATCTGAGAGTATCTTCTCATAAGTGGGAACCCTGACCCACCTTCATGACAGCGGGCTCTGTGGTATGTTTGTCCTGCCCTAACAGTAAAATGTCACATGCTCATCTTCAGCATGTCCTGACTTAAGTAGGGAGGGAGTTTTCCTCCCAGACCTCCAGGGGAGAAGCTTCTGTCCCCTGTGGGAGCTGTAAAGTGACATTTGGGCTTGGTCTCTTCCCACAGCTCTGGAACACGTTCCATGAGAAGTCCATGGTTAAGGTAGGGTTCAAGAAGAGCCTTGCTGCACTCCAGCTGGACTACCTCGACCTCTACCTGATGCACTTCCCGATGGGATTCAAGGTAGTCCTGCCCTGCACACCCTTCCTCCTTAGCTGCCCAGGAACATTCTGCATTCCCTCAGCTCTGCTGTCACCATCTTCATTACACAGCTGGCTTCATTTGGCTCTTCCCCGATCCCGGTGGTAGCAAGAATTTGGTCACTGAAGTGTTTTAGCACAGGGCTCTGGCTTTTCGTGCCTTTTGGAATGAGATGTAGGTGTGAGCCCCCCAGTAACCAGAGTAGGATGGTGGTTACAGCATGGACATCTAGGTTTTTGGGGATGTTGGCTTGGTCTGAAGTAACCAGCAGTGAAAAATGAAGCATAGCATGGAAGAAATGTGTTTCTTCCCCCAGCCTACATCTGTGTAAAATAAATAAGAAATTAGAATAAAGGAGCTGGGGAGTCTGTTCCCTTCTCTCCTGATCTGCCAAAGTTACATAATTATTGCTAATTCCCACACTTTGCATGCAGGGACTGCTTTTGTGAGATATGGCCCTTGTCCAGAAGAGAATACCAATGCACACACATAATTTTTAGTTATGCAATGTGTTTAAACAACCTGCTAATTTGCTGCCTGTAAATGCAGTCCAAAGTGCTAGTACACTGTAGGAAATTCAGCACTTAAAAAGCCTGTGTTAGATTATTACTAATATTAGATTATTATTTAGTTAAATTATGTGCCTTGATTTAACAGGCTGGTGAAGAGCTGCATCCTCTGGATGACAAAGGTCACAGTATTCCCAGTGACACAGATTTTCTGGACACATGGGAGGTAAGTCAATATTTGCTCCTCTGAGCAGGTATCAGCACTAAAGATGGAGCAGAGATCTGTGTGCAAAATGAAATTGAGGGATATGTTTGGGTATGAAGGAAAGCCATACAAAACTGTATTTCAACCAGACAGCTGCTTGCATCTCTTGTTTGGGGAGCAAGAAGGGGATGTTTTCAGTACAGCTAAAAAGAAGGAAGCTATCAGCACTGTAGGTGCTGTTCCCAAAATATTTGGATAGACACAGTGGTAGAACCAACCCTTTAGATTAATCTAGGTGTGGCTGTGAGTTTACTGGGTGTTCATACAGGTAGCATTCTATTTTCTTTTATTAACTGAGATACTTTTATGTAATCTAATCTAGCGTGAGTTGTTTGCCCACTTGCCACAAGCTTGAGAGAAATAAAATAATGTAGTTTGGCAGTAATACCACCAACTCATCCCCACACCTTGCTTGTCCTTACTCATTAGGCCATGGAAGAGCTGGTGGATGCTGGTCTGGTAAAAGCCATTGGTGTCTCCAACTTTAATCATGAGCAGATTGAAAGAATCCTGAACAAGCCAGGACTGAAGCACAAGCCTGTAATGAACCAGGTGAGAATTTTATTTCCATTCCTCAGCTAACCTTGCAGTCTGGAATCACAGAATGGATTAGGATTGGAAAATACTTTAAGGATTACCTAGATCCAACCCCTTTCCATGAGGCTGCAGCCTTCCACTTATAAGTATTCCTAAATATATTTACAATGTGTGCGTGTCTGTGTGTGTGTGTATAATTAGTTTACCTAAATTCATATAATATATAAATATAATATACATGTCCTATATAAATAATACATAATTTATATCGTTTATATTTAGAGTAATCTTAAATATATCCAGCAAAATCCCCACTGGGAGTTTCTACACCAGAATGGAACTATACAGGGATGCACAGAACTTAGTCATTTTTCAACATAACATAAGCCACTCAACTCCATTATAGAAAAGAGGCTGAAGAGTGCAATTACATAACAAATTCTCACCACATACCTCATGAATTTAATCACAGGACAGCAGCAGCTTAGGGACCTTCTGATTTTCTTCCACTTCTTTGCCCTCAGTTGAGGGTGCTGAATGCCTGTCTCTTCCAGATGGGGAATATCCAGGGAAATCCCCACACTAGCTCAGATGGAAGTTAACTGCTGCACACATTTTTCATGTCACCATGCCTGGTGGCAGAGCTCCAGGGGTCACAAACAGCTGGGTATGTGCACAGACACAGCCCTGTGGTCATGCCATAGCTCCTGGAGGCTGAGCAGCATCCCCATGGAGCTCCTGCTGCTTTCAGGATATCTCACCCAAACATCTATTTGCAGCATGAACTTGTTCCCTTAGCTGAGCTCAGATCATCTCCCCAAGCTTCTTCAAAGGCTCTTTGAGGCAAGGAGAGGTTGGGTGCATCAGAGCAGAAAATAAACTTCAGCCATTCTGAGCTGCCCCTCTGACAGTGCAATCTTGCCCTGCAGCAGTCCAGGAAGGTTCATTTCCCAGATTCCACACAGATAACACTTTCACTTTTCCCATCTATTTTTTTGCTTTCTGTGGGTAATATGTAGCATGAGAAAGCAATTCTCTGCTAGGCCTCTAGATACTGCTGTGACATTTAATAAGGTTTTCATAAGATAGATTTGAATCATGATGCTGGAAGTCAAGTCTTCACATTTTCATTTAAAATGTATTTAAATAAATAATAAAATAAATAAAAATAAAATAAATAAACAAATAAACA
>VWZS01008706.1:242844-341353 GCA_013397075.1 Rhabdornis inornatus | reverse complement strand
AAAATTAAATTAAATTAAATTAAATTAAAATAAAATAAAATAAAATAAAATAAAATAAAATAAAATAAAATAAAATAAAATAAAAGTAATTTAAACTCTCTGCAGCCCAGCGAAGTCTGCCTCTTTGTCAACCACCTTTCTGTGCTTGCAGGTGGAGTGTCACCCATACCTGACCCAGGAGAAGTTGGTCAAGTACTGTAAATCCAAAGGGATTGCTGTGACTGCATACAGCCCCCTGGGCTCTCCTAACCGCCCCTGGTAAGAGATTGCTGCACAAAACAACAGCTGAACTATGAAAATCATTATTAGTAGAAAATTAGGCAAATGATACAGGTAAAATGAGAAAAGTTCTGTTGTCTTGATGCAGATTATGTCACACTTCTCCTACAGGGAAGCTATCTTTGTTTTTTAACAGGGCTAAGCCAGGGGAACCCACACTTATGGATGATCCCAAGATTAAAGACATTGCAGCCAGACATCATAAAAGCCCTGCCCAGGTAAGTTGCCAGAGCAAATTATTCCTCCTCCTCAGATGTCTTACAAGCCAGTCCTAGCAGATGCTGCTTTCTCCAGAAATACAACAGGGCTGAACTTGACTCTTCATTCTGCCCAAGTTCTTAACAGCATGCATTAAAATTATCAGCTATTTTCAAGGTCTTGAGTGTCAAGTTTTGGGGTGGACTGATCAGCAATGGTACATGCTTACCTGAGGTGTTCACCTTCCTAAATTTTTATTCCTTTCTCCAGCTAAGTTATTATTCAGAAGAGCCCTGCAATTTGCAGACATATTTGATTGCCTCCAATCTGCTTGTGTTCACAGAGAATTATTGAAAGCTGCTTGATTATTTAAGATTTCTTCTTTTCTCTGTTAGTTTTGCTAGTCACACAAATGAGTTGTTGCCTGGGGTGTGCAGAACCTGTACTTCAGACAAAGCCACATGCTCGTATACAATCAAAGACAATCATATTTTAAGACAGGCAGAGCAGGACTAAAACATTGTATGCAACAGTTCTTTTTTGGGGGGGACAACTTTCAAATTCTATAAATATGGTTTTTTCCTTTTATGGACTTTCAAAAGCTGAACCTTTGTGAGGTACTTACCTGTGAGCCCAAAATGATCTGTAGTACCACTATGCCCATTGGGTCTGAGCACTCATATAAGTCAGAGCATCATAATTTTTTTCCCCCTGCTACCACCCTAAACAAAACCAAAAAAAATCCTGGTAAAGCCTCAATGTAGAAACAACATAGGCTAGAAACAACTACAGTTTGCCAGTCTACTGTCAAATACATGAGCAAATTCTGGCATATCAAACTCCTGTGTGCAAACTGGTGCTCTTCCAAAGAGTGAATATGGTTGTAGAAGAAGAAACTGTAGATTAAAAGGAAAAAAAAAAAATCCACAAAATGTGTTTGAATGGATTTTTTGGGACCCCAAAGTGTTCATGCTCCTCCTTGCTCTTTCCTAGGTCCTGATCCGGTTTCTGATCCAGAGAGACATCATTGTCATTCCCAAGTCTGACAAACCACACCGTGTGGAGGAGAACATGAAGGTGAAGCATTTGGAAATGCTGCTGCCTGGTTTTGTGCAGGAGAGGCACCCACACCCACAGCCCCTCTGTGTTCCCAAGCAGCACCTGAGCCACTGGAAGGGGGGTACAGAGACTTCAACACTGGGGCTCAGCACTACCAAACCACCTGGGGTGAAGAATTTTGTTCCTGCTAGGAGGGAAATGGGTTACACCAGGGGTGTCTGAGCTCTGCTGCTGCAGAGAGGGAGCCCCAGGTTTGGACTTGCCCTTGGGGAAAAGCTTAACAAGTCCTGAGGGTGTAAAGGAACAAGCTGTGAACACCAGACCTGTTAGAGTGTGTCTCACTTTGAGGCTGTGACCCCCTTGGCAGTCAAGTTTTAGCTGGATGTTTGCTCATAACGTGTCACATATAAAATCTCTGTGTTGCTTTCAGTCTGTGGTGAGAGGGTTTGGAGTTATTTCTCCTGTGAGCCCCTAGCAAGATGATTACCCATAATCTTAGATGAATCTTAGATTTCTCCTATGAGCCCCTAGCAAGAACTCTTAGATGATACCCAGTAGCTCTCTCTCCTAGCAGAAAATTTACCTCTAGTTCCAGTATTTGTGACACATCCTGAGCAGCTCAAGTCATGTCTGTGTGCATTACAACACCGAGTGCAGTGGTACTGGCATCCAGCCACCCAGAAATGTAAGACCTTGCTATGAACAGCACCTCAGAAAGAAAAGAACTGTCTTGATAACTTCAAGGGTTGTTATTTGCCTGAGAAATAAGGCTTAACTATGCTTGATGCATTCCTACCTCAAGTCCTAAGTGCAAGAAGCACACTTAGTAGATAACTACTCATGAACCTAACTAAAAAGAGCTTTTTTTTTCTCTTTCCCTGCTAGGTGTTTGACTTTGAACTGTCTAAAAAGGAGATGGATGTCATCCTCAGCTTTAACAGGAACTGGAGGGCAGTTCCAGTGGCCCAGTACGTTCCTTATTATCCTTACTATCCCTTCATCCTATTTCTGTCTGTATTTTCATCCCCCCTGTCTTAACAACATACATGACCAAAAGCAGGGAGAGCTCCTGCTTTAAACTTTAAACGAGGCATGTCCTGGACCTTCAGGAGGGAGATCCATTTGGAGTGTTCCCTCCAGCATCTTGGTGTTCCAGGGGCTTTCTCACAAGCCTGTGTTCAGTTCAATGACAGCTGCAGAACTTGAACTTGAGCACATTGGCTCAGTTGGGAGGGAGACTGCAACAGGGAAATGCTGCTCAAGATATTTTCTGCCCTACTTCAATAACAAGGTCTTTCTCTTTTCAGAGCTGCCAACCACAAGGACTACCCATTCAAAGCAGAGTATTAAATACAAGACCTCCATTTAACTCCTTCCAGATTAGATGTACTCTTCAGTTTCTTCTTCTGTAATTGACAATCATTATGAGCAGCCACTTTTTCCTCCTTTTTTTTAAGGAGGAGACCACTAACTGATGTAAGAATGCAGCAAAAAGGGTTGGGTTTTTGTAAAGATGCTTAGGAGAAATCTGGTTTTGATTAGTAGTAAAAAGACAATGTCTTTTCATTTCCTTTATTTCTGGTGTTCCTTAATTAGAGACATGTTTAACAAAAAAAACTAGTGACTTCCATGGGGTTTTTTATACGGTACTTCCAGTGTGGTCAGTCATGACTCACTGTCAAAGAATGCTCTAATTACATTGCTTTTTATATATTTGTGATTTTTATAGAATGTATTTCTAATGCTTTAAAATTTTATATTAATAAAGTTTTATTAACAACAGAAGTTTATCAGTGTAGTCCTTAAATTGTTTTCTACAGTTTGGCATGTTTTTCTAAAGTCTGGGGTTTTACAAATTTTCATACAGATAGAAATAAATTTCTATAATTCCTGTACAAGGACAGGACATACAGATCACCTTGTGGCTCATTCTTCAAAACAGGATTGTGCTCCAGCTAGGACCTAAAGAACAAAGGTGTAGCTGTAACACAGCCCTCCCTCTGAATACCCAGAAACTGATCACTGTGTGATCAGTGGGGAAAGCTGAAGACAGCATCATGAGCAGAGGTAACTCACAGTAAAACCCAGCCCTGCCTCCAACACCAGACTGGGAGTCTCAAACAGAAATTTAGATTTTTGCAATTCTGCTGGCAGCATCCAGAATATTACACTCAGACACAGGTTGGTTCTATCTAAGGAAAGAATGGAAAAAACTCTTCTTCAAAATCACCAAAGCAAACCCTGAGACAATTAACACACTTAACCAACAGCCTCACAGTTAATTGCTCTAAAATATTTTCTAGACAGATTTTGCCAGGCCAAAGCCAAGCTGGTTTGTGGCATTCAAGAGAGATATCCTTAGGGGTTCTTCACCTTATCTCACAGGGACTCAGCACAATTCCTACCCCACTTACAACAACTGGTCCATTCCCACTCATTAACAAACAGGGGGCTGCTGATGGAAATATTCCATTTATTGCAGATGCAGTTTCAGAATACATTGTTTGAACAAATGGTTTTTATTGCAGCTATCAGATATATTTGAAAGACTCCGAGGAGTGTTTACAAAACTCCCAAACAAAAAAACATGACAACTCACAGACAATATCAGGCACAGTTTCACCCCCTACAGATAACTTTGTGCATCTCTACATGTAAACAAGATGTTTCAGCCAAGCAGGGGAGCCCAGCTCTGGGTTGAAATATAACATGACACTTCTTTGGGAAGAAGTCAGATGCTGTAAGACATGGAAGTGGTGATAAGGGAGGTCCTGGGGGTTCTAATGCACAACAGAGCTGTTAACAACGTGCTCAGGGGCTCCTTGAGTTGCTCAGTTTATGCCACCCATACACTGTAGGATGTAAATGCTGAACTGTATGGCATGAAAATCCAAACCAAGCTGACGTCCTATAGCCATGTATTTACTATATACAAATGAAAACATCTGTAAATAAGGTATTCAGGAGAGAGAAGTAAAAGGAAGCATCATAAAGACAGAGGTTTACTTCATTTCTGGTGGACCTGGTGTACAGCACTGATGGATGGCAAGATTTAGTGTACAGTCATTTGAAACAAGCCCCAACTCTGTTTACAGTTTTTTTTCTTTTTAATTATGGTAGTTTTATATAAATTAAACTACAACATTTTATACAAGTGACCTATTTTTGACTCTCTATACCCTTACCTTTTCCTCTTTTAAAAACTATACTTTCTTTTTAATTACCCATTACTGGGCAACTGACATTTAAATTTTTTTTAATACTTATCTCACCATACCTCTAATGACAACTATGAAATCTTACTACAGAAAAGTGTGTGATTTTGTCTTTATTTTTTTTCAGCTGTGATATTGGCTAATTATGTATGTTTATTGCTAAATATAATACTCTAGCACATATTAAAGCATTCTACAGTTAGTAGTGCCTTTAGGCTAAACTTTGTAAAGCTAGGTGTGTATATATATATTCTAGATTGCATTCAATTACTAGTCACTAACAACAAAAAGAAATATCAGTACCACTGTCAGCTAACATAATCATCCAAATTTAGGTATTAACTTAAACTAGAATGGAAAAAACTGATACTTAAAAAAAGTATAAAACAAAAAAAAAATTAAAACACGTTATTGATGCAGTATTTCTCATGACATGGGCAACGTACAGAAAATATTACATTGTCAACTAAAGATATTTCTTCCATGCCTTAGTCTAAAGTGCAGAAAGAAAAAGACTTCTGTATTACAAAAGTAACCATTGTTTTTCTAGGTTTGCTGCACACCTTTCCCAAGCAACTTCACTTTCCATGAGTTTTGGGTTGACCTCTAATGCCAGCTGAAATCACTGTTCAGATACATATTTCTGACTGTCAGTAGGAGAGTCTCTATATTTCACAGCATGGGTTTCTTTAGGAATAAAGGCTCTTGTGCAAAGGCAGTACTATTCTGATGAATGTCTAGACTGATTATTAAATACAGTGCTAATATACATGGTTTTAACTGGGATAATGCAAAAAGACATTTTGGTAAATAAACATAAATATAAAAAGAACAATTTAGCACTTTTTCCTTTTTTTTTTCCCCCCCAAACTGATTGGTCCAGCGTCTTTAGTGGCCTTCTATGGTTCTTTCTCAAATTGTCTCAAACCTGCTGAGAAAGAGACAGATTAAATATGGCTTGAAACAACCCAAGCACATCTCTGACACTTTGGTTTCAAAAAGGACAAGAGGAGCAAAACAATTCTGCTTTGCACAACTTTAAACTAAAAAGAAAAGTTCACAGGTATGCCATACAGCTGGCTTTACATAAAACCACTAAAAATGTGTCTGCACATAATAAAGTGCAGAAAACCAAGAGTTTTTCTGTATTTGATCATTTCACTCTTGGTAAAGAATAGAGGGATGCTGCAAAGCATCCTTAAAGCTATTAAATTGGTCGGTGAATTTCCATTCCTCCCCACTGGTTCTTAACCATACAATTAGTTTAATTTACTTTATTTGGAGTGCTTTAGGCTAAAATAAAAATAAAAAGCTAAGAGGGCTATTTTGCTGATTTCTTTCTGTAAAACTAGGTTGTGTTTCACCAACCAGTGGTTCCAAAATTACAACAGCATAACTAATTTTGCCTTGAAAAGACACCAATGCATCACTCCAGCAAAAGCAGTTTCTCAACCATTCATATTTCAGTGATATTGTAATGGAATTTTTGAAAGGCAAAGGCATTAAGGGGTTTTTGGCATCAACATGATACCAAAATGTTAAATTTTTAATTTTAAAATTTAAAACACGGGTACAACTATGCAAAAATGTAGCAATATTTGTACATAATAACAGGAACTATAATATTTGCATTGCATTATTATATCCATATCACCAACTCTTGTATGTATTATTTTATTAAATATACATATAATAGTATATATTATCATTGATATAATTATATTAAATATATATGTAATAATATATATTAAACTACAGAAAGAGGTGCAATGTGTGCATTAAGGCATTACTTACCATTAGTCTCTGATTTTTTCCCCATAGCTGATACCTGTTTGAAAAAGCAAAAAGCCATTACTAGAATCCCATATAGGAGAAGACTGCAATTTATAACTGGAAAAAAAAACAGCTCCATGCAAAGGACAGATGTCCACCCTTAACACAGCTCTACCAAACAGGAATATAAAAAACAGAAATTTTATATATATATATTTATATATAAATATATATATATTTCTGAACCTCATTGTGCTTTCTTTGATTGATAAAAAGGTGGGTTAGTAACAGAATATTATCCTCTAAACACTGTCCAGAAGTGTTGTTACCTTAGAGGAAGCAGCTGGTTTCTCCACTGACTGCTTCTCCCAGAGATTACGTTTGCCAGATACATCTCCTGGTCTTAAATCCTGTATTTTTAATGTCAGAGAACAGAAACCAACATTAGTTCAGGTTTATTCTCACTTGTTAAAGAAGAAGTTAGAATGCAACTTCCTCACAAGAGAAGTTGAGGAACATCCACCAGAGGTAAATATTGTCTACCATTAAGAATTATATTTCACAAAATAACTCCACACATATCCACGTTTTAAGAAAAAAAAATCCTGTTGCATCTATTTCATATGGCACAGACTGGTCTTAACTCAGTGTGTTCAGCTTAGGGAGTACAGTGAAGAGTTACTGCACCAGCAGATTTTTACAAAAAAACAAATCAAATTTTTGCAGGAAAAAAACATATATTTTTCAGGGACTGTATTTCTGCTAGGGAGGAATTCAAAAGTAGCTTGTCTTGGTTATTTTAGATCAAAATCAAAATATTTTATTTAAAAAAATGTGTAAAAATAGAATTGGACTTTTAATACAATAGAAAAGAGGATCCTACTCTGCATCCTTAAATACAGATTTCAGCACTTCTCACTGTAGTCCTTCATATCCATTTTAATTCCCACTGCATCATTTGCAACCTTAGGATATGCTAATCACTAGTCTGACGGGGGGGGAAAAAAAAACCAAAAACAAACAAACAAACAAACAAACAAACAAACAAATAACAGATGAGATAAAGCCATTAAAAAATAGTAGTATTCTCTGAAAATGAGTGTATTACAGAGACTTTAATGAAAACTCCATAAAAATGTCAATTTTTAGCTTCTTGGGGAAAAGAAGGGCTGCAAATGAAAATGGCCTCTGCTAGGCAGATGGATTGATATCTACCTCTGTGCATGGCAAACAAGGGACTCAGACAATTTTGGACATAAGAACTCTCCTTTCCAGGAAGTGTTCGACTCCTGCATGGCTTCCAGGATTTTGTACTGGCCATCCCTAGGGAGGTAAGATTTCTGCACATGAGAATTTCTGCCTGTAAAATGCTCAGTGATGAATGGAAATGAGATTCCTGCAAGGGCTATTTGCACCCAGCAGAGATCCTCTAGGACTGATCATAATTTGCAGCCACACAGGGCTGCTGATGAATAAAACTTGAAGCCAATTCTGCACTTTAAGAAGGGAGTTCAGCAGTAACAGAGGAAGGAATAAAGCAACCAACTTTGACCTTATCACAAAGCCACTAACAGTGGACATCATCACAAATCCATTTCCATAGTCCTGAAATAATTTGGGATCTGTGATTTTAGTTCACCATAAAACTGAAATCTTTGCTCTGCCTTGAATTGGATATTCTTCCAAAACCCACAGGAATCTTGATGGTGACAAAAACTTTGAACATTTCTTTTCTTTGGCGGAATGTGATGAGGGTGAGAAGTTATTTGCTAAACAAGAAATTCTAGGCTTCCCTTCGATTTATCCTGACTTTAAAAAAAGGGAAAATCACACATTATGGATGTATACAAACCTTCATAGTCAATTATAAACAGGTTTACCTGACCAACTTAGCAAACAGACCCCCAAAGAAGAAGAATTGGAGGAGGGTGCATTCCTTCAAGCAGAGACATTGAAAGAAGAAAGAACAATCTATTGAGAAAGAGGGAAATTAAGGCATAGATAGAAACAGTTGGCTGAGAGAAAACCAAGAGATTAGTTTTACATTATCTAAAAAGATGCAACTTAAAAGAGAGAGAGAAAAATCCAGAGGCAGATTCTACAGTGGATAATGCTGCAAATTTCAAACTCCTCTTTTAGGACACAGAGGAGTGTGAATTGAGAAAATGTTTTTCAGGCTGCACTTTTTATAAAGGGCAGGTGAACAGGCTGCACAAAGATATGGGAAGAAACCAGTTCTTTGACAAAATCCTGAAGTTTAATCATTAACACCACAAACAATTCTCCAGTATGACATTTATGTTCCAGTTCCTCATCCTTACCTTTCCCACCCCACAGTTACCTCTCCCTGCTCCTTCACACACTGCTGCTTCCCACATTCCCACTTTATTACCTCCACAGCATTTTCTGCTCTGATTCTGGCTGAACTAATGGGCAGGCTAAAGGGCCTTCATTAGGAGTTGCATTTGGGCTCATAAAGAACTAAATTATTTCAGCCGTGTTTTAAAACATACTTGGAAGATTTTCACAGGGCAAGTGTGTGTAAGTGTGCAATCTGGGGTCTGTGGCTGGTAATTTCTGAATTAATGGTAAGCCTTTTACAGGTGGTAAATTAAAGTTGCCCCCTACCAGAGAAGTGCTCCTCTGAGCTTTAAGGTGAGTACTGCCCTGTTTCCTCTCCCCATTTTCTGACTACCAAGAAGTCAGCAGGCAGAGGGAAGCTCTGTGAGCTTCCAGGAGGACACAAAGCAGAGTTCCTCCAAAGGCCACCACCCTCTGCCCCAGGAGAGAGCCCCCCTACTGAAGAGATGGTTGTTCCAGGTTTACTTACAGAAGGTTTTGGAGCAGGGGATTTGTTGCTCTCTGGGGTCTTGGTCAACCACTCGTTGATACGACTGGAGACACCAACCTTCAGCCCAGCAGTTTCCTGCAAAATGATAAAATCCAGTCAGAAGACTTCCAGAATGGCTTTTGCTCTCTTTACCATGGCTTAGATTTAAAAGCAAAGCCAAGCCTGAGTTTAACAGAGAGTTCTTCACTGAGCCTGTGGCTTGCTCAAAGACATCTGTGTGCTCTGAAGGTATTGTCCCCATGAATTACACTGTGCTACTGCCCTCTAGTTTTCAAAAATTATATACATGGACTGACAAAAACAACTCCCCTTTACTGCTACCCCAGCAATAAATGTCAGATATAAACACGCTGTTTGGACCATAAACCCAAACTCCAAAAATCTTTAGCTTAATAGAAGAGACATCAGTTTAAATCTACCTTTTTTCTCTTGTTAAACTAATTCTTTTTTTTTTTTCAAAAAAAGTACACAATAGAGAAGTGGCCTACAATTTAAAACATTACATCTTTAAAAGGTTAGAGCAAATTACTAAAATTTAACTACTATCTGTAATAACCCACCTCAATCCATGGCTCATCTTTCTGCCTATGACAAATGCTCAGCAACTCGCATCAATTTTTAGAAAGAAAACGTTGCCTTAAGGATTTGCATAGAAAAGATAAAGGCCTCACAAATACTTCTATGAATTGTCTAGAAAATATCACCACTATCCTGCCTATTCAAATCTCTTCTGCTCCCCAAAAGAATTTTGCCCTAGTCAAAGAATTTCTTTGTACTCCACTTGAACGACCCAGATGTGTTTTTCTAAGATATCTGATGTGGCTCTGGAATGTCTCATAACTGAGCTCAGTAGGTCACTAAATTCTTCCATTATACTCAATATTGCAGCCACACCATCTTGTGGATTTCTGAGGTCTTCAGGATCCTTTGGGATATTCTTCACCAGTGATGTCAACAGGAGCAGACAGGCTTACTCAGAGAACATGAGCAGCAAGGTCAGGTCCAAAGTATAATTATCCATAATCACCAGGTTAAATTAAACACATACCTTATTTGGTGTTCCTGTCCCAGAAGGTGATGAAAAAACATTCCCTTTCTCCCACATGCTCTTGATATTACGGACACCCTCAGCTGGAACGTGAAGGTCAGAAGCTTTAGCTGGTCTTGAAGCCTTTGTGCCCTGGGGAAAAATTGGTGTTTGGCATTAAGAGCTGGATTTGCAGGGTGGTTTGACTCCAGGGAATGCAGCATTTCTATGTGGTTCTAGCACTGATCATGCCAAGATGAGGAGGAGTACCCAGCTGCAGAAGTGCCACTGAGATTCTCTCCCCTTTTCCATTTGCAGTTGCACCCTTGATACAACTGTGAAAATGGCACTCACTTTTTTTGGTGTTTATTACCTTTCTAAGACCCATGGCAAACCATAGCTTGGCACACAACTGCTCCAAGGCTTTAAAATCTTAGTTAGTGCCTGGATCCTGGAAGCCTGGCTCTTTTAGGGACTGAGCTAGGGAAATCCTTTTGCAGAGGCAGGGGGAAAGGCTGTTCTGTCATTCAGCATCACAACTGAACCTCAGCATTACAGGGGTGAATCTCAGCAGCTACAGTATGTTTGAAACAAGGTGCTTCAAAAAATGGAGAATTGGGTGGGAGTTTTTGGGTGGTTTTTTTTTGGGGAAATGTGTCTTTTGCATGGTTACTAAAAACACCAGGCCAAATTCTTCCTCTTTCTTCTTTTCAAAATGCTTGCGCATTTTACAAATTATAGATTTGATGAGAATAAGAACCTGTATGAGTCATGCTTTGCCTCCTTAACTGCAAAGCAGTTAAGATTTGGCAACTTGTGGGCAAATCAGAAACTCAGCAAAGGAGGTATTTCAAGTCAGATGGCAGCTGGATACACTGGTATCAATCTCCTATTTTTCCATGGACTATGGACAGAAAAAGCCCTCAGTTCTGGCTCTTAGGCACAGTTGTCAAAATCCCCTGGGGTCAAGTTCTATGTTTTAATGTGATTTTGATTTCCCTTTTGTCACTGCTTAACTAATTCTCTGCAGAGTATGCCTTTGCCAAGGAATTTCACTGTGAGGTGGCAGCCAGCAGCACAGAGCCAGCTCCTTGTTCTCCTGAATAAGATGCTTGGTCAGCTTTGCTCAGGATGACCATCAGCTCTGCGCTGACAGGTCTCTGATCAGCCAGGCACAGGATGTCACTCACTCAAGATGCTGACTGAACCCTCCAAAGCCACTGCAACCTCGCAAAGCAGAGCAAATTGCAGCATGGAAGGGAAGACACAAATCTTTAGGTTTCCAAGGTTTTGTTTAGAGACATCTCTAGATGATGGTTCCAGATGTGCCTCAAGCACATTTTGTTCTTGAACTCACCTTAAAGAAGAGTTTGTGATCAAAAAACCCCTGCAATTCTTGAACAGCAAAACAAAGGCTGATTAAAGGCTCTAAAGACATTATTAACTAGATCCATTTACTGGAATTAACTCACCTCAATTGCACTAGTGTATTGCTCAAGTCTACTGTCAATCTTTGAGACAACTGCTGTTGTCTGGGTGGGCTTCATACCACTACAGGAAGTAGGGGAAAAAAAAAAAACAAAAAACAAACAAGAATTATTATTCCCTCCATTTAAACACTGCTGTTTGAACTGAACTTACAGTTTATTTGCTTTACCTCTTTTGAGCAGATTTGTTCAAAAATTCTGTTCGCTCCTCTATCTAGAAAAGAGAGGAACAAAAGCTTTAAGTTTAAAGTTAATAAAGAGTCAGCCTGTACAAGGCCAGCCTGAAATGTCATTTTAAATGTCAAAAAAGTAAATCTCAGAAAGAGATACATTCCAACAGGAATTTCACAGACACACACAAAGGTTTTATAGATAGGAGCCTATTATGCTGCAGATTCAGAGAAGTGAATATATTTTCTGTATCAATGTTTGCATCCTACACATTTCTTCAGTGCCTCACATGTAACAAGAGAATAAATGAACAACACAGAAAGAAGAAAAGGGAAGAAATGTATCTCATGGAAGGGATCGATATGCACAAAAGCCTATGTCATCCTCACATCTCCCACACAAGAGCAAGTATTAAATTAATATTTAATTAATTTAATTAAGCAAATTTAATAAACTTCTTCTGAGCTGAGACATCAGACTAGGCCAGGTCTGGAGTTCAGCCACAAAGCCTCACTTACACACGTAGAAACACTAACACTTTAAATTTAAACACTAACAATTAGTGTTTAAAGGACATTAAGTGTAGAGGACAGTAACAATTTAAATTTGAGCTCCAAAAAACCCATCAGTGTAAACCCTGCTCATGTTCAGGCAGGGTCACTGCTGAATCAGTATCTACCAGCTGTTATTACACAAACTGGTATCTGACATTTCATCATTATTTTCTACTCTGTAAATAGGAAAATATTGTGATATTTCCAGGGAGGAAGACTCATGAAGGTCTCATATGACTTCTGTCAAATCTCTCAATACTTCAAAAAACTCCATCCCTGAATAAAGTTTTAAAACATTTCACTTTGGGGGGTGGGGGAATGAGGAGTATGTGCATCTATTTGTATTCTGGGTCAAGAAATATTTTCATCAAACTTCCTCAAGTTTTATCCATATGGCATTGCTCCACTTCTCATCCCAGGCTCTACAGTTTCACTTAGAAGTCAAATGCATGCAAGCAGCTCCAGGGGATTGAATTGATTAATAATCAGCCTGGCTGGATTCCTGGGGACTCCCCAGTCCCAGCAGGGGCTCTCCATTTTCAATTTACCTTAACCTGACTGCTCTGGCATTCGTGCCTTTAACACAAGGCAATGACAGCCATTCCTTTAAATGGTTCTCTTCAGTGCCTTTAGCATCCAAGGCTATCCCAGAATACTAAATCCCACAGCAATCCCATCAAAGGGCATGCACGGTTTATTTCTCAAGCCCTTGCAAGCAAAAACTCTGGCAGCTCACTTGAGTGCAGAATTTGCCAAACGAGCTCACTGGAGGAACTCCAGCTACCACCCATCCAGCTCAAAGCACCTCTAAAGTATACATACAACTTACAGAGGCATTTCCATTACCAGTTTCAGCTGCCAAAACACCAGCTAAAAACAGTCCTGAGTGCAAAGACGGCTTTGCTAGGAAAAATCCCAGATTTCAGCGGAGGGACGTCACAAGGTGGCAGCAAAAGACCAGCAGGAGCAGGAGCCCTGCACACCCCAGGAACAGGTTACAGCTCTTCCACCCAGAGATGCAGCCAGCAATGCCACAAAAAGAGCAAGCCAGTGGTTCAAAAGTGACCAAACAGACCAAGGATGGTCACTGAAAACACGTTGCCTCATGTCTGCTATGGTACAGTAGAAGTTTCCCCCAAGTTTCTGGGTCATAACCAGAAATAACTCATAAAAATGATGAGTTATTCCAGCAAGAGCCTCCAGTTTGTCCCCAGTGTGTCCCCAGCTGCACCAGTGAAACCCTGCTGTGCAGCAAGGACAAATAATATGGACTATCTCAAAGAACCAGGACTCAAGGAAACTGCCTAATAATTCATTTACAGGATCTTCACACTGTTTTTTATATGCACAGTAGAAAAACCAAGCTTGGGTAGGCACTGGTGGAAGAGGAGGACAGGTGGGAGGGAAGATGGACATTATTTTTGTGGTTGTGGTAAAAAGACAGAAGTGGGGTCATTCTTTAGCCACTGGTAACAGAGGTTCTCAGAGCACCAGCTGTGGAAAGGTTGTTCAGAAGAGGAGAGTGAAAAAGCAAAACCAGAAAATAAACAGGAAAGAGTTAGGAAGAAACACTCAGAGCTGAGCAAGGCCCTCTGGAGGGATAAAATATCTTCTGCACATTTATGTGAGGGTTTATTCTGGAATATCCTCCTTAAAACACAGCAGAAGCAGACATGGAATACACCCAGAGCAAACAAACCTGTACACAAGTGCATTCAACATAAAAGTCAAATGCATTTAGACTGCACAGCAACATCTAAAGGTCATTTACCCACTGCACACCACACAAACTCCATGCAAAGAATTTAAAACTTTTGGCACATACAGTAAACAGTATGACAAAATAGATCTGTAAAAGAAACAGGCAAAGCAAGGTGGTTAACATAAAATGCAAGATGTTTTCTCAGTTTCAGACCAGGAAATAAGAATAATCTTTTTGCTGCATTCATCTTAACAGGATCTTGTTAATAAATAGCTTGGACTATGTTTTGTCATCATGGAATACTTTCAGAACACAGACATATTCAAAAAAGTCAACCTGCCAGCTTGTAACTGAATTGTGACCAGAAAGAATGAGTTAACACACAATATAAGACCATGACTTGGGAAACTAAAAACACTGGATATTCCCAGTAAAATTTGTTTCATAGAAAGGTATCACATGATTCTTAGGAGTTTTAAACTGTGTGCTGGATATTATGCAACAGAAACTTGTAAATGGATCTATAGAAAACTCTTCTCAAAAAATGTGTCAAGGAGGAAGGGGAATAAAAAAAGAACACAGAAAACAGAAAAAGGAAACAGAAAATCCTGTATTTTATTTTTGCCTTATATCTAGCACGTGGAAGGACCTAGTGGAAATGCACTGGAGCAGCAGCCCCTGGGAGAGGCTTCTCCTTATCCCCCCTGAGTGGCTAACACAGTCTCTTGCTCCACTGAGCACATTTATGCTTTTTCCTGCTGTCAGCAGCATCTGAGCAGAGTGTGCCAGTTCAGCTCAGTTTACCCACCAGACTCCAGTGCTGCCATCAGCACCAAAGATGGGGAAAAACAAATGTCACACATCCTGCTCTTACCATTCTGTTTTCCCTCTGCCACAAGAACAGCTCATCTAGGAAGATCTGATTATGTGGAGTCTAGTTCTTCCCAGTCACTGCCTCCGCTGTCAGGTATTGAGAGCAATAATGAGACAGGACAAGATAGGTTTTTAAAGCAAAAAAAAATGTCTCTGAAAAGTCCTATTTTCTGTCTTAGCTGTCAGTAATGCCCTGCAGAGAGTGCTGGCTGCCAATGTTTCCCAGGAGACATTTTCTCCACAGACAGGGATATCCCATCCTCCTGCCATTGCTCCCTCTCCTCAACACCTAATAGCTGCTTTTCCATTTCTCTAGTGGTGGTGTTCATCCCCAAGAAAAGACTTAGTACTAAAATATTCTGTTCTCTCCTGATTAACCTAGAGAACAGAGTACAAGGACTCAGTAACCTTCCTTTGCAAAGAAACACGAGGAATGGACTTGTGTAAAAAGCAAAATGATCAATGATTTTCCAGGAAATGTCATTCTTTGAATGCATTGTATTTTACATGAACTAAAATAGGGAAAAGACAAGCTAGAGGCAAATGGGAGAGCAGCAAAGGCTGTTCCAGGCTTTGTCCTTATTTAAAAAAAAATAACAAGATACAAGACAGAGGTTGAACAGAAGTTTGGTACCACTGCAGCCCACAGGGTGTCCACCCAGCCCTGAGAAATCCAAGCTGCTTCTGTCCCTGAGCTAGTGATGAACTTGGCCTCTATTTTCTTGGCACATTTTCTTTTCACTGTCCCCTCAGAAAGAACCAGCCCTTAGGCTGTCACCACAAGGACTGCACACAATTTGGTAGTTCTGCTGAAGTAGTGTCTCAGGTTTGAGGGAAACACTGTTATTTACCAGTTAAAACAACAGGAATGGTCAACACTGTGATTTTTAGAGGCCAGGCTAGACAATCACAGCAGGTTTTTGGAAATGTAAGCACTTGTGTATATTTTGTCCATGTTTGTATACGTACATTTACATTTGGGCATCCATGAGCTGTGTCATTCATGGAGAGGAGTTGCACACCTTTGTCTCCCAATTCTGAGTCTGCATGTCCATGGCCTGCCTGATGGACAGATGCAGCATCCATAGGATGGCAAAATGCCACACTGCTACTCAGTTAATCTCCCTTCTTTCCTCTGTTCTTGTCGTTCCCTTGGCAATCAGCACGCCCTACTTTCCTCGTACTAGCCACTCCTATGAACTTCTTTTTCTTCCCAAAAGCTTATCCCACCAGGAAGGACAGAGAAAGAGTGAAAAGCTGCTTTGCCAAACTGTGACCCAGGAGAAGTCAGAATGTGCACATGTATCATACATTATTTTTATCCTGAGCCTCCCTTTTTTCAGTATTAATTCCAACCACCCACCCACAGCCGTGCATTTGGGATTCTCACATGACTCATGGCAGATCTAATGAGATGATACATCCATCAAGGGAGAAAACCTGTGCCAGATGCTTTACAAATCAAAAGATAACTTGGGCAGTGCAGAGCAGACAGTGAGGAAGCTGCGTACCAAGCAGGTGAGAGCAGCCTGAGCAGTCAGGCCAAATTAAAGGAAACAAAACAGGCTGAATTCTAATAACTGCATTTTGACATCAAGTTTCACATCAGGTTAATAAACTGAGATTACTCTCCCCTCAGCTCTTGACCACAGAATGCCAAGAAACAGTTTAGGGTGTGAGCTTCTACAGCATTACATATCCACACTGGCCACCCACAGACACAGCACTGGAATCTGTACAGTATCACCAATTTCTCAGACAGAGCAACAGAGAAAGAGGAAAAAATGTGTAGAGTTGCATATATCAGGTTTTGTAGCAAACAACTTCTACCTAACAAGACACAAAACTCAGCATAAAAAATAAATTGTACCTTGGATGCCTAACAACATTTGAAAAATTTCAGCTTTCCTCTGAAAATACACTTAGAATAGTGCAGCATCAGCATACAAAAGGTATCTGAAAGCTTTCCACCTCCTGCCAAGTCCAGTGTTTTTTCTCACTTTTCCCAAATTTAGCATCTATATCCTTTTTACTTTGTGTTTTCAAGTACAATTTCCTCCATTCCGAGCCTTCTGTAAATTAAAGCTCCAAATGTATGTCATAAAAGGCATCTCAATAAACAGAAGAAAAGGAAGCCCTCCCAGGAAGGCTGGGAAGAAGTTGTACATTTATGGGGTCTGTTATAAACATCATCTTTAGCAACCAAAATGGCAAGAGCAGGTTTAACTAATCAGAGCAAGTCGTGAAGCTCTGCAATTTTTGTTTACAACTGTGTGCATTCTGTTCCAGTATTTCAGGTTCAAATGTGTCTTACAAGCAAAAGGTGAGTCCATTCAAAAACATTTGGACTCTGTATTTGCTAGAACTGGACCCAAAACAGACCTGGATCCCCAGATTGGATCAAAGTGCAGCTCTCTGTGAGTGGAAAACTGATTTTGTCCAAATGCAGTTTTTCACTCAACAGTTTTAATCTCATGGAGATCCAATTCATGGTTCAATGAGCTGCTACCTGGTTCTTTTCTCTCCTAGCTCCCACTAAGTGTCCCTTTTTGACAAACATTTTGGATTCTTAAATGACTAATGACATGGAATGAAAAAAGGAAAATATCTTTGAAAACATTAATAGATCTGCAGTTTGAGCTTGAGCTGAGAAAGCAACTGGACTGAATTCCAAAACAATCCTCCCAAAAATTTCAGTGGGGCCAGAATTCCTCTTCCATGCTGAAAGACCATTTAATTGATTTATCACACTTCTAATATAATATAGGCCACAAAAGACCATTTAGAAATCCTGCAGCAACTGAAGGGTGAGGTATTTCTTGTTATGTAAGAAAATGAAATCCAGCCCAGTACTTCTAGATGTTATTTTTAGGGGGATTAGACATAAGCTAGAATTCCCATACAGGTCAGTTACAATTAATGATGATTAGGTTGAATATGCTTAAGGACAAAGTAATCTGGCAAGCAAGAAAATAAGTGTGGATGTGGAAGGAGTGAGAGAACATTTGTGACTTAATGGTCTTAAGAGATCTTTTCCAACCTAAATGATTCTATGATTCTACTCCAGTTCACAGAGCACTCCTATAATAATTTTTTAAAAACACAGTAATACAGCTCTAGGTTTCAAAAATAATTTTCTCTTGGAGGTGAAGATCCTATTTGGAGATTCTTCACCAAGAAGAGACAGCTGCCAGTCTAGTCTCTAATTTTCAATCATCTCAATGATTGAAGTCTTTCAGCTAGAGGCTAAGCCTATCAAAGCATTTTCCTAGGTCTGATACAGGTATTTCAACATTGCTTTTGATGTTGGACTGTTGGTTTGGACTACAAACTCATTACTTTTATGTCCTATATAGATGCTAGTGGGGAGGTTACCTTGAGAGATGAACCTTTAGGACTGAAACATTTAAATGGTTTCTTGTCTTCAGATACACCATCCTCTGGCATCTTCTGGCGTTTTTCAGCAGCTTCAGCCCTTCTTCTTTCTATTTCTTCCTTCATCCTCCTCTTTTCCTCCTTCAAAAACACAATGTTTACTCATTCTTTCAGAAACTATGCCACCATCACAAGGCTGTGCAGCCCTGCAAACATTGACCAGATTTTCTAAAACCAGCTTTCTATGCCAGTCAAAGAAGTTCAGTGATCTGCCTGAAATGTATAAAGGTGTTAGTGCCAATCCATCACAGTGTTAAGGATGCCAGGAAGACAATTAGTGTTTGCTGCTCTAGTGTCTCCTCGCATTGAAGTCACCAAATTTATTGTCATATAGTTCCACTCAAACAGAGAAAAAGGCTCAAGTTCAGTTTCCCTGTATTCTCATGTATCATACTGGTATTGTTCTTCTGTCCCTCTACTCTGACACTCACTGTGCCAAGGTTAATATTTAACGTGAAAAAACAAATAGGTGGCCAAGAAACCCAAGATTAAACATTAAATGCTTGCAGATCTCCCTCCAGAAATGAGTTTTGCCTCACGAGCTGCAAGTCAAACCTGAAGCTCTCAAAGCAAAACCAATGTGAGCACTGGTCCAGCAAGGTATTGTGCAATCTTGGCATCCAGTGAGTTCTGCTGTAAAGAGATTAGTACATTGAAGGAATTGGCATTCAGCTGCCAGATACTATCAGTATTATTCATTTACCATTTGTTTTCCAAACAACTAGGATTCCTAAATGATGCACCAGAGACTTGGAAATCCTATTTGTAGAGTCCCTTGGCAGAGGAAGTACAAGAAAACAGATGTGTTGTCAGATGTCAATATTTAAATAGACAAGAATATCTCCCTAATGAGATCTAGCCTATTGTAACTATACACAACATTAGCATTCCAGCCCATCTGCAGCAGATAAATTCTGACATGCACTTTGTAATTCAAACTGTATAATGCCAGAAAAATCCTGTGGCTAGAGCACTGCCCCAAGAGTTTGAATCCCCATGAAGATAAGAGCTATCACAGATGAAATCCTGATTCGTGAAAACAGATATTAGAGCCCTGCCTTTCCTAAGGCTAGAATTAGAATACTTTTTCCTGGATGCTGCATGTTTTACCTCAGGTCTTCACTAGACAATGCTAGTGAAGTGAATGTTGACAAGTCGACAATAACAAAAGAGTTGTCGACTAATGTGAGGAGAGTGGAAGTAAAACATGGAATAAAAGTAAAAAAATGGAAAAATGTAATAATGGAATTAACCCAAGTAAAATGTAAAAATGGAATAAAGCCAAAGTAAAAATGGAATAACTCCAAGTCCAACACTCCACACTTCACACCCACCTCCTCTCTGATTTTTCTCTCAGCCTCCTCCTGCTTCTTCTTCTGCTCCTCTTCCTCCAGGATTTTCCGGCGCTCCTCCCGCCTCTTCTTCAGCTCATCCAGCTCTGCTGCTGCCTCCTGCTGCTTCTCCTTCAGCTTCTCCAGCTCCTCGCTCTCGTTCTCGCCCCGCCGGCGCCGCTGATCCTCCAACCTCTTCAGAGCCTCCACCCCTGGCTTTGCCTCCTCTGAGCTCCCTTTCGAACTGGAGCGCCTGCGAAGGCAGTGAATGCAAAAATGGTGCCATGGGCTTTTCCCTTCCCGGCCAGCAGCAGCAGCAGAGCCAGCCTCTCCAAGGTGCTGCCTCCCAGGCAAGCTATGGCTGGCCCAAATGTCTTAGGTTGCAATACAGGAGGTGACCAAAAGTCTGTATTCTATCACCATCTGTTAAAATCAGGTGGGGCAGTCATCTGTACCTTTTCCACAACCCATCCTTCCTCCAGGAGATATCTCCTGTTAATGGGCCATTGAGTACCACTGCATGACTGATCAAATTCCATCATCCCATTGGGAGATGCTCCAGCCAAAAGGAACCAAGCCCATCCTACCTAAATAAAAATTAAAATTTAGAACACCGAAGCAGCCTTTTTTCCACTGGATTCCAGAGGAAAACTGGACCTTTCCACATCATTACTGGACCTTCAGAGGAAAACTGCACCTTCTCCAGGAGCACTGCTCCAACAGAAGCACATCTGTCACTGCAGGAGGATGCAGCCACCATGGAATGGGACTGCACCAACACCCTGCCTGACTGACGGGGGGCAGCTTGGATTCTCACTCTGGCTGTGTTTGGGTTTGTTCTCTGTAATACTGTATTTCTATTTTAATTTTCCTAGTAAAGAACTGTTATTCCTATTCCCATAACTTTGCCTGAGAGCCCCTTAATTTCAAAATTATAATAATTTGGAGGAAGGAAATTTACATTCTCCATTTTAAAAAAGACTCCTGCCTTTCTTAGCAAACACCTGTCTTTCAAACGAAGACACCCAAAGCATTTCCATAAGGAGTTGTCAGGCTGGGATATTACAAGGAGCACCTCTCCCATCCCTGCCAGTGAGGAAGGAGTCTCTCCCACATGCCTGAGAACTTGTGCCACCCCTATTTTATATTCTGTGTCATAAAGGATGCACTAATCCTTTGCTTTCAAAGGCAAATACTTTTTACAAACCCTCTAGAAAAAGACAAGCATCTCTGGGGACAAAACATTTTACTTGACTCGGGAAAAACAGGAAGAAATGAGAGAGGAGATGGAATCTTCCAGTTTCAACAGTGTTTTTAAAAAAACCTAAAAAGATTCCTATCTCAGCTATAACACACATCACTAACTCCACCAGCATGTATGAAAGGAAAGGTTCATCAGGTCTTTTGCTTACATTTTCAAGGGAAAATATTACTTTTTAGTAAGGAGCTGGAAATTATTAATGGTAACTTTCCACAGGAGAAAAAACAGGAGTTTTCCAAGCAGCTGTAATACATGAGACAGAAAGAAAGAATGCCAAAAAAAAACCCCAAACCTAAAGAATTTGCACAGGTGAAGTGCATGCTTCCAGCAGAGTCAGATAGCATCACCTTGTTAAATAATTACCTCATCAGTGTTTAGACAAATGTCTGCTCCTTAACTGTGTTTAATGTGACTGCTGACAAGGAGATAGATACCCAAGATTTTTAAGTGTGCTATTGACAGAAAAGACAAAAGATGAATGTGTTTATGAAAATTAAAAAAAAAAACAAACTCCTGTATTATTGGCATCTAACAAACCTGGATATAAATTACTTCATTAATGCAACCAGAGTGTTGCAAAGTATAATACCACAAGACAGTATAAATCAAAGATTCCAACAGTAATTGTTAGAGATGACAATACAAAAAAACAGATTCCATATAAATTTGAAATCCAGTCAATGAATTTGCAATCACACCCACTCCTGCAAGGATGCTCTTCATTCAGACAGATGTCTCATGCAGATGGAGCCATATAAAAGAGGCTGTAGAACCACAGCTAAATTATTTGTTGTTTTAATATCATAATAAAATCTAACACAGAGTTCTCTTCCCCCACATGATCTTACCAAATTGAATGAAATTTGGTTCTAGCATGGAATTAGGAGTTCTATCACTAAAAAAAAAATACGACAAGTTAATGTAAGTGGCCACAAATAAGGGCTTGCATCAGGTAGTGATGCCAAATTACAGAGAGGAACTCCTGCTTTTTTAAATGAAAAATACGTATACAATTGACCAAGTATTGTGAGAATACACTGGAAATTTAATTTGAAATTTCATTTAGCTCTTTCAAAAACAAAGTGAAGAGCAATACCTGAGGTGTGATTTCGAGTGGGTGTCCAGCCTGGAACACCTCCGGTTCAGTTTGCAGAAGTACTGAGAATCTAAAATATTCCAGAGGCCTCTACAAGGCACTATGTAATTTCCAAAGATCCAATGCACCTAATGCTGCACAGGACAAAAGAAATCCCTGTGTATCTTAAGGCTTTCCTGCTTCACTGCAAGGCTGTAGCCCCTCCAGCAAACAAACACAGGAACCTCAATATTTTCTCCTTACATTCTTTTCCTTTGCCTCTTGGTGTCTGTGTTGCCAACTCACCAAGACCTGCAAGCTTTGGGCCCAAAGAAGATGGAAGAGAGGGAACTTCAAACTCACAAAATGATTCCCCAGAAAAGCCAAACATTTGGCCTTCAGAATTGAGGGAATGAAGAATGTTTGCCAAGATTTTCCTAAGGAAGAGCCACCCTGTTCTCTATCAGCACAGGAGAAATGTTAGCCTTGGTACCCTCAAGGAAATTAGCAGCTACTCAGCTCTCAGCTTTGATTAAGCCAGTGGCAGAACCAAGTCTGAACATTCTTGTTTGCAGACCTTGGCTGATTGTTTTGGCCTCCTTACAAAGAAAGATATTTAAAGTTTTGAACTTATTTTATTCTCATGCTGCTCACAGGTCTTCCCTGACTGGTTCTGCACAATCCAAAATAGCAAACAATACACTGGCAGTTATTATCCTTATTTTCCTCCACTTCCAATCCCTCTGTTTTCAACAGATTCTGGGAAATCTCTGTTCTCTGCTGTCGGCATCGGGAAATTAGTAGTGAGGTGCTGGGTGGAGGAAGAGCTTTGTAAGCACCTCTTTGGTATTAAGAAATGGAATTAAGCTGGTTGCCAGCTCTCAGACAAGGAGGAAAAGGAAAGAAGTGGCTTGTGGGAGCCAAAAATGTCAGAACAATGTGAAAAAACATGTTACATCATATTTAGGACTTTTGCAGTCCTGTATGAGAATAGGGAGGAAGGCAGGTGGGAGGGGAGATGGGAAGGGGAAGCCATAAAATGGGATTTTATTCTGTATTTCTCTTACCAACTGACGTAGACAGAAAGAGAGATAACATTTTTCTTTAGCCTACATTACCCTATTTTGTTCTCAGTTCTCACCACTGAAAGTTAGCCAAGTTATATGCTTTCTAAATACCATCTGATGTGTGCATTACAAAAAAAAAAAAAGGAACAAAGGACATCTCCAGACAAAGCCCAGCTCTGCAGGGGCAGTTCATCAGAAAATAGGCCAGGAGCCCTAATTCATACCCAACAACCCAACAGACACTGGCACCTCTGCTGATGTTGCCAACCCAAATCTACTCAGCAGATAAAATGTTGTTGAACAGGCTTCTCCACACTTCCATGAAACAGTAGAAGAAAACCAGAAATAGAAAAAAAAGAAAGGAGTGGAAACTCAGATCTACATTTTGTCACTAATGCCTGTCTCCAATAGGAAGTAAAGCAAAGGAAAACACAATATTTTTAGAACATTATTCTCATGTTATTGATGATGTGACCCAAGTTTTGAGCAAGGCCAATTTCCCGCTGTTCCATCTCCATTGCTGCCTTTTGGCCTTAGGTCAGGGCGTCTCCAGGGTCTTTTGAACTGCATTTTATTTTGAGAAAGTTTGTTTTTCCCAGAAGAATCATGAGGGGAATGATGAGATACAATAGTAAATCCTATCTGCCATGCCCAGATTTTTCAAAGTGCCTGGAGAGCTTAACCTTTCCTTTGCCTGTGTCAATGTAAAAGAGGAAGAGAGATGCAGAAGGAAAAAAAAATTCGATTTCTAACCTACTCATTCCTAGTTTCCTGCTAAAAGGAAGAACTTCATTTCTATTTCATGCTTTTAGCAGGCAGGATCCCTTTAAATAAAAATTTCACTAGAAAATTGTTACCTTTGTGAATTTCCCAATATAACCACAAGCCAAATAGTTCCTCAAAAAGAAAAATAAAATCAAACTGTGACACAGCTTATAGAAAAGAAGGTGAAAAAAAAAAAAAAAGAAAAGAAAAATATTATTTTGGCTAGGAGAGGTTTTTACCTAACTGGAAAAACTCTTTTCTGCAGAAGCCATTAATTTCAATGTTTGTCTTGAAATAAACAGAGAAGCTCTTTCTAGAGTTACCAACTGGATTGTGCTTTATTCTGCTAATTAAAGATAGATGGGTAATTGGAAATAGGTTACTACAGTAAAAGTTGAGATCTGACTAAAAAATTAGAGAACACAAAATCTAGGGTTTTGTCATTACTGGCCTCTGAGTAGACATTAAAAGAAGTAAGGAAGCAAAGCAAAACCAAGCCTGGTGTCTCCACTGAGGCAGCAAGGCCATTTCCATCTGCTTTTCTGAATTTCATGTTAGTGCAGCAGAGTGGGGACAGCTTGGGAACCACAGAACTACAACCCAAGGAACACCAGAGTTCATGGTGCCAGCCCAGTTCCTCCACTCAGCTGCCACAAGCAGAGAGCCAGAGCTGGCCCCTGATCTGCTGTAGCACAAGCAATCCGTGTGCTACAAATCCCAATTCTTACTATGAACTTACCCAAAAGCATTCTCAGTGGGTTTAAGTTTGGAGGCAGGGAATTCACGTTCTCCATTCTGTGCCTTCTGCTCAGGAACGCCCTTCTTACGATCCCAGACACTTTTCATTTCCTCTTTGGGTGCTTTACCTTTGTCATCTTTTACCTGTTCAGGAGATAGCACAAATCACAGAACAAAAGACAAGACACACACACACACCAAGAAAAAAAAAAAAGTCAGAATGAGGCATTCTGCAGAACAGCTGAGAAACACAAATTTCTTGGCAAGATTGGGAGCTGTCTTCAAACTCTTTATGTGCTTTAGGGCAGAAGCAGTCTGCAGAGCTCTAAACTCTGATCAACCATCACTTTGCTGTCCTGACCTGAATTCCAGGTCAAAGCATCTGGAAAATAATATCACCTTCTTGAAAATAATATCTTCTTCATAGAAAATAATTAACATTATCTTCTGTGAGGGTTTGCTGTGGCCATGGGACTATTCCACCACACTGCTTCACTCTGCAACTGCACCCCCACTCTTCCCCCCCACTGCAGCATCATTCACCTGCTGCTTCTTAAGGTCATGGGTTGCAAACTCTCTGGGACTTGCCAATACATTTTTGGTAGCAGTTTTAGGGCATTGGTGCAATAAAAATGACATGTAACCTCCAATGAATGTCAAACTTGTTTGACAAGGTTCACGCTTTTTTCAGTGTCATAGCAGAGGGATACTTCATTATTGCAGGAATAATGGCCAAAACACAAAATCATCTTTATATCAGAGCAGAACTTACTCTGACAAAAAGCACAGTCCTGCCTGGGGCTGATCATTATCGGACATGAATATTTAAACCTATGAAGAAGGAAATACTCTGGAAAACACAAGTGAAAATTCCCTTTATCCTTAAAAAGTTTTGTCTTATGATTCTTAATTGTAATCAAGAATATTTTGTGCATAAATTTCATTCTCCAGTATTTCTTCAGAGTTGTGAGCTTCAAGTATTTATCAATACCACAGATGGCCTGACCCCAGCATGCTTAGTCATGGCTAGGTGCTGGTAAAAGGAGAAGGTGAACTGATTTAAGTTATGGACCCTCAGGTAGAAATATTCTCTGTTAGCTAAGACTACCAGCCAAAACAAACTTTCAACAGCAGCAGATGAAATGGTTACCTCCATAGTATTTATTGGCTTTCCTCAGCTCTGTGCTGAAGGAAGGTTCTAGCTGACAAGCAAGAAATACCTTCTGTGCAGAGTTCAAATGGAGACCTTTAGAAAATAAATGCTTTGGAAGCCTGTTGCCATCCCATCTGCTAACTAGAAAGATAAAGAACTTCTGTAACAGCTCTGTCTGCAATACAGCTGCTCTTAAAGGTGCCTTAAGATGCACCTTGAAATAAAACAGTAGTACATAGCTTCATACCCCAAATCAAAAGAAATTTCTGTTCTTCCTCATCAAAGAACAACTCCTGGAGAAGCAAAATCTTTACCTACAAAGGATGAGTTCAGAGTCTTCAAAGCCAAGATCCTCCTAAGGCATTGAATTAGGCTGGTGCAGAATGAAGAGAGTGAAGCCAGTGCCTGACTTTACCTGAGGCCAGTTTGCTGCTCAGAGAAGCTGGTGGGATGGGCACCACCATGGCAGCACAGGTTATAAGTGAGTACAGGATGCATTTGAGCAAAATTCCCGCTGGTGGGGGATGCTGGACACAACCAACAGGGGCATTTGCTCTGCTCTGAGAGCAGGCAGCATCAGTGCAGATTTTTCCCACCCTCTCCTGCCAGCAAGACCTGGCAGCAGCTCCCTGAGGGACAAGAGGGAAGTTCAGCTTCCCTGGCCCTGCATTCTTTGGCCATGATGCTGCAGCTGCTGCAAGCCAGGCCATGATTGCCACTGGCCTCCAGGAATGGTTTGCTGTTTTCTAGGAGCTGGGCTGAGACAAGCAGGGCTTTTCATTTATCCTGATGGATGCCATCAGACAGCATCATCTTCTGGGTGATCGTGTTCACAGCAGGCATCTCTGCTGCCTGTTAGCCATCTCCCAGCCCCTGAGCCCCAGCCAGGGTGATGCTGAAACAGGATGTGTTGATTGGTGCAAGATTTCTCCTGCCAGGATGTCTGTCCTGGGATTTTTGAGAGCATAGGATTTCCTTTGCTGAGATTTTCATCAAGACCTTCCTAAGTCTTATTTAAGAAGCCAACACTTCCAGCTGCCTTATGTATTCAGGTCCACTGGGGAGGGTTGTATCTCTTACATCTTAATTGAAATCACTGAGAAAACTAATATTAAAACAATATAGTTTAAAAATTAATAGGTTGGAAATAGCATTTCAGAAGCCCATAGGACTGATGGTAATGTGTCTGTGTTTGAGAAAACCATTAACACAGCTTGGCCTCTTTATTCAAAAAGATGGTAAATCAAGATATTACAGAAACATCTCACATCTTTCGGGCTCAATCCTTCTCCTACTAATTTTAATACCAAAGCAGAGATTGATTAGCAAAGAAGCAGAAACCTTTGTATCTCATTCCAAAGGCAGGCAACAGAAAAAGTTCTTTCCCTTCTCTCACTGCTTCCCTAAATTACAGACTAATTCAGCTTCTGCTGAATTCAAAAAGGACTCCAGTTGGAGCAGACAGGTAATATTACCTGAACTGAAATAGTTCACATGTTCTCACAAATATTGATATCAAAAGCTAGAACATGACCAAAGGCATGGTTAACAAATTTCCAGCTTTAGGTATTTATATTTTTATTTCTTTCTATACTGCCTCTTTTCTGTTAAGATTTTTATGCTATTATTTGAGAGCTGAGATTTCTAAATCTTGAGCTTGAACACCTTCAGACTGAAGCAAATCTGTTCCTGAGGTTGGGGCCCATCTGGCAGATTTGATTCCTTACTTGGGCTCAGCTATTTGGTGAGTTAAAAGCTGTGGGCATCTGGGTCTAGGGCTTCCCTGTAGAGGCTACTGCCATCCCCAAATACCATGAGAAAAGCAACTGCTGCAGCACATCTTGCCAAACTGGAAGCAGGAAATACCAGGAGTCTCACATCATGAGAAAGCTTGTTCTTATGAACTTCTCAAGTCACTTTAAAGAACCAAAAACTGTGCAGAAGTTCAGAAAGAGAGACAAATTTTTTCTTGCCAAATTAATCAAAACCTGAGCTTTGAGGTCAAAAGCAAAACCTGATTATGTAGATACACTCTGTTCCCTCAGGGTCTGTTCATGAAACACTGGCATCCTCGTAGCTGCATGCACATTCAGAAAGAGACCTCACTGAATTTGTATGTCCTAGAAAGGGTGGGAGAAGTGGAGATGAAAGACTGATATCGCCTGATCAACAATTTTTGCTCACAAGTAAAGTAGCAACAACTGAGATTTTTCAAGACATTTTGAATGCTCAGGATGGGTATTCAGCATTGCACTACAAGTGGGATTCTATTAAGTTGTCTCAGCTTCAGTATCCAAAGATGGAAACACTAAAATCACAAGTAACTTTTATAAGTCTTGCCAATTTCCTGGAATAATCTAGCCCAGTGAGTAGGTTTTAAAAGCATGATGAGAGCTCCAGGGAGAGCTGGCTGAGCTCTACACAAGAACAAGCAGGACAACTGTGTCTCAAGTTCCCCACAAATGAAAGTTTATGGTCAGTTACAGACTCCTCTTTACATTTACTTGTAATATTCAAAGACTGCATGCAAAAGTGAATAGTGGAAACTGGTTCTGTCTTCTGAATATAATCCATCCCTTATTTTTTGTGCAGCCATTTCCTCACTGCTCTCTGAGGGTGAGCCAAGCATCTACAGCCTGTTCCAAACTCATCTGCTAACCAAGGACCCTGGAGTGGACCCTCTACAACCCTCAATGGTCCCAATCCATGGGACAGGCAGCAATTTAAACCACACAGACCTGGCTGAACCCAAATGGATCCAAACTTCCAAGGCTCTGAGCAATCTCTGACCCTGATCAGAACCAGGGGCTGTTTTGGGACCTGCTGCACTGAACCAAAACCACAGCCCAGCACTGAGCATGGCTCCCCATGTCCAGCTGTACCCTGAACAGCAAATGGTCCCCAAATCTCATTTACTTACCATACAGTAAAACACCATGGCACCAGCTCCTGTGCTTACAGTGGAAATGCAATGCAGTAAATTTGGTGGATTTTCTCTTTAAAACAAAAGAAGAATCTTGGGTATGCAGAGTTTATATCATGGAGTATTGCAGCTTGCAGGAGAATTATTAGTTAAGGAAATCAGGTGGCCAAGGGGCCTAGATCAATATTATCATGATGATTATTATTAATTATCATTATGTTGATGATGATTATGATGATTATTATTAGAGTAGACTTTGTTCATAGGGGAAAAGTTCACAGTAAAGTGAGAGGAAACCAGGGAAGGATGATTAGTTGATACTGTCCTGAAAAATTCATCCCCAGAGGGAAAACCATACTTGTGTTGTTGACTGAACTGAGTTTCCTGAAATATTTGTTTTAAGACAAACAGGAATTGGTCCTAAAGCCCCAAAAGAACAAACTACTTAAGAATTTACTTAAAATTAAGCACTTAAGGAGCTTCATCCCTATTTATTTCAGCAGGATTATCCATGTTCTTGAAGTGCAGCACAAGCCTAAGTACTTTGCTGAGGAAGCAACTTTCACTTATAGGTGCCTTATTTGTTTTCACGTCTCAAGTTTCCCTATCACATCTAAATCAGTGGTTTATGAGTTACCTGATCTTTTATGGAGGTAGCTTGGGGCTTCTCTTCTGCCAGCTTTTCCTTTTTAGCTTCCACTTTTTCTTCCTCCTTTGTTTTTGGGTTTTCAATAATTTATTTATTTATTTGACATTAAAAAAAACAAACCAATGCACCTGTTTGCATTTTTTGTTTCTCCACGCTGTGCTCACGTTGCAATCCAGTGAGCAGCCACAGCTCCATCATGTGCTGCTGTGCCCCCTCCACCCTCTCCAAATCCTCCCATTCCCCCCACCTGGGCCTTTCTCCCTCCCTTGGCATCATGCTCATGTGTCCCTTCCTTGTGATCTCCTTTAGCACACAGCATTCCCCACACAGTTTGACAGGTGCTCATAATATTTTCTGCCAAGATGTGTCTGCCTCCACCTCGTGTTACTGCATTAGGCCAGTTCATAGCAGCTGAGGGGGGAAAAAAGGCAGCACAAGCACATGCAGAGGTCTGAACATGCAAGGTTTTCTTTGAACAATGGAGTGAGGACAGGCCTGCTGTGCGCTGAATTATTGATAAGCAGGAGGGGATTTATTTTTAAAAAGAGAGAGCGACAGCACAGGTATTAGTAAGTTCAGGACCAGATCTGTGAGGAAATTCTAATTCAATCTTTTCTTGCATTACATTTCACACAAACCACAGGTGTCTTATTTTGGTGCAGAATGTTTACTGTACCTGTTTCTTTAAGAAAGCTGCTTGAGGTTTTTCATCTTCTACTTTCTTCTCTTTTACCTGTTTATCTTCCATTTTCTGTTCTTCCATCTTTTGTTTTTCCTTCAATTTCTCTGCTTCTAGTTTAGCCTTTTCCTCAGCTGCCCTCTTTTCCTCTTCTGCCTTCGCCCTCTCCTCAGCTGCCCTCTTTTCCTCCTCTGCTTTTTGTTTTTCCTCAGCTGCCCTCCTCTCCTCTTCTGCTTTAGCCCTCTCTCTTTCCTCAGCTGCCTTCCTCTCCTCTTCTGCCTTTGCCCTCTCCTCAGCTGCCCTCTTTTCTTCCTCTGCTTTTTGTTTTTCCTCAGCTGCCCTCTTTTCTTCCTCTGCTTTCTGTTTTTCCTCAGCTGCCCTCTTTTCTTCCTCTGCTTTTAACCTCTCCCTTTCTTCTGCTTCCTTCCTTTCTTCCTCAGCCTTTTCCTCATTCTGAATCTTGTCTTTATCTACAGCATCAGTTACACTCTGGGTCCCTTCTGGCACAGCATTTGTGTCATTCTCTGCTTTGTGTTCCTCTGCATTTACAGTTACTGCCTCTTCTTTATCTGTGGGTTTTTCTGCTGTCACCTCTACCTGATTTTCCTCTGTGGGGAGCTCCTTTGGTTTCTCCTCCTGCACCTCCTCCTTGTCTTTTTCTTCTTTTTTTTCCTCTTCTTCCCCATCTTGCCTCCAGTTGTTCCTTTGGTACGATTTGGTTTCTGTCTCCTCCATCTCATAGCGTCCTCGGCGTTTTTCAGCCTTGTCCTCTTTCCCCGTGGTCTCGTTTTCCTCCACATTGTTCACTTCTCTCGTGCTGGGCACGGACAAGCTCCCATCTGTGATCGTGGGGTCAAATTCCTTTTGGCGTTCCAGGGCTTCCTGCAGACGTTTTTGGCGTCTCTCCTCCCGCCTTGCCAGCCTCTCCAACAATGCAGCCTCATCATCTGTGGAACGCTTGCTTTCCTCCCCTGCCACACTATGGAAAAGGGACAGGTTTGCATTAAAAAAAAAATCAAAAAAATCTTTCTAATAACATATGCACTCGCTGTTTCTAGGAGAAAAGCTTGTTGTAACATCATTTCATGGTTGGAAAACACAGCAGGTTACACACTTCAAAATTTACTGTTGTTTTGCTATTATATCCATTCTCCTTGCCTTAAATAAATTGCTTCTTGTGCACAGTATCCACCAGCACTTGCCGTCACAATTCTGGTTTTCTTCTAGTGTTGTGGCCACTGGAAATCTGGGTATATTATCTGTGACTATGTGAAACTAAACACATGATAGATGGACAGGAAGGCCACTCAGCTTGTGACAAGTGGGTGTATGATATGAGTGGCACAGTGTCATGGTTTAGGGGCTACAGGGGCACTGCTGGGTTGATGGTTGGGCTCGATGATCTTAAATCTTCCAGCTCTGATGATTCTATGATTTTCTATGATTTTAAGTGTCACCTCCTTCCATAAGCTTTTCTGCTCTCAATACCTGTGTGACACTGACAGTGCCAGTTGAGTGCTGTGCCCTAGAGCTCACACCCAGCACCTTGCAGGCACGTTACAGCCACAGTCTGAGGACTGGGTGCCACCCAGTGCTTTGGCCCCACATGCCATGACCCCTGTGAGCAGGACAAAAGATCTGGTGTTTTGTGAGGCCAGATGCACCCATCCCTGAGGGAATCTGAAAGCCCCAGATGAATTACCCCACAGACAGCCTTGAGGATACCAGGATATGTGCCATGAGCCTCAAGCCCAGAGTCAGTGATGCTCCCACCCTACCACGCAGACACGGCCAGGGTGATCCTCACAGTTCTTCAGTTTAAGGATGGCCAAACCAAGCACTTCAAATTCAAGCACCAAAACAAACCTCTTCCAGACACTTCTCTACTCTGAACAAGAATTACCATTGGTTTGTCAGTTAACAGCACCAGACATGTACCTGTTTTGGGCATTAACCTCGGATTTCTCTGTTACTTCTCCTGAGAGATCTCCTTCTTCCTTTTGCCGCAGCCTCTCCTGCCGAGCCCGCCGGCGACGTTCCCTGGCAGCTTCCTCATCATCATCATCGTTTCTCTGGTAGGACAGCCTGCAACAGAGAGAGGGAAACATTGGTCATATTGGACACTGGAAAAAAAAAAATCACAAAAAGCAGTTTTCTAGAGCACAGTAAGCATGGCTACAGTGGCTGCTCCACGTGCTGTTGTGAAAATACGCTGTGAAATTGAGAGGCGCAATTTCAAACCCTGGTTTGCTTTTGTTTTTCCAAAGTGAACTTGAGAAAGTAGTGCCTGTGAAGGCAGCAGCCACGCCACACTGTCAGCTGGCTCCTAGAAAACACCAAAATCCATAAAAGCCCAGCTCTGTAGCTGAGCAAACATGCTCCTAGCCTGCCCCACGATCCTCACAGCAGCATTCGAGCAGACTGTCGCTCAGGCCCACTGAAATCGGACTCAGCAAAGCAGCTTTTCATCAGTCTCCTCTAAATATCACATGCTGAAAATGGTGACAGTATTCTGCATTTTAAAGACTAGAAAGCAGGGAGACACAAGTATGACAACAGCTCTCAGTGGTCGGTTCTGAGTGCCAAACATCTGACATCCACAAAATTTTTGTGAGCCCGGAGCCCTGCCAGGCCAAATCACACAAGATCACTGCTGTGATGAAAGCCTACAGCTGAGAACCCAATGCATTCATCTAACCCAACAGATGATTACATTTAGTTTCATCCTACTTGAAAAGGAAAGCAAGACCTTGAAATCCTAATAATCCTGTGTCCCATTCAAATCTTTGCTGAGGTTATTGCTGTGTGAGATAAAGGCAGAGGCCTGCATTCCTCTTATCTTTTTGAGCAGGGAAAGTGAATTAGGAAGCTCACATGTGCCAGGCCCAGTCAGGACATTCATTTACTTTACTTCTGGCAGTGGTTTGATACATCATGGTTAAGAAGTCTCCCTTCTTTACACAGTCACACATTTAAGTTAGCAGTGCAGCCATGAACATAGAAAAAAAACCCAGAGTTCTGCACTGACTGAAGCCAAGTACAGATAATGTTTTGATGGCAAATATTTTAACATTAAAAGCAACTAAACCATTTTGATTTAGCCATCAATGAGACTCTTTGGGGACAAAACTCTCCCATCACCATGTTCTGATACTACTTTCCTCCTTTGCTGAAAGAAGGGTGAAAGTATAGGTTCAGCAGGGATTCAGTTACCCCAATTTTGCTTCAAGAATCTAAGAAAGTGTAAAACATGGCTGAGCCACTTGCCAGATCTAGAACAGCCTTATCATCCTCAGTGCCCTAAAGAATTTAATTTGCTATTTTCACCCTCTGCTTCAAGAGCTTGCAACCTTTTTCTTTATATAAAGAACTCTTCTCAAAAAGAGTTTGCATGCTTCTCATGCAAACCATGAGCAGCATGGCCATGAGGGATCACAGTGGGGGATGAGGAAGAAAGGAAGGAGCTGAATTAAAAGCACTAAAAGTGATGCAGGGAAGGCAAGGAAAAACACTTCCTGCCATTTGTAAACAACTTCAAAGCGTATCAAATCAAGGGCTATCAACATTTCATTTAGGTCTAGAACAGAAAGGATATAAACACAATAATAAACCAATGGGGTCTTTAACAAGAAAGAGACTCTGGAATAAAACTGCATCAGCAAACTGACGACAGACACCCCCCCCATAAGTGAGATGTTCTGGCTGCAAGAAGCCTATGATCTTTCAAATCTGAAGTTCACCTGCAAGGACACAGGAGAGGACAGACTGCTCCCAGCCTGTGGCAGCTGGACAATGGCCACAACTGAGTCAACACTCAGTGTCTATAACTCAGGATTTGTCTGTGCAGTGAGACCACACAAAGATGAAGAAGTTTATTCCGCTCTCTGTACCCACACAGAACACCCCTACACAGCAAGGAGAACAACTGCCTTTAAAAGCCTCTTTAAAATGCCTTTTTTAAACCACCAGTTCCTCGGAAAACTAAAAAAGGAAATAAAAAGAATACCCTGAGCAAAAAATTCCCACAAGATCTTATCCATTAGGCAGATATGTACTTCCTGTCCTCGGACACTTATCACATAGATCATCTGTCAAGAAAGCTGAAAATGTCTCTTAATATGATTCTAAACACATCCATTGCCTTACTACATATCACAGCAATTTCCTACAGAGAGCAAATACACCAGGGATGGGCTCCATCCATGAGAATCACCTTAAGTATTCATTTCTGTTCACCAGCATTCATGTCATCTGCCCAGTAATCTGGAAACAGTCACAGGAACAACTAAGTTGCAGGTTTTTTAAGAGATGTGTTTCTTGTTTTCCTTACAATTACGTTAATACTGCTTTCAGTGTAAAGAGTGACCCTCATTCTCCCACTGTTACAGATCTCTGTAGCAACCCATCATGAGCAAAATCAGTTTGGGAGCTCTTCAGAGCTTATCTTCCACTTTCCTACATCTTTCGTCATTCTTCAGACTAAGAGTAAATAAAGAATCAAAAGTGTGTCTTCAAGGTTTCAACTCTGTTTATCAGACAGATGGAAATCTGATGATCCACGCTGGCCTGTGTTGTTTCTCCACCCCTGGAGATCAGCCTTGCTGCCCAGCACACACCCAGCAACTAAATTAAACCAAACTTTATCCATTTGTCACCTTCCACATGGCTTTGCAGGCAAGCATCTCTCCACAATCAGCTGTTCCAGCTGCCTCAGGCAACGAGACCCCAACACAGCAGGATCACAAAGAGGAATGCCAAGCCTGCTGGTACAACAGCTCTTGCTGAACATTCAGAACACAGAATATTCTGAGTTGGAAGGGACCCACAAGGATCACCAAGTGCAACTCTCAAGGACTGAAATCCCAGACCTGAAGAACTCAACAACAAATCTCATTATTGTTTGAGTAAATCTAAAAATGCTGCCCTCAGATTGAATGGGGGGGGGACTTTGAGTGAAAAATAAATCTGCTGGATTGGGAATACAGGAGATGTGACCACCTGCTTCAGACCTTTTTCAGAGAAATACAGCACTCTGTATTCTACACCAAACACTGAATTTATGTAAAGTTATAACCAGCAAGAAACTTGGTAATAGCTGGGATGATTATGGGCTGAAACCATTTTATACAACCCAGCTTTAACTGGTTTCCACTTGAAACCATAAATCAGCCCAAGCATTATCTAAGGCACTTTGGGTTTGGAATTCCTTGCCCAGTACTACTACATTATTATTACTGTCTGAGTTATGACAGCACTGAAATTTCCTGATCAAGCTCATGGGCTTGCTACAGTAGGCAATTTATGAAGATAGGGCAAGATCTGGTCCCCATTCTAAACAGTGTGTATTCTGATTAAAGAGAAACCTTATAATTTGTAGCACAATCTGCCCTCAGTGAGTCATAAATAAACCTGATGAACCTAAAATCTTTTTTCATTTTTCACAGGAGTAGAAAAATGCCTAATTTGGGCTGCATCACACTACTCCATTCTACAGGAGGCAGAGAGGAAGAATTGCTGTGGATCTGAACTCAGACTCCATTTCAAGTGTCAGCAATACACAGAAAATATTCCAAACAGAACAAAAGCCTTTAAGACTTTTTTTCAGCTCATATCTGCCTCTTCTTTCCCCCATGGCTCACTCAAATGTCAGTCTGGTTTCTACACCTTGCATTCTCAGCAGTGCCCTCACAACATGGACTCAATTAGACACAATTGCACCTATTCAGCAAGCTCTTTCCCCCACTGCTTTGTTATCCTGAAGCCTTTACATGTATTACAGATCGATTTTGTCTGTGGTCCACCCCAAGAAATGAGATCATTCATCCTGCACCAAAGTGCTGCACCTCCAGCTTGCAGCCTGACCTGCTTCTGAGACCTCTGCCCTCCATGACGTAAGAACACAGCAGCTGAAGTGGTATCTGCTGATTTGTGTCTCCAAATTTATGTCAGATGCAGGATGTCAGTAAAATGTCCTCAGCGACAAATTTCACTGCCAGACTCAGTCTATAAAAGTTGAATTCGCTGGCCTTCTGTGCTCTTAGAAAGTCCTTCTATTTACCCAGGCTCTTCCTGAAAGGATGGGCGGGGTGAGGATGGACTTTGTTAAAACGCCCAGTGGGGAGTGCTCTTTGTGTCACTGTTGATATTCAGTCCCACTTTATTTATGATTACATATGTTTTTAATCTTTTTATTGTTTGCTTAATTTGTGTTATGATAGGCACACTTCAAAACGTGAATATAAACAACTGATCAATCTTCACCTCAAAAAAAAACAAAAACCAAAAACCCCAAAAAACTAAAAAACAAAAAAACCAGCCATAACAAGGGCACATGCTTCCACAGAGGGCTGTGCCTCTTTCAAGCTTTGCGTGTCAATCTCAGCTGTATTTCATGCAAGTCATATCTAAAATGTGCTGAATGGTGGGGGGCAGTTGTGGGGAAAACTGTTTTTTCTAATCATTCCCCCATCATTCAATGAGAGCTGCCAGCATTCTGCTCAGACCTGCTTAAGAAGATTCATTTTTATGAGGGAATGAGCAGAACTTCAGTCCAAAATGTTCATATGCCTCAAAAAGATGTAGTGAGTGAAAACAGGGGATTATGCTGGAGACATGCAGACATGCCACCACAGTTCTCAGTCCAATGTTGTGCATGAATGCTGTTATTAACACCCATATTTTTCACATATTTCTCAATTAGACATGCACCATTTTTTTTTTTCACATTGAACGTAGAGAGGCAAGTGGATAAAATTAACCAATGGCTGGAAATGAAACCCAGACAAATTAAAACTGGAAATTAAGCACATGTTTTGAACAGTGAGGATAATTACATACACAAGAAATGATGGAACATCCATCTCTTGCATCTCCACATTAAGATGGATGCCTTTTTGGAAGTTATACTACAAAATAATACTGATTTTTAGGTTCTTTGTAGATAGCTTGGTGAAATTCCACTAACCCTTATGTGTGGGAAGTTAGACTAGATTATGTGGTGGCACCTGCTGGACTTAAACACTACAGCCTTCTGTTTACAAACAGTACATGTTTCTCATTTTGCTCACAATTTATCTCTGTCTCACAAGTATTTTTACTCTGTTTATCCATCCATTCTCCACAGGGACACAGCCTGTAATTCTGAGCAGGCAAATTACCCAGAAATGCACACAGTGCTCAGGCCAAAACAGAGACTGATGCACCTTTCAGTGTATTGTGTCCTCATTCACTTCATTTTCATGCTCTGTTTCTAATACACTTTGTTCTTTTTCACATCTCCAAAGATTTCAAGGATTACTATTTTTTTCTGAAGGGTAATCACTTATCAAATTCATTTTCAGAAGAACATTCTTTCTGTCAGACCTGGCATCCTTAATTTCCTACCATACCTTTAGAAGCATTTCTTCTACCTTAAACTTTGATCTAAAATACCTAAAGGCTAATACTTTTCACCATTTCAACAACACTTTTTTTTTCTGTTTCAGCTTAGCAAAACCTTTAGATTATTTACTTTGGTTAAGGACTTGGCTGGAAGATTGTTATTTTGTTTACATGACAAAACAGTGAAGCATGGGAAAGAAAAGGCCTTTGAGAGGTTCAGTCTGTGTATCTTTTTTTTTATGATTTCTCTATTTTTGATGGTTTTGACATTTAGGTTTTTTTAACAGGTAAGGAAAGAGTAGGAACATTCATCCCTCTAACAGCGTGATTCTGAAATCTAAGGTGCAAGCCATCCTCATCGAAGAACAAAGGATAAAAAGTGACATGCAAGGAAAAAAACACAAGGAAAAAGGGCTCCACAGTGACAACAAAAATCCTTGGTGACTAGCAAGCAATTAATGCCAAAACCATCCAGAGCTTTCATTTCTTTGCTAGGCATGGCACTGAATCCTCTAGTAAAAATCCTGGCTTCACAAATTACTGCTTTCCGTTGAAAACGCAAATTTCGGTTTTGTAAGTGTCCAAGATTTCCAATGCCCTCATTTTTTTAAATTTTTTTTTCCTGCTCATAACAGCACAGTTGCTTTGGTTTTAGATCCAAGTCCTAAACCTGAGCCCTGCAGTTAGACCCAGCCCGTGCCACCCCAGCCTTGCTCTGCACAAAGGCACAATGACTCACGCACGCGCCTGTTTTTCTTTTTTCTTTTTTTTCTCTCCCCTTTCCTCATGGCTCAAAACTGATGATCTGTTTCATAATATGAAATGCAAGCAGATTCTCCAACCACAGCCACATAGCTCTGGTAAATCTGCTCTGAGCACCTCAGCATAAATCCAACCCAGGACTGCAAACATGAAGGGTAAAACCATCCCGCTACCGAAAAAATGTCAAATTTGCCTCCAAGCTATATTATATTTAGATAGAAATGCTTGCTGGAAATGTACCAGGGGAAGCACATAATTCTCACAATATGTGAAGCTTAATGCTCTGCAGTTTCACTGCATAACAATAGACATGGCACTGACCTGTCAGTGAGCAGAGCAGCGTATCAAATCTGTTTTAATTTAGAAGTTTCATGCGAAAAAAAAAAAAAATAACTGAGCAGAAAACAGTAATTGGCCAAGTGCCTTCTACCTGATAATTTTTTACTGTTTTCCATGAAGCTTGGTGGAGTTCACCCAGATCTCTGTTTCCCTGGCAGATGGCAAGGTGCACAAAACAAGCTTCCTTTTCCAAACGTGAAAAAGTGGGAGCAAAACCCAATCAGTGTGCATGCCACCGTGGTTAATGTGGGATTTGTTGACTCCAAAGCAAATTGCTTGCTGCCACCACCTCCAGCTTCTAGTGCTTTATTGCATATAAAATCCAGAATAATTTATGCCACAGCCTTACCCAGTAAGTAATATTTCAGGCATATGACTTGAGAACAATGGGCATCTTGCCTAGCTGAGGCATAAGTCAGGCTTTACAGGATGTGCCCTAGAATGTACAATCCACAGTTTCTACAAAGACAAATAAGAAGTTTTCTTTCTTGTGGTTTTGGGCTGCTATATTTAATGTGGCTTTCAAGGCACTTTCATACCTCAAATTGCTAGCTTACTGATTGCATCCAAAATTAAGATCTAACTCAATGTGCAGTTTAGCCCAGCAGCTGCAGCAGGCAATATTTTTTGAAAAAATATCGTTTCAACTTAAAAAAAAAAAAAAAATTATTATTTCTGGTGTGTGCTTATTTTTTTTTTTGTATTCCAAAGCAGTACACTGCATCCTCAGAAATTGGAATGAATTGATGATTTCAGGAAAGCCCAAACTGAAATATAATAAATCATGTATGTATTCCTGACCTGGAAACCCAGCCTTCAATTTCATCTTGCTTATCTACTTTCACCCTTGTTACCAGCTTTGAAGGCTTCTTTAATGCAGCACTCTAGGAAATGGAGAGCCTCTTAACAAACCAACACTTGCACTTCATTTCCTCCACGAAGATTAATGGGATTGCTGCATTTTAAGAGCACTGTATTTTAAAAGGAAGTGCAGGAACATGAGGATAAGGTCTCATATACACGAAGCTTCTTTAATCTCAACCTGCTCTTGGCTCCACTGATACCATGTAAGGACAAAGACTAAGAAAGTTAACTCAGAAAATCACTTATTTGAGGAATGAAACATTAATATCCAAACCAAACTCAGTCACACACCCTAATCCTCCATCACCATGCCCAACCTACCCACAGTCAACTTCCAGCATACATTTATTCACCATCCAGCCTGACAAAACAAGAAATTTGTGAAACTGGAGATGGAACAAGGCTTTGGTTTTCAAAGACAACAAATTCCTGAGCAGAACTGCCTTTTGCACTCCTGCATTTTGTTCTCTTGCCTGCCAGGCTTTGCAGGGTATAATGAAGAGCCATGAGCCAGGACTCTACAGCAGGTGAGTGCTGAAGGGAAGAAAATTCACAAGTGAAGATTCACATGAATTGATATCAAGGACAACTCCCACCAGTAGTGCTGGACCCACCCTGAAAGGAGATTTTTCATCTATTGCTGAAATGCTGCAGTGCCTGATCAGTTTGTAGCCTTGGATGGTTTCATATCCAAACCATCTCTGATTTAGGTCTGATTTAGGTCTCTGATTTAGGACTGACCCTGAAATTCATAATGGATTTGAACAGGGTGGGACAGAGATACTCAGTGGGGCAGAAAGGAGGAATGTGAAAGCAGGAATAGCAGGCCAGGTCTGTAGGGCAGGAACAAGACATTTCCCTGGACTGGGGACACACAGCAGCCAAGGGATGAGGAGCCTCCATCCCTGCAGGGCACCAGATGGGGAAGGGAGGAGCATTGATAGAGAAATACTGGGAGAATGGGGAAAAGGGAAATAGACCCTTCTGGGAATCAGTGAAAGCAGCAGGACTGGGCAAGTGGCTGTCACCAACATCCAGCCATATTCACAGGGCTGTCCAGAGCCTGGAAAACCAAAACCCTGCATGACTGGGAGAAGGGAAATGGAACACAGCAGGCTGTGACTACCCAGATTCCACATCACTCAGTAAATTCAGCCTAGACTGGAGTGTTCTGTGGTCTGAAACACCTACAAACAGCCAGAACCCAGTATTTTTGTTGCTTGCTCCACTGAAGATATGGGTGTCAGCATTAGTCTCTGTGAAGTATCAGAACTGCTCTGTCTTCCCCAGGGGATTAAAGACTGTAACTAAATGACTTTTGCTCAGACAGGTCCCTGAGGATGTCTGCTGAAGCTTTCAGAAATACAGCGAGCACTGTGCTGACAAACAAAGTACAAGGCATGTATCTGCACACAGGGAGTCTGGAAAATAATTTTACCAGATAATTATTCAGATAATAATAGAATCATCTTTTTTTATCCACTCTTCCCAGAACAAAATATGCACTAGGAGGACACAGCCTTAGCATACCACAGCAGATTAAATATTGAAATAAATGCCACAAACAGGATAGCAGCTGAAATGCAAGACCAGAACATGCACCAAAACCGAGCAGACTGTGAACCCTTATGCTAACTGAAATAAACCACTCGAGGGGAAATATGGCATTACAAATACATCCAGTGCTACAATCAGTGGTGAATGGAAAAAAAAAGTTTAATGAAAATCAGATGTCTCAACATTTTCTGGTACTGATTCCCCCTACACACAACTCACGGGTGCTGTGCAGGTGTGGATCTTGTTTCAACGGAAATTCATGGCTGTTTGCTTTTAACATGGGCAAGCATCTCTCTTTTTCTGAGGTGTTTAAGAAGCCTACTGTCAGCAGCCAAGGTGATTAGGAGACACTTTCAGTGAGACAGCAGAGGAATTATTAGTGCAGATCCCGTCATTTGCTAACAGGATTAGGGGCAGATACATTCCATGCATCCCTGTGAAAGCTAATCCTGATGTGTCTTTCACCTTCATGAAAGGTAAAGAACCCTTCCTCATAAAACAGGTCCGTGCAGATCTGCAGGGTCACACACAGCACTTTGAACAGCACACTAATGTTACAACAATTTGCAGACATCGTATAACAGCACTGTGCAAATGAAACAGCTGGAAGTTTGAAATGCAGCCATTGTAACTACACCCACATAAACACAATAAAATATCCTGGCTTTATCCTTTCAATTAGTTTTCCCTTAGATGTGCTTGTTCTTCTCATATTGCTTCACTGTAATCCTTATTCCAGAGAAGTTACTCGTAAGAAATCACCAAACTCAGTACTGGAGATGCTGTCTGGAAAGCTGACTGAGCTCATTAAAGCTGATTAATCATACTGCAAATACAAATCTAAAAGCCACTGTTCTTTAAAAAAAAGGAGGGGGGTGGGGGAACAACCCTTTCCACAGAACTCTAGCATGCAACAAAAACCTCCTCCATTTCAAAGACTCACCAACAAATTATCCTCAATTTACAAGCTGTTCACAGAAAGTATCCAGATAAAAATCGCTAGAAAATTACAATCTGCTCACCCTAAATGTGCCCACAGCCTGGAGATTTCCAACGGGACATGGGGCAGCTGTAAAGAGGCACCTAACACAGAGAAACTGCCCTGTGGAGATATTGGGACAGGGTGAGGGGCTTTTCTGCAATATCCAGTGGGATTTCAAACCACAGCAGCTATTAGGGCACCGTTTTTGTTGTTGATGCTGACAATTCCAGTTTCATTCTGGAACAGCAGTTCCACACAGGAAGCCAGTCAGTGTTGCTGTTGCAATACCCTTTACACAGGTGGGCACCAAGAAAGGAAGGACAGCAAAGAGCTGCTGTGGTAAGAAAGCCACACAGCCAATGGGAACACACTGCAAGGGCAGCCAAAAGAGGAGCTGATCCCAAAGGCAAGAGGAGACAAGCCCTGATCAGTTCCCATCACCAAGAAGCAAAGCTGTCTAACAGATCCAACTGACATTTTTACAGAAATGGTAATCAGAAAATTCATTATTAAACATACACACCCACAGATGTTTAAGCCAAGGCTTCTGGTATAATCCATTACATTCCAGAAGTGAATGAAGACCAATGGCTATTTTCCCCTTGTTATTTTACTAGCTCTTGGCACTTGTTAAATTCTTTCCATCAAAAGATCTCAACATGTTTTACAAATGTTAAGCAATCCTTGCAACCCTTCTGACTTCTGTGTGGTAGGTATTATGACTATTATAATGCCAGTTTATGGAATGGAAAAACAGATATATAGATGAATGTTCTACTTTTAGTCTAAACCACAGAGCAGATACGGTTCTCTTTTGGCTGCACTACTTCACACCTGCTCCAAAAATTTGTTAAAGCTACAAGGAGCTCTTCTAGCAGCTTCTAAAGGGAGTTGTTGCAGGTATGTGGACTCCTTCCTCCCAATCCCATCTCCAACACTGTGCTGACTTCCACTGCTGCTCTTGAGAGCACATGGAAGCCACTGACAGAATTATCCTGAAATGTCTTTTTCTGGCATACTGAACAAAGTGACATGTTCCCCTGAGCTCTCTCTGATCAAGTGATGGCCCTTCTCTCCTCTACATTTTAAATAATGCCTTCTGTTGCTAGGTATTTCCAAGTCAGTAGCCTACATTTTTAAAAAAGAGGTGTGCCTGCTAGAAAACAGGAAAGGAAGGGCCAAAAGCAAGTTTAGCCCAGGGGATCTTGTGGCCATGCCACTGCAAAAGCATCTTGGACTTTTCACGGCAGTCAGCAAGGCTCAGTACAGTCTGGAACCTTTTGAAGCACTGGGCTGTGAACTGAGATACACTAAAATGCCTGAAAGTATGAGAAATGGGGTCCAGGGTCATCACCCTACCACTGGGAAACAAGGAGTTGGCTTGCTGCCACACCCTTCTGCTTCTCAAGCTTCAGCAGGTACAGAAAGCTCAGCAGGACCTGGTGAGATAGGACTCCCAAAAGCTGATGGAGTGAGAAAACCCCAGCTCTATACAAGAGAGGTTTTAGCCCTAGAGAAACTGTAGGAAGTTTCTGAAGTCCCTCTTCAGCCCCACACTGTCAATGGGACTGACCTGAATATCAGCCAACCCTTCCAACACCAGCTCTTGCAGGACTTGGTCTTGATCCTTAGTCAAAACTTCTCCCCTCTCACCTGGACTGCAAGACAAAGTGTTTTGAGGTGTCACTGAGATTTCTGTAACATTTGCACAGCAGATGGATCCTTAGAAATACCACCAGAGAACAGACCTTACACCTGATCCAACCATGCTCTGCCCATCCAAGCATCCAGCAATCCACAGCAACCACTCACAGACACACACCAAGCCCACTGCAAGGGAGATGCAACTCCATCTATCCTTTAATGAAAGTTCTTGCTGAATTTATGTCATGCAGCCTGAAAGGCACCGGGAGGGGCCAAAAATCAAGCACTGGATAGCAAATTTACATGTCATATATTTTTGTGAAAGTACATTTGTAAAGCAAGGATTTGGCAAGGTAAAATGACAAATACTTGGCACGACAAAGAATTAGAACAGGCGTAAGAGAATTTGAATTCCTACTCACACACAGTGTGGTCCAACCTGAAAGCACTTTTCAACTGAGATTACTGAGTAAACAAGAATATGATAATTATTATCTGAAGAAGATAACCTTTAGCAGCCATAAGGTAACAAAAAGGTCTAGGGATCAGCAATCCTCTAAATTGCAAAACCAAGACAACTCTTAATTCTAAGTAACATGATGAGGGTTATGTTGCTACATATGGGGTTTCAAAGACTTCATTTGGTTCCTCTGCTACAGGTTCCTGTGTAAGCTGCTTAAACTCCCTTGTGCTCCAGTTCCCATCTGGCTAACACTCAGGTATGTTCAGTGAAAAAAAAACATGCATTTCAGGATCCAGAGGTGCTACCTACACCAAACACAGGTGTAACTCTCAAGCACTTGCAATCCTCTGCCAATGAGGTGCTCTTGGATGTACCTTGGGGTGCTTCTGCCAGCTCAAGGTGAGCAAGAGACACACTGCCAGTGTTGGTGCACAGCTACAATCATATGCAAACAGGTTTTCTGCACGTTTGACCAAAGTTTGCTCAAAAAACCACCACTCAAAATTGTTCAGGGGCAATTGAACAAACGCTGTCTCCTACCTCAGCACTTCACAGGGTGTTGGGTGAGTTTGGAAGACAGAGAAGAATCCAGGAATTCAGGTAAGTAATTAACCCCATGGCTTTCCCAAAATGCCAAAGGACCACGTGCAGCTCTCAGATGTGCACAAGAAAGGAATATTTGTTCTCAGCTGAATGGGCTGCAAACTATCACTAATGCATATGCAGGCAGTGGGAAGCTTTCACAGTCATACAGATAAGGACTATGGGAACACCAAGACAGCTCTGCTAGGCATTAAGAGAGTTTCTTAAGCTTGAGACGCCTTCAGTAAAAGCTATGTTTTCAGAGAACAAAACTGCTTTACCACAGCCTTTATGGCAAATTTAACAGAGGAACAAGGAGAAAATTAGTCCTCAAACTTCATCTTTTTAAGTAAAGTAAAAATGTAGCTGGTTTTGGAAACAGATGTGGCCCCTGCTAATTAGGCTTTTGGGCTTTTTGCAGTCCTGAGAAAGAAAACTGCTGACATGATGTGTCTGACCACTCCTGTTCCAGGAGGAGGGAGATGACTAAGGCCAAGATGCACAACACCATCTTACACACCCAGAGCACATGCCAGTGATTTTCCTCTTGCAGGACAAACAGAATCCCAAAAACCTCAGGCTTCACAGAGGAAAGATGAGTGTTACAGAAAACACACACCCTAATTTAAAAATGGGATTCTTCTTTTATAGACATCATAGTGCAAGAGAATACAGTAAGGTCAGAACACACTTCATTTGGGCTTTGCAAAATAATCAAATAAAACACTATCAAGGGAAAAATTTAAAAAAAAAGAGGGGGAAAAAACACATGACAATGGAGAATGTCACTGAAACTCATGGGAGCTGGAAAGCCAGGAACAACCTGAAGATGACCAAAGAGACTGCAAAGGTTCCAGCACGGCCAGGCCAGTGTGTGATGATGGTGGCACACATCATCTGTGGATGCTGAAACCCACAGTGCACTGAGCTTGTGAAGTTCACCCATCCCATGACCCTCCTGCTGAGTCACAGACTCCGCTAAATCAGGTATGACAAGAGAAGTACAAACAAAAACCAACCCAAAACAAACCAACCCAAAAAATACCCAAACAGCAAAAAGCCATAGTAAAGAACAAGCCAGGACAGCAACAGTTGTGATTTTAGAAGGTACTTCTGTAATTTCATTGCAGCAGCTCCAGTGCTGAACGAATTGCAGATGGAATCTGGCAAGCCAAAAACCTCCTGTTCAGAAACATGTCATAGATTTTTATGGTTCAAAAGGCCTGTGGGCAATTTGGCTTCAGCAAACCAAACAGAAGCCAGAATTTTACATCCTGTACTGTCGAGTGCATTGGTCTCCAGGACACACCTCTAGGACAGGCCTCCACATTTCTAGAAGAATCGTGGGAAGGAAAACAAATGCACATGGATGGCTTCTCCAGGGGCTGCTGTTCTCTCAAATTTTTTAAATACATAGTGCACCAGTTAGGAGATATTTCTGAATTATGTTCAGTCTGGAACCAGAATCATCTTTTATTTTTCATTCTGTAATACAACAACATTTGCTTTGAGGATCTGCAGCAGGACCAGATCCTGCTAAAGAGAAGTATAAATCAGATTGAAAGTGATCTGAAGAAGATTCAGAGTTCAGAGTGAAACTTCTTGCAGAGAGTCAATCTTCGCAGGTGCTGTGCCAGGTTCTGCTGGACTCAGTCTTGCTCATGAGAAACTGAGTATTTCTCACTGTTGCTTAGTCAAGGTATATGGAAAAGTGGTGGATGGAAATTAAAAAAGAAGATAAAGTTAGCCAAGTCCCTGATCTTCAAGAGAAATGCTGAGTGAGGAAGAGATTGAATACAAACAGGCATCTTGCAAAAAACCCCCAAACCATATCAATCCCCCCAAAAAGGGGTTGTTTATTAAGCCTTTGGGAGTAGTCCACACCTAATGGTCCATCTGTATATTTTGCTTAGTGTGAACTGGTACATCCAACCTACTACTAAACCTGCTACTAAAGCTGTTTATTTTCCTTTTCTGCTTTATTATCAGCCATTTGTCTTTCACATCCTTTCCCTACAGTAAGCTAACCTGAATAATGACAGGACATGTACTCTAGAATTACTATGGTGGGGAGCAGAGGAAAAAAACTGCTTCACAAGTGATACCAGCAAATGTGAAGTATTCAGAAGAAAATAAGCAAGAGAGTGACAGAGAAAAGTGGGTACTAGTGACTAAGTTAACCATTTTTCCTCCTACAATCAAAGAAAGACACCAGAGCACCAGGTGGAAAGGGAGGGGCAGCCACTTTACATCAGTTTCAGTCTCCTGATGCAGCACAAAGTGAATTTAAGCAGGGCCAATACTTGGCTTAGTATTCTTTTACCGAGATATAAACAGAGACTGAGGAACAAAAACCCCAAAATACCAGCTTCTGCTCTCATTTGAAACTTTGTTCACCATAATTCAGCTTAAAAGCCAAGGAACTACACTGAGTTTAGATGTGAAGCCTGTACTTAAGGCTGGGATGTGCTGCTCCTCTCTGGAATTCAATATGTGCATTCAAAGCAATTGGAAGGAAAAAACAGATGAGCAATCAACTAAACCTTGTAGCTAGTACTTTGCTTCAATAGTGGGTTTTGGAGAAGAGAGAAATTGTATCAAAATACCTTGGACTGCAGTGTGATTTTTCTGACAGCTTCACAAACTGCTTAAATGCTTTAGAGGTAAAAAAAAAAAAAAAAAAAAAAAATATGGAAAACTGTTTTCCAATATTCCCCGAAAAGGTGATAACAGTACTGCAGTGCTGGACTTGCAAAAATGTCTCATTACCACATCCAGCTGGAGTGTCAGAGTGAGATTTCACAGCGACAGCTGAACACTGGTGAAAAAGAGAAGGAAGAGGGAAGGGAAAGGCAGAAGGGGGAGTGGGGGAAGCCCCCCTGTCTGCTCTGCAAAGGATTTGAGCTGCAGCAGAGAGGAACCGTGTCAGCAAATGCCAAACCAATGTGATACCTGCCAAACCGCACCTTATCCTTCTCAATCAGCAAAAAAAAATTATCCACTGCCTGATTTCTCTTACCTCACCAATAAAGGGCTGGGGTTTTTTCCCTTATTAGGACAGTCTCCACGCTGTAAAATTCCGGCTCTAATAAGTGCCTTTAACAATATGTGCTGCACATCAGCACAAAAAAGAAAGCAACTAATAAAAGCAAAGCAGAGAAGGAGAATAAAAGGGCTGAGTCCTAAATTAAAAGGGACGACATCGGCTTAGCCTGGGCTCCAAAATTTGATCATAGATTTTATGAAATGGAGAATTAAAATTGGAATGGATAAATGTATGAAGGCTAACATTATACAGATATATAATTATAAACTTGGCTCTGTGGTCACTTATACGTGCAAGCTGCCTTACTGAACTCAAATAGAATTTTTCACTACATTTAAGAGCTTACACACCCCAAAATATAAATAGTCAGTACATGAAAATAGTGCAAGAAAGGGTTTTTTTAATGTTTTGGGTTTTTTTGACAAAGTAAAATGAGGACAGAGTAAAAAAGTTACAGTAAGTTGAGCCTCTACATATCAATTATTTCAATGACTGATGGAAGTGTTTTTCTCGGTTGCATTTTTAAGCATTTGATTTAATTTACTGGACATAATTTACTTCATCTGCTCTTTATGGACATATAGACATGTACATGAACTGAAAAGCAAAGAGGGCCTAAAGTAAGCACCAGAGAGTTTCCCTGAGCTTTTCCTGTTTTACTCTGAAGCAGGAGCAGGGTGGATGGGGGTGCAGGTTTGGCAGGAAAGGGAAAAGCAGGGGTATGGAATGAAGGAGCAGGACAAAGCTCTACCACCCCCACCCACCACTGGTGGAACACCTATGCCAACAGTGTGGCTGTGGAGGGGCTATCTGGCTTCAAGATCTGCACTAACAATGAATTTTCTAGTTTTGCTGAAGCAGAAGCAAAAACCCTTGTCAGAGTGAAGTGATATGGAAAATGTTCAGGGCTGTTTTGTTTTTGTTTTTTTTAATACAGCCTGGAACAAGAAAGCAAATCCTTAGTGTAAGTTTTTTTCTTTTACTTTTCTCTATGAAAGGTAGATCAATTGGAATCAAAAGATCAAAATATATCAGAATTTTTTATTTACAAAAACTGAAAAGGTGCAACTCAGTAACTTCTTATCTAGAAAGTGTAAAAAAATGCATTATAAAAAAATGTATTTCCTACTCTTTCACTTTAGACAAAGCCAATTTCAGAAACCTGACATGAACTCATAACCAGCTCTGCTCTGAACCATTCTGAAAGAGTTCTGGCCAAAACTCTCCCATATTTTCTAGGTTTTACTAAATTTACCTTTCATCAGAAGCAGTTCTCACAGCTCATTTCAGCAAGTTCCTAGCTTGAACCAAGGCTTCCACAGGGTGGAGAATTTAGCTCAGAATTTTCATTAAACTCTCCCAAGTCACTTGTTCTCTGACAAAACTTGAGTTTGATGCTCACTGTCCAAAGACTGAGGTGGATGCTCAGAACTCCACTCCAGCTTTGTGCTCCTGAGAGCCAATGTTTTTCTTATGCTGAAAATAAGTGATTATTAATTATTATTTATTATTAATTTTACATCTTTCACTGAGGCAAGAAGGCTGCAAAATCTCAGATGTTTCCCTATAGACCTGTCCTTTCTCTGCCATGGAAACTCCCACTCGAAAATGTTTCAGTTCTTCATGTAGGCTTGTCACTGTTGGGGAACAGCCACTTTCAGAAATTGAGACCGGGATTCTTTGCTCCCAAAACAGAAAAAAAACCTCATTATGGACAAACATCTTTGTGTGTCTTGTCTGTAGTTACTTTATGTCTTTCTTGTATTACCTCAGCAATGTAAAAAGACTCTTAAGAATTAAGGATTCAGGCCTTTGCCCACTGGGGAACAGGAATGAAGAACATGGTCAAAAGAAAAGACCAGAAGAAGGACAGAGCTTCAAGTGGAAACTAACAGCATCAATTTTTGGAGCAGAATTAACCAGATAACACAGTGCCACCAACACCACTGCTACCTGGGGAGGAGTGCTCTTTAACCCTTCCCTCCTCCTAAAAGACTACCTTATAGTCTTGAATATACAGCCAAGAAACAGAAAACATAACCTACAACACAAAGAAAATGCTGCAAAAAACGGAGCTTCCAACAACCAAACTGAAGTTTGAACAGAAGCTATCATTTGCTGGAAGAAAATATTCTACCTGTTGGCAACCAGAACTCCTGCTTTCTCTAGGAACTTGCACAGTAAACACTTTAGTGTCCAGCACAGCGAGCCAAGCCAATCCCTATACATTTATTAAACTGACTTCATGTTTTCAGGCCAACCAGAATGATTTCTTGGCTCTGCTGAGAGCTTCTGCTTTTAATTTCTAGTGTATCAAATGCTAACAGGATTATATTCAGCTCTTTAGCAATTACAGAATTTTCTACAAATACCACAAGTCCACTGAAAGCACAGAAAATATCTTTAAACAACACAGATGAAATGATCACATAAAGGGGCCATTAGAGGACATTTGCAAGAAGTTAACAATCACATTGTACCTCATTCAAAATAATGCAATAACAACTCCTCCTTTTCCCTGGAGAGTCTCCAGAGAGTTAACTTATAAGGATTTTAATACTCCTTTTCTTTTCCAGTGCAATCTCCTGAGAAGACAAGAGCACTTGGAATGATTACGTGATGCCTCAGCCTGGGAAGGGCAGGATTTCATCATGTGTTTCTCTGAGCAATGCTTTGAAGAAGCCTTTGTGGGTAATGCTAAAGGTGTCTTCCCTCTTTTGGCCTGAGGTCACAGAGATGTTTGTTACAAGGGAATAAATCAGTTTCCAAGTACTGGCCACACGTTTGATTTCTCTTCAGAGTCCTTGCCAAAGAGAACTTTGCTTTTCTTCCCCAAGCGTGCTGCTGTTAGTCTTGACAAAAGAAACCCATGTCTGGTTTTCAAGATGTGTCTGCTTTTGTTAGAAGCTGTTACAGGACCCAGGGCTCTCAAGATACAGGGAAACAACACTACAGTAGCTACTCATACTCCAAGAGAAAACGATTGCTTTCACTAAGACACAATTTCACTGATTTCAGTGAGCTCACTTCACCCTCAAGGTAAGGCTTTGCCCCCAGCACTCCCCCAAAACATCAGGTATGCCAAGCATAAAGGCAGCACACTGCTGGTTCCCTCTCCTGCCCAAAAGGGAGTGGTGGAGAATACCCACAGCAAGGATATCTAATTTTAAACAGTATTTTAAACAGAACAGCCAGACACTGACACCTCACTAAACCAAGTCCCGGGCAGACTAGAAAGGATCTCAAAGTCACCTGAGAGGTCCAGCCTGCACTCAGGGCGAGCTCCCCACATTAGGTATCACAAGTCAATGTTTTCATCACCTATATAATCACTAAGGTGTCCAAATCTGACCCACTTTGCCTCTTCCCCTGCCTTGCTTCCCCCCTGCACTGAGTGCAGAGAAACTGGTGCTCCCTGCTCCCATGCAGAGGGTATGGGAGGGCTGGCTACTGTGGCTTGTGACTGTTATTTCACCACAGAACAACACACAAAAAAAATGTCATCTGACATGCTCTTAGTTAAATCATTATTTATTGCCCAATTTCTGAAATCACAATGGAGAATTTCAGATTCCTGGAAGGGGCTTCTTGAAGGGGCTGAGTTTCGGAAATCCCTGAGCTCCCTCTCCCTCCAAGAGCACAGGATTTCATGCTGGAAACTATAAAAAACACACATAGGAATCCCAGTTGCTCTTCAAAACCTCTCCCAAGCTCTAAAGCATATACCTTATATAAATCACAGCAATTTAGAAACATAGCAGTGTCCTGTTTCCTACCCACCAACTCATAAAGCAGATCAACAGAACAATACAGGACAGGAATAAAGCAGATTATGTTACTGGCAATATGACACAGGCTAATTGATTTTCTTCTCTTGCTTTCCCTTCCACATTCAGGGATAAATGTGCCATGAGGACTTTATTTACTCGGTGAATTAAGCAATCTGAGTTATGTGAACGCTTTCACACAAACTATGAAACTTCTGCAAACTGCCCACCAACAGAATTCTGATTAGAAGTCAGTTCTCCCAACATATCCTTCTGCCACGGAAAAAATTGGAATTCTGGAATTCAGGTAAGAGAAATGCATGAACAGAAAGATTTTAGACAATAGAGCGTAACACAGCAAAAAAAGAAGCAAAATAACTCAATCTATATTCATTGGTCATTCCCCAGTTCAATCAGCTTGTTACACCATTCTGTCCCCCTTGCCATTTGCACCACCCCAGCACCTCCTACACGACACCAAAAGGCTAAATCCATACAGTTAGAATAAACTGGCAACTCACTTGGAGAGGCTTGACAAGTTCTGCCTGCAGTAAGATCTGATCATGTCTGCAGCGGGTGAATCAGTGCAAACTGCTGGCAGCTCCAGGGAGCAAATGGACGGATGATCAGGGCGTGGAATGAGATAATAAAAATGCCATTATCCTTTCAGGCTCATTGGATGCTCTTTCCACCCCACAGGTTAACCATTTGGTTGGTCCTGCAGCTCCTGGAATGACACACTGCCTGTTGTCAAGCTCATCATCTATCTTGTATCCCCCTCCCCTCTGCTCTGTGATCCTATGATTTTTTTTAATTTTTCTTTTTTACTGTATTCTCTCTAATAGACCCTCCTCAACATTGCTGGGTCCCCAGTCACAGAAATTCCTGCAGATTTCTCAGCTGCTCCAGCTGCCTGACAAACTCTTGCTTCCCATTCAGCTTTCACAAGAAGGGATTCTGTTCAGGCAGATTGTCTGAGCACTACCGAGCAGCCTCAGCCCTGCACAGAGGTGCCTTTGCACGTACTTGCTCACAGGAAACTCACATTCCAGCCTGCTGAGAGATGAGAGGACCCAGATATAAAATAATGGTCCAGGGAACAGTCCTCCCTTTTGATAGTAAATCACTGCCTAAGCATTTTGCAGGCACTTGCATCCATTCTAACTTGTGAAAGGTCAGGCTGGATCAGAAAGCTCAAGACTGAGAGTGATTGCCAAACACAAACAAATCCAAGGAGGCAGGGAGCTGCTGCAAGCCCAACTGCAGTCCAGGTGAAAAAAAGAGGATTAAAACCAAGGCTGGAACTGAACCCAGCCTAACAGAGTGTCCTCGGTGTTCTTCCATGTAAGCCAGTGAAGGAAATAGAAATGCAAACAGTGATTTAAATGGAGGCACCATCAGTTACCAGCTTCATATGCTTGGCTCTCACACCCCTTCTCTTTAAAGCCCAAAAATATGAGCAAACCTAAACCACTTACTGTGCAGTCCTGCAGCTATTCCACCCCAGGCTGTGATCTTGTTCACCCTCACAAATTACAAGAGTGGGTGTGGATGGATCAGTACCCCAAAGGGAAATCCCTTACCCTGGAGCTCTCCTGTGTGTGTGGCTTCAGCAGGTGGCACTCTTACCTTGGAGTGAGCACAAAAGCCATGGACAATGATGCGTGGCCAGGGGAGCATCACCCTGGTTCTTTTTTCCTCTGAGCTTTCAAGAATCAAACAGCTGCACTTTGCTCCGGACACTAATATTCATTTATGCTCTATTTAAGTCCCATAGGCAATAACTGGATATTTTTTTCCTCCCAAAAACTCTGTCTATGCTTTTGATGAGATAGATTTTTCTGTGAAAAGGTAACAGTCCTGTGCTTTACAGATAGTTGAAGGATTCCCTTGCAAGCACCTACAAGGGTTTTTTTACACACACAGAAACAGGTCTGCAGTACCCCACAAAGTTGCTATTTCTTCATGCACACCTTCTGTAGACCCAGCCCTTTGTTCTAAAGCATTAAGCCTCCCCATCTTTTGGTGTATAAAATATACTGGAATTCTGATCTGGAGCAAGGAAAGGCCAATAGTGTTGATTGCCAAGGGAGGAAAATATGAATTCCACTTGTGTGATTGCAGAGAGATCTGCAAATGAGATGAGAGTGCAGCAGGCAGGCCATTGCCATATCGTTTTTTTTTTTACCCTGCCCTTAAAGGAAGGTGAACATGTAAGGTAGTGTGACTACATAGGGTGCTTAAAAATGCTGGTGAGAAGGGAGGAATATTTTCTCTTCCTGGAAAAGGCATTTCTACTGCTGAAGAATTACTGAAGCAGAATTCTTCCCTCTGGAAGAGCATTAGTTAAACAGAGATTGTATCACTGTTCTTCCAAAATACACATTTTAATCAGATACCAGATGTAAGGGTTGATGTTTATGAAATTCTAAATTGGGTTCCAAGGCAGCCATACAGATTTCTAATGCAGGTCTCTATTTACTACTGTGTTACAGCAACTTTTTATTCCAGTTGATTGTTCTACACTCCTTTCAATCCATCCTGGAATAAATTAGATAACTGCAGTGCTCACCAACAGAACTGTTTCCATTCAGGATAAAAATAAAAAGAAAATCGACTAGACTCTAAAACACTCCACTCTACATTTTCAAAGAATCGTTTCAGAATTTTAGAAAATCTGCCTGTACTGTCATGCATGGCTCTATTTGTTGGCCATTAGAAACAGGGGAAGCCTCTTCCACTTGGAGTAGACTCCAGAACCATTTTTAAATAGCTCTCTTTGGATAGTCACAAAAATCACAGTTTTTCTTTCTTCACTTTTCCAAATATTGCTTGGAATTACAAAATTCTGGAAGAGAACTTCAGTCCAGGTGAAACACAATGCTTCACATGGTCAGCCCATTTTTAATTTCAAGACTTTAGCAACAATTTGCATCTACAGCACTACTGAGAATAGATTTCATTTGCCTATAGGTTCAGCAATGAACAGTGCTGGTCATGCAAGCCTATCCTCAAGGCATGTGCCATCTTTGCCTGCAAATGAAGATAAATAAGGTGGGCAAACCTCACTTGCAAACAGTGTCAGCATGTGTCTGTAGTGTTATCTGTGACAGACATCCTTGTCAACAACTGCTCAACATGCTCTGCATGCTGGCATCCCACAAATTAAATTTTAATTTGACAGCACCGGTGTCATTATCCTTTCTTCCATCCAGAAATTGCCACAGCCATGATTTGTCATCCTTGCAAAGATCCAGCAGGCAATTCTGGGCATGCAGATGTCAATTCACTGCCAATCAGGCAAGGAGCACACTGCCATCAGGAGCTGGGTGACCACAGGAGCAGCTTGGGGGGTGCCAGGGGGTCTCACCCCAGAGCTGTGTCCACCACTGAAGCCATAAGGCCCATCCAGCCCAGGAATATCAGTTTTAACAAGAGCTGCAGGGCCATTGGACCATCCTGTTTGCTCAGCCAAGGCCAACCTGCAGTGCCAAGCATTCCCAAGCAGCTGGGTGTGGATCCAGCAGCTCCCTGAGCTTACAGCAGCAGGGCAGAACAAGCTCCCCTGGAAGAAGCTGAATGAAACACACTGTGCCATGCTTGCAACCCCTGTGAAAAGAAGTGGGAGCAGCATCTGAGGCAGTTATAGATCCTTGCACTTCATAATCTCTTTAATATTTGGAAGTCAAATGTTTGCTGTTTACTTCAGCAACTTAACCAAGAGTTACAGTACACTGTGGCCCTGAGGTGAAGATCTTGTATATGGAGCAGGAAGAGGCAAATCACCTCCCAGGTAATCTCAAAAATTCACATGGGCATCTGAAGCACAAAAAATGATGGGGGCAGCAGACATGTCTCAACCTGTACCTTGATGCTCCAGAGATCTAGGACACCAAAACCCCGAAGGAAGACACTAGAAAAAGAAAAAAACTAGAGCAAACAAATGCTAACTACACCAGAGCACTTGTGAGGTGTCCTTCATGCCAATGAACTCAAGGCAAAAGGCTCTAGGAGAGTGTAAGGTTATCTATTGCAGCAACAAAACGACCTACAGGGCCTTTCCCTATTTTCTGAACATTAAAAGCAGTAAAATGAGGAGGAGGAAGGAGACATGAGAGCTTTCCAAAAGGAAATTATTACTGGGAGGTTCCAATGTCTACTCATACTAACAATAGGAATGTCCAGAGGTCATCCAGAGAGCCACTTAATATTTTGTTTGTTATTTTTACTTTAACCATTCCTGCAGGCAAGGCAGAATTTTCAGTGAGCTGATCAAAAAAGCCTCTACATCTTTTTTTCTTTTGAAATTATAGTGAAATTAGAACCTGACAGAAGCATATGCACTGTCCAGACCATGACTTTTTCATTTCTGTACCTATTTGTCAGCAGAGAATTTGCTGTGATGCTCACTGTTCTTGTCCTGTTATTCAAATACCTTCATTTTTCTTTAGCTGTTTAGTCCATGTTGAGGCAATTTTAAAACAGGCAACTTACAGAAATGTACCTGGTTGGTTTCAGAGACAGTAAAAAGCTCTCCCTGCTCTGCCCCTTCCCTGTGCCACAAGTCTGAAATAAGCAGGCAGACTTGCAGAGGAGTTTGCAGAGCTACTGGCATTTTGCAAGAGAACTCTGTTTTTTATGAAAATCCATTCTAACGACATTAACATCTGCTCCTTATTTGAAGAATATTTTTAACTGTTCCCACCCTGGGAAAATGAAAGATGCCACAGTCTCTTTCATGTTCTCACGGAGTAGACAAACCCTGTTGGTTTTTTTAGGGTCTGTTCTGAAATGCCCCAATACAGTTCACTGCAGGGAACTCAGTGGATGCATCTCACAGGGCAAAAAGCATCTGCATTCACCATCCTAGGAGATTTCATTCTAGGACACTGGCATGTGAGTGGGGAATTTACTTCACAGATGAACAACACTTTGTGTATTAAATCACATGTTGAAGGTAAAGTCTGGCAGCTCATACATAAGCTCTTGGAGAATATCTCTTGAGCACTTATAAAAACAAGACTATGGACTTTGTTCTCAAATAAAGCTGAGCTGACTCTTACTTTGTATTTTTTTTTCCAAGTCAAGCTGTAAATATCTCAAGTAACAGAGATTCTGCCATTTCCCAGTCGTAAGTTTTCTTTCAGGGTTCAATACCAAGAATCCATCCTACAGCTCTGGTATCTATTCTTCCCCTCATTTTTTAAATCTTATCCCATTTAACTACCTGGGTGCCCATAAAGAGCAGCAGTGTCAAAAATTTCCATGTGTTCAATGAAACCTGTGAGTACCCAGCTATGTACTGTAGGTGGATCTGTGTATTAAAATACATACTCAAATTGAAATATGTAGGTTTGGGCATCTGCATCTGCAAATCACAGAGCCACACACAAGCAGAATTTGCATGTTCACACTGACACATTATCAGGTAGCAAATGCTTTATCAGAAGATAGAACTATTTGCATAGACAAGTTCTGCAGGATTGGGAACACAAACCTTGTACATTAGAATTCAAGAGCCTGCAGCCCAAAATTATAAACACTTCCACAATATGTAGCTCCAGATAAGACCCATATAAAGTCCATGCAGCATCCAATCCTATCTGATGCCTGCTTTGCTGAGACAGGATGGACTTGGATAGTGCAGGAAGGAGTCTGGTCCTCAACAGGGAAGAGAATTTAATTTTCTCTGATTTGTCCTCATTTTGTGAGGTAATATTATTCTGCTTTTCACACGGAAAAGCTACTGACTGCATGTATGGCTGTAAGAGTAAACAAAACAAACTCCAAGACAAGTGTTAAAATCATATTCCAAGGAGAACTATCACTGTAAATCGAAACTTGACTACAAAAACATATTTGCTGGTGTTTGCATTCTCTATCGGTCACTTATGGGGAAATGCACAATCCAGAAATAAAGCAGCAGAATATTTCCTGATATGTGTGAGAGACCATTTCCACCAAAGCACAGCTTTTGTTTTATGTCATGTTTTCACTGCTTTCAAATAAACGTGGAGATCTAAATGATAGTCTCCATATAGCCACCAGGATACAGATACTTTCTGGTCACTGGACAACCGGAATGGAGGAAAGTGTAAGAGGGAAGCAATCACAAAGGTTTTATCACTTCTCCCTGTGCCCTGGCACTGCCACAGGTGAGGGACAGACTCTGGTGCCCTCCTGCTCTGAGCAGGAGCCTATTTCTCTCAGTCACCAGCAGCAGCAGATGGAAGGGCCACTGTTTCCCCACTCAGTTCCACTCAATTTTGTGCTTTACGCATTTCAGGGACACATGCCAATTCTCACAGCAATAAAAAGCCATCTATTCTTTTGGCTTTCAAGCTTCAAAATTTGCTGTCTCTCGTTTATACCTGAATTATAATGGCTATTAATAAATTTCAGCTTTATCAGTGTGAAGGATAACACTCAAAGCCCAGACTTGTAGGACTTCTGCTCACAGCCATGTGGGATAATACTTGCAGAGCCCACAAAACAGAAAGCTGCATAAAGCTGCAATAATGTAGATGTAAGTTCTCTTTGCCCCAATTGTTTCTGGCAATAGGTAATTTCAACAACAGGTTTTATATGAGATTATTAATGTTATTTTTTAAATATTGGAGGCATGCTGCAAAGATAACTATTCACTCCAAGCCTGGCCACAAAAGGCAGAAGGAGCCACAGTGTGGTAGGTGTGATACAAACACAGATGATAGATCCAGGCAAAACAGGCTCTGCCTTGGTTTTACTGCTGAGAGGGCATGGGTGGAGACCTCAGCCACAGCTCCTTAACACACAGATCAGTAAACAAGGAAGAACTCAGAGTGTGAAATGTTGGATCTGTTCACCCCTGTGTGCCACCACATGCCAGCAAGAGCATCCACCGCCTTTCTCCAGCCTAAAGCCAGGGTGTGAGTCCAGGCTTTGGGCTTGATCCTTCACTGCTGGGAGAGTTTCACACAAATGTGTGCACAGGCACACATGCACACAGTCTGGGAGGAGGAGAGCACTTCCTGCTGGGCCAATTGATGGAGACCTTCCTGTACCAAAAGCTCCTATCTTATGATACTCCGAATTTTACTGGTGAGCAGCATCCAAGCCCCAACCAGGATCTCACTTCACAAACAACCCCATAAACTCAGCTAGCAAAAGCCATCAGAATTCCACCAAAGGCAGCAACTGTTCCACAGCTTATGCCACTTGAACAGCTCAGAGACATGCAAACTGCAAACCTGACCAGAAACACTCAGTTTGGACCTTTGTTAATCCCTGAACTGAAACTGGATCCTCAGACCTGCCTGGTGCAGATTCATGTTCAGTTCTGCCCCTGTCTGACTGGACCAGTCATTTTTAATATCTGGTGTATGAAATACCCTGAGGTGTTTTAGAAGCAGCTCTATTTCACTAGCTGCACAGGGATTACCAGCTCACCGGATGCTCCCAGGAACTTCTGGAGAGCAAACAGTGTCAGTTTATTTAATAACTTTCAAAGTGAAACTAAAATCTTGTCCAAATCATGTCTCTTCTGATTTAATTAAAAGGCACCACACATACTGCACTGCTCTGTTAATCATTAACAAACTTAATTCAAGACAGAAGATGAGTCTTTTCTTTTCTTTCCTTCAAAAGCCTCCAGCCAGTGGAAAACTTTAAAAAAAAAAAAAAAAATCCAAAAAAAGACCAGTGCAGTATGATTTTTGTTAGAATGGTCAACACTTCAGTATGCTTTTCCTCTTTCTTCTGTATTTCTGATTCTTATAGGAATGCATGTTAAAAGAGAGGGGTTGGATTTTTCTCTTGCTTGGCAAAATACCTTTCCCAAATTTTCTAAATATTGCCTGGTATTTGCGTCAATGTGACAGTCATTGGGTTTGACAGGAATCAGATTGCTAAACCCACACAGAAATACTTTGGAAATTAGGGGCTAGTTATACATTCAGTTTCATTCAAATCCACTTCAGCAAACTGGCAAAGAGTGGATGTGAGCTGTCTCTGTTACCCCTTCAGTTCCATGGTTCACAGCAGAGGTTTCTTTGGCATGTTAATCTCTGCACTGACTTTGAAACTCTCAGCTCCTGCTGCCTGATAAATCTTCTTAGTTCTCCCAACCCAATCCATTTTCACTTTCCAAGATGAGCTAGCAACACATCAAACTTGTTCTCCCTGTGCAGCAAGCCTTGCCAATTCTTCCACAGAGGAACCAAAGGGAATCAAACTGTGTTAGAAGTGTAAGAAGAAACAGGATCTATCTAACATCCATTTTCCCAACAGTTCTCCTTTCTTGAAGGAGACCAAAACAAAACCACACACAAAAAAAGGTTTCTTAACTTTCTTCTTGTCTTAGGGAAATCTAAACACAAAGTCTTCCAGTCTCACCTGCACAATCTAGTGGGATTTCCCTCTGGAAAGCAGCAAAGGGTTGAGGCTGAACACTTCCACAAGGCCTGTCATATCAGATCAGGACAGCTCTCCATCAGGGCTGGATTCTTGCCTCCAGCCATGCCTCACACCTAACATTTTAGAGGAAAGCAGTGGGAAAAGGAAAAAAAAATATGCAAACCCCACCACACCTGGCCCATGGAGCAAAGTTCTCCCTGCAGAGCAGAATTCCTCCCTGCCCCTTGCAGACAGGCAGCTGGGGCTCTGCCACATACAGGCTTTCAAAAGAAGGGAGAAGTGATTTATTGCATGGTAATAGACATAAAAGGGCATCAAGAAATTAAAATTAAATCACCATAGCACAGGACACAGTCTCAAGCTGCACCAGGGGAGGTTTGGGTAGGATGTTGGGAGTAATTTCTTCACAGAAAGGTGTTTAGACATTGGAATGGGCTGCCCAGGGAGCTGCTGGAGTCACCATGCTGGAGGTGTGTAAGGAAAGACTGGATGTGGCACTGAGTGCCATGGTCTAGTTCACTGTGATGTGTGGTCATAGGTTGGGCTCAATCTCAGAACACTTTTCCAAATTAATTGATTCCATGATAAATGTTCATAATTGCATCACAGCATGTGCATCAAGGGCATAAAGATGTGAGGGCTTAAATTACTCCAGTGTAATAAGACCCAACTGTATTTTTTTTTTTTCTTGGTTTTTCTCTGCAAACCCAAGTGCTGCACTGAAGTACCTGGAACCTGTTGTAATGTATAAAAACACCCTGTGAACAACTCTTTTTAGGCCCTCCATGTCTACTTCCTAGCTTCTCCTGGGAAATGGCTCTCTGGCCATCCCTTACTCCATCAGGACAGGACAGGACTGAGCCAACTCTCAATCCATTGATTTCTTCCCATCTGCAGTGACAGATGATAGTAGGAAAAGCAACTGTGAGTGTTTACCTGTGTTTAAGGGAAACTGAAAAATACTGAATTACTTTCTTCTCACAACCTTTGAAACCCTGTAGCTTGACCACTGGCACCAGGATCAGCATCCCTGCACAATTCCCCTTGGTCTCCCATGTCACTGCACAGTGTTCTTAAGGATTTGAGCTGCCTATGAAAACACACCTTTGCCAAACTTGCACTAGTCTGCAAGAAAGGGTCTGAACCTCAGCTGTTCTTTTGCTCCTCAAAGAGCAGGAAAATCCCCTTTGCCACCACTAAACACAAAAGAAATCCTTGTCAGCTCTCACTGGCTGTGATGGGTTTGCATTCTCTGTGACCTGCCACCAACCAATATCCTCCCTTTAAATTCAATTCCTCATAGAAACTGAAAAAAAATGGAAAAACTGACAGTAAGTGGCTTAAGAGAAATGTAGCCTTCCCCAAAACAGCTGACAGACTTGTCTTCAAGGAGATTGAAATAAAACAGCTATCAAAAGAGTCAGTAGCAGTCCAGTTTGCATAGAGAAATATCAACCACTAGCTACAAAGAAAAATCATTTTCTTTTTCAAATGGCAAACCTCCCCTTCAGGATGTGCCAAAAGCTGCAGCCTGAGTTTTAGAGCTGTGGTTACACTTCCATGCCCTGATGATGTTTTGTGCTGAGACATGGCTTCAGAGTGTCACATTTTATGAATAAACCTCATGGGATGGGAAGGATTCCAGGAACTCCTCCTGCAGGGGCCCTTACAGGATTTAGAGGTTCAGGAGAGATTAAAGCATATGCAGTATTACAAACTTCCTCCTAAGATTAGCCATTATAACAGGAACTTACCCTTCCAATCTAAACAACTCACATCCAGAAAGTGAATTTTCTATCATTCCAAAGCACAGGCAACTGAAGACAAACCTGTTCTGAGGGCATCATCTTTGCACCTGGAGAGCTTCTGACAAGGTTTCTATGGGAATAATTTGAAATATCTCACTAAAATGGCCACTAGACATTTTAATTCACTACAACACTTCAAAAATATTTAAAACGTGCTTCAAATAAACATTTCAGAAAAGTCTGAAAGAAAGAAATTAGAAGCATTTTCAGAAACTTGGCAGGATTTCAAGCACTTCTAATACTTGAGAGTAATTTTTTTTGTCTTTTGGGAAAGGTTTGCAGCTTTTTCCTCAGCACTCATTTATTTACGCTGAGGCTGCTGTGAAATTCTGAGCTTGAGGCTAAGAAAGAATTTGAATTGCATTTTCAGAATGCAAAGGAGGTAGAAAAATCCCTTCAGCTCCAAATACTGAGGTAGAACCTAAAAGCAGGATAGAAGCATTAAACTGTTAATTCAAATTCATTTTGGTCTAGCAACAGGCGAGCTAACAGCTATTGATGGGATGTTCTGTGATTTAACTTAGCTCTTTTTTAATGTTGGAAATACACAGCTGGGAGAAACACTCGTGGCTGTGTGGGCTCCATGGGCTTGGAGAGCAATTCCCAGTGGAGATGCCACCCCCTTCCATGATGGGAAGGGACCAGCAGCAGGTCCTGCCCCTCTGAACACCACCAGGGACAAAGAATCCTGCATCACTTGGTGCAATTTAAATTAACATCTACAACACTGAGGAACTTATACAAAAACAGCTGGTCCAGAGCAATTCTGAACCCAAAGATTAATAGAAAAAATGTATTTTGGGAGTGCAAGAAACTGTATAGAAAAGAAAAATGTGTAGTGTGATCCTTTGCTGGTATTTAATTCCTATCAGCATTATTTAAAATGCATTCTTCTTAAATACAGTCTTTTTACAAAACCCAACTTTGTCCACACCCTTCCATTTGAATCCCAAACACATTTTTTAAAGTGTGCTTCTTAAAAACACAAAACCCAGACTACATACCTCTCAAATAACCCAATCAAATTATGGGGTGTTTTCTTTCTCCATTCTTCCTTAGCAGGAAAAATATGAATAATATTTACTAGACAGGAGACTATTTTTATGTTTATATTTTTACAATTTACAAAAACAAAACAGGGACAATTTTTCAACCATTAAAACCTCTTGTTGTATTTTTTTCCTCTAAAACATTCCTGAAAAAGACCTATCTATGGTTAGACATGCAGAATTTCAGGGGATACAAAATTCTTTGGAGAAAGTCAAGAGAAATTGATTCAACTGGGAAGCCCTGATCCTTAGCTGTGACTTAGTCCTGATTCACATAACAAGGCTTTAGAGGTTACATGTGGTTGTGAGAGGAGCAGGGTGCCTTTTTGTTTTCAGAAACTCTACATTTAATTGAAACTGGAGATAAAGAAAATGATCCTTTGATGAAGGATGAGCGGGGTCTGGCTTTAGGCATTTTCTTATCAAGATGGACACGTTGAGAACCCACCCACCAACATACCAGAAACCACAGTTGGCAAATGCTACCAGCAAAGGCATTTCCTGCCTTCTGACTTTCTAGCTGAGGGCCAGATGCTTCACAATCCTCCCTTAGAAGCACAGCTAAAGAAAGGAGTGGGAGTTCAGAGCCTTGCCCAGCCTTGCATGGTGTGTGGAAAGGCCAGGCAGCATCCCAGCCATACACTCAGCATCAAACAGGCCAGAGCTTCCTCCCTGATCCTCAGCTCCCTGATTCTCAGTTCCCTGTCCTAGTGTCCTATTTTTTCTACTCCATCACCTCATAAGTTACAGTTTACAATTTCAACCTGCTGAATGAAGTGGTAATTAATGTGGTCCCCACCCGTGTGACGTGCCAAAATACCACAAAGAAAGGAAGAGCAAACGTTATTAAAAAGAGGTAAACAGCAGCTGAAACCTAAAGAAGGGCTGTGGTTTACTTCAACCTGCAGCTTGCTCTGCCTACACCACTTCCAACAAGTTCCTTTCAGCTTCCTCTCCTATTATCTTCAATATATAATAGAATCATTCACTTATGTGAAATTCTCCAAAAGCACTTACCTCACTTAGAAGCGAAACACTTCCAAAAGTAGGAGTTAGAACCTTGTAAAAATGTTTTCTGACCAAAAATCACCACAGAGATTCTGCAAGTTATAAAAAGTATTCAGTTCTTGCCCAAAAAAAAGCAACCAAAACAAGCATGGGCTGGTAACTTCAAGCCTGCAAATACTGGATAAAGAAGGGTAGCTTTCATCCAGAGGTGAAGAACAGAAAGCTCAAGTGCCATTTTTATGTGCAGCTCTCAGATAGATCAGAAATAATTGTAGTGTGTCTGGCTAGAGATACCAGCAGCTCTTTTCATGTACACACACAAGATCCATGCTTAATGATAAACCCTTACTCATAAAATCCATATTATTTTGTGCCAATCCATCACATGTCATTGGATGTGACTGTCTACTAAAATCAAGCACAAAGCAAAGGAGTAAAACCTCTCACAGGGAGGATATACCTTCTGCATGCCAAAACCAGATTGCCAGAGCATCCCTAATTCTGCAGGCTTGGCCCTGAGTCTTACAGTCCTTTGCTACTTTAGGAACCCAAATTAATGCAGCATGATGGATTGGGAAAATCAATGATAAGGGAAAATCACAGCTGCAGACATGGATCCTCTATCCATTGTCTTCCTGTGGCAGTGTCATTTGGGGCACTTCTTTTACACCTGCCTCAAAGCAATTGCTTTTCTCCTATTGACTTTCAGATAGCTGGGATCAGAAAATAATGCACTTTAAACTGAAACCAAATGGGGAACGCCTGCCAAATTCTTTAATACAATTAAACTTCAGGTAGGGAAACTAGCAACTCTGCATGAAAGAAAACTGATTAATTCATCTAAACACCAAGATTGTGTCTACATATGTCCACAACCAAGCAGAGGATTCTAAGGGAAATGCCTGAAATGAAGAGGTCAATCATTATTTGAGTGTCTTCAATTGTAGGAATTGTGCCCCTGAATCAGGATTAAAGGAGACAGGGCCAAGGTGTAAACACTAAGCATAATCTTTGCTACCTTTTGCTGCACCACTCCACTTGCTTTCTCACAAGTGGCTTAGAGAGGTCATGGAAATTAAGAAAACATCCATTATTTAAAGTGATTTAAAACATTTCTTGATATTCTGCTTAATCTTTCTTCATTTGTGACCAGATGGCCCACACAGGTGGGAAGAGAGACTGCTTGACTGAATCAACACAAATGGCCAGCTACACCCTTCCATGTGCTGTGATTCTTCCCCAAATTTAGGTTGGATAATGGCATTTCCAACCCAACTCTCCACAAAACCACAATAATATCAGCTGCCGTGCCTTGTTTCTGTGTGTTTACTACTACTGTATCTGAGGAGAGCCCTCTGCAAGAAAAACATAACCTAGCAATTAGCAAATGAATAATGAATTTCCCAATTTCACACAGGGTGTTTGTTTGCACCACTGATTTGCCAGCTGAATCAATCTAGGACGTGAAAAGTTTGGGACACATTTTGTCCCAGTGAGTCCTGGGGCTCATGTGTAGAGTGAATGCCCACTCTGCAGAAGACTGAGCTCTAAGAACAGGAGCCAGGATCCTCCTGGCATTTGTGGCAGGAAGAGCAATCAATGATGGCAGGTGCTGCAAAAGAAAGCAGAGGGATGGCCCCATCATCCACAAAAGTGTCCATCAGCTCAAATGTACCTGCAGTGGGATGGCTGAGAGCAGTCCCAGGTGGGTCAAGCTCTGGTCTGGGTGACAGATGTTCCTGCCTTCCCAACAGCTAGCCCAAAAACACACACAAAGAATTTTCTTAACTCTGTAACTTCCCTTTGTGCCACCAGCCACAGCAGCTCCTCTCAGTGTGTTCTCAGGTGTTATTGATGGAGAGGAGCACCAGTGAAGTCACTCCAGTCTGGTCTGTGTTCCACACCAACTGATGGCAGATGACCTCAGCTAAAAGATGCTCCAGCCCTTGTCTATGGGCCTATTTTAGCCTCTTTACACCAAATATGCTCCCATTTATCCAAGCAACCAGATGCAGTCCACATGCCCAGCACATGTGATTGCCACCTCCAAATGATGTTCTCAGAAAGAAACATCACCTGGTGTTCCTTTATTTCCCTGAAGAAGGATGACAAATATCCCCAAATAAATATGGTGAAATATGGTGAGAAATGAACCCAAAGCTGGGATCAAATTGCCCTCTTATATCTGTAAAGAAAATGATCCTTTCCTCTTCCTGCTTTGGCTCTTTTTTTTTCTTTTTAGTTAAAGTATTAGGCAGGCAAACAGAGCAAGTTATGATGGACAAGCAGATATTATTATATTATTATTGGGTTTTGGCCACATTTGCCCTATACTGATCTTGGCTCCAGCCATATTATAAAAAAAAAAAGGAAGCAAGAGTTAAACAAAGAGTCCTTAAGTACTAGCAAACCATTCAGATTCAGGCTCTTGTTCATGCCCTTTAAAGCCATTATTTTAAAAAAATGTTTATGCAGCAGGGGCATTTCTCCTACACATAAAAATTCTTGAAAAACAGGAAAAGGAAATTAATGCTTCCTTCAAAATTAACAACTATTGGCAGTCTTGGGTTCTCACTGTGATATTCTACGGTGCCCTTACCTTTGTCCATATTTACAAGAGCCTGTATTTATTTTGAAGTTAAGATCTGAATATTTTTACTGATGTCAAATTCTTTTTCAAAATTATTTTTTAAATTATCATAAAATTACACGAGCACTATAAACAAACTATCGTACTTTCAGAATTAAACGCAGAATTCAAAGAAATTTGCAATGTCTCAGCAAGGTCATAGGATGACACAGTCAGGCATCACTTCAGCACAGACCAGTTAGCAAAATTCTTTTTCTGGCAGTGTTTTCCCTCTGGCAATTTCCATCCACTGCACAGCACTCTGTCACCTTGCTGCATTGTTGGGGAGGCTCCCCACACCTCAGGTGAGCTCTAGCACACCTGTGCACTACCAGAAATCCATAAATTCATTGGTGGAATTAAACAGAGCCTGTTCTGATGAAAACATGCTGAACTGACTAAAACTTGAGTCTAATCCTGTGCAGATTTCCTGCAGAAATGCAAGGGGGCACTTCTAAACCATTCAGGCTGCAACACAGCAAAGCTCTTCAGAACCTCCTTAAATGCTGCTGACAGCAAGGAGTGCACACAAGTCCAAATGTTGTAGCCCACACGGATGGATTAGAAGCCACCACATAAATTTTGAATGCATCCTTACCCAGGGAAAACGGGGCAGTGATATTTTGTGAAACACTGCAGTCCAAGGAAGCACACATCTACTTCTGCTATTAAAGTGCTGGCATTTTTACAGTAGTCAAAGGCTCAATCTGGATTGACAGCAGCAATTAAAAACTTCTAGCAGGTTTCTAGGCTGTGCTGAAGGAAGCACCTGCCATGCTGGCCATGGGAGCACAGAGGATTGCAGAGACAACCCCTCAGCTCATCCTAAAGAGATGACACTCCCCAAGGGAAGGAAACTCCTCCTTGCTCTTCCCCATAGACACTGAGCACAGAACAATGTGTGCAGCACAAATTCTCACCACACAAGTGTTGTATCAAGCACTACCAGGTCTAACTGCTTTGGGAGACTTTGACAAAAGGTTTGATGAAGCAGTGGCTGTGTTTCAGCAGTGCCTGCGTGTCTGCTGAAGTCACCTTTGGCAAGGAGCTGTGCTAGACAGCTCCTGACAAAGATCAAGCCAAGCTCAGCCTTAGTGCAGCTTCACTGATGACAGGGCCCCCAGGCAATCACATCCTGTGTTTACTTCATGGAGGGGAGCCCATAAGCACCAAGTGAGTGGACATCTCTTTGTTTACAATAAACTTTTCAATACAGAGGGCTTAGTTGTGTTTTCATGTCAGAAGACACTTGAAGAGGAGATCCCCTTGGCAACAAGTTCTTCTTCCAGTGAAATTTGCACCAAATTTTTTGTCCTGACATCCTCTGAAAAATTATCACACATGGCCTCGCAGTTTTCAAAGATCAAATATATCCCCAGCCATGTGGGATAGAGGAAAAAGAGTATCAGAAATAGACAAATGTGAATGAAGAAAATGGCATGAGTTTTACAGCTGGTCAGCTTCCCCCTGGGTCACCATTCCTCCACCCACAGTGGAACCAGCAAAGGCACATTAGAGCTTTTCCTCAGACATGAACAGTTCCTGTGAGGATGATTCTGAGCTAGAGATGGAGAACTGTGGTGCTGAGAAGACAGCAGGGAGGACACTGAGACAACACAAGGAATAATGACACAAAAGGGCTCTGGGAAGACCCTGTACATCTATAAACATGCTGATTTTTAATCATATGACACTTTGGATTCAAAGCCACTTAGTGTGCATACAACAGCAACATCTAAAAATTCTGTAGCTACAATGTTTTTCTTTCCTTAGGCTCTGGGAGAAGAAGCCGAAAGACTTTTTACTTCTACCTCACAACTAAAAAATTTAGGATACTAAACAGCTCAACGCAATAGGCCTAAAAATGGCATCATCTTTTATGGATCAAGTCTCATGAATTATGTGTGCAGTAGCAAAATCCTACCAAAAACAAAAAAATCCTGCTAGGGCATTTTCATTTTTATGACCACAGTCCTAATAAGTGAGGTAGATTCTGTTATTATTACTGTGACCTTGAATATTATATAACTACAGTCTGGGAGAGATTTTATTGTTGAAAAAATCTTCATGTAAAAAAATAAAAGCTACTAATGGTCATGACAGAAGGCAGAAATTTGATCTAGTCACATTCTAGACAACAGAAAAAGGAGAAAAATACTGAGATTGAATAAAACCACAGTTTCACGAGATAAGAAAGGCAAGGTAGCAGTGAAAGAAATCATTTGACTGCATCCCATAAACTGGGAATGTAAGAAACGTGGAGGTGTGCAGCCAGGTTTTAGTGGACTCATGACACCTGGCACCTTGCAAGCCAACTCAGCAAAGCCCCCTGTGAGCCAAGGCTGTGGCACATGCAGAAAACTTCCATTGGGAGCACGCCCTGCCACCCTTGGCTTGGCAGTCAAGGCATCCCTGTGGCTGCAATCCATCACCTTTCTTCTTGCTGACCTCCCAAGGTCTCTGGCCTCCCTGCTGGAGGGACATGGCCAGCCCTGACCCTGCACTAAGGCACACCACCAAGTCCTGCTTCCACCTGGGTGTTGCTTTTTCTCCTGGGTTTTGCCTGCACGGGGCAGGAGTTGCCCGAGAGTGGCTGAGCCTACTGATTATTTCATATTTCATATATGGACTTCCCAGGGTTCTTATCCAGGTGAGTTCTTGGTGGTTTTGAGCAAAGACCTGCCCAGACTACCCAAACCTGCCTGGGGTAGGTCATCAGCAGCCTTTGGGCTGAAGGTCCCAGCCCTTTCTGGTTTGTCACAGCTTCCCCAGAGAGATGTATCTGAGCACTCAGCCTCCCTCTACTCACCAAGCTCCCTTCTCTAACATTTACATAGCCTGGAAGGTCACATTTTCTGTTTAATAACCCCTGATCTTCAGGCAAACAACATTATAGACGGGAAATTAAGCCCTGATCTTTGTGATAATGACATTGCTCACTCAGCAGGCAAAATAGAGGTGCAGTCTGCAGTGAAGGTTTTTTTTTTTTTTTAATTTTCCTGTCCTCACAGTTCATTTTCTTTAACCATTAGTGCAGCAAATGAGCTGTATGGCCACCAGCCCTCGCCTCCAGCACAGCAGCATTTCAAAACTGGGCATGTGTGCACATCTACCTACATATTTATGTGGCAAACACAAATTAAATAGCCAAATTAACAGTAGCACGAGCTGTCAAAAGCACAAATACAGTTCCCATGAAGTCAAAAAACATGGGCAGGTAGGTTAAAGGCCACAAATCCTTATCAACTGTGCAGAAAAAGAGAGGCTTGAAGTATCTTTCATCTTCTAATAAAAACACCATCCATCCCCTCATATAGGCTAAAAGATGCTCCAGGGTTGCTGGCAGTAGCAGGGAGCTTGGGTGAGGTTTTCAAGAGCACACAGATTGTCTTTTGTGCAGCCCCATGAGAGCAAGAGAGATTTCAAAAGCAAATCTCAGGAGGAATTGAAATACCTTTTAAAATCTGACTCTATGTACAGGACAGACCTCACATATTTTTTGCTGTCAAATAATCTTTCAGACTGACAATCTAGCCTTCCCCTGTCTGGAAGGTACCTAATTCCCATTAATTGTTAGGCTTTGCATGTGTCAGTCTCTTTCAAGACTAAAGAGAATTGTGAAAAATAAAAAAGATCTTACTAGATTGCATCACAGGTAAACAGTGAATTTCTCTCAAAGGCACTTCAAATTGTGTCAAATCATACCTGCTTTCAATCTGGCCCAAAGTCTGCACCTTACTTTCAATTTAACACATATTTGGTGGTTTTGTAGATTGAAATTATACATTGGCTTGTGTAAGAACAAGCTTTACTATGGATCACATTTTTAAGTGGCAAGTATAGTTCAGCATAATGCCTTCACTTTTTTTTTTTTCTGGTCCAGCATTAAGTATTGGTACAAGTAGCAGCTCTCACAAACTTGCCAAAAAAAAAAAGTGGAATACTTTCTGTGGGAGTATAAAATAGATTGGCCACTGTTATTCTAACAAGCGCATGAGTTCCATGCAGGAGAGAAATAAAGTGTTCATTCATTACCCAATTTACAGGGACAGCCTGGTGAGATATCTCGTTTACATTCTGATAGCCCCATGAAATGAACTGAATTCCCACACAGTCACAAAAGGCCAAAGTTAGCATTTTCCTCTAAAAAAAATAATAAACTCAAGTCTGCCTCTGGAGTGGATTGGCTGTAACCTTGAACCTTAAAGGAAATGAGAGGGAGAAAGAGTGAGCAAGGCACACATCATGAGAGGGGGTGGGGAAAAGCTAATGGCACTGGGAATGGAAAATGTGGGCATTACAAGAATTTCCTACTCTAAACAATGTGCAAAGTTAAAAATATCTTCTCCTGAGATTATCCTCAGCATAAATACTCAAGACAGCTATTTATAGCTGTCTGGTAGCCTCCAACAAGGATTTTTATTCCAACAAAGGAGCTATATACAAATGCAGGACCTGTTTAAAGAACTATTAAAATGGAAAATAAACCACTCTTGCGTCAGCTAGCCTTATTGGTACCTGTTTCCAGCTCAGTCTAAACACAGCTTTCCTGAATGCTGACAATGGAGCTTTAAGTACTCAAGGGAGGGAAGAAAAAAACCCCTTGGTGCATTTGCCACAGGTCGACACCTGAGCACTGCAAGGCGAGGTGCTGAGCTGAAATAAAGAGTGTGCAAATTTCTCAGCCCAGGAGCTCTCTCAGAGCAGGAGTCTGGAGCCAGGATTGCCTGGGACAATCCAGGAGGACCCCCACACCATGGATGTGATCCTGCACCACTGCAGAGCCACCTGTGGCAGAGTCATCAACTCAGCTCATGAGAGATGATTTAAAAATTTACTCTTCCTAATGTGTTCTTCCTCTCTTAAATCTTTTAACCAGCGTTGGTCTGACCACCCCCAGTATGTGCCAACATAGATTCTTATTGTTTTGGTTGCCTTCAGCCTTGAACAAGGAAAAATAAAATTGCTTGTAAATATATTTTTTAAATCCATGGAAGGCTTCATTTGGACAACTCCTGATAGTGGATTGCAGGCACTGCTGGTATGGTTTTTTAGGATAAGTTACACCTGTGATCCAAGTGGAGTAAGGGATCCCCACACCTGTACAGGATAAAGGACATGTATCCCATTAGATGGGTCTAACAGGGTCACAAATGCCCACCTTAACTCCCTCAAGCAGTTAAAGGGGTCCTTCCTTTTTGTCTCAGGTATGCAGTAACATTTTGGAGTGTAGCAGCAGGTCAGAGATTTTGCTTTGTTCCTTTCTAGGTCTTCCTATAAAACTTGGTTTTCAGTGCAATCCCTGTGTCTGGGTCTATTTTGCCAACAACTCCACAGTCAAGCTGATGAGTCCTGACCACAGTTTGTGTTATCTGCAATTGCCTGACTCTGTGTTCTGCCATTTCACTGTCAATCAGCTGTGCACACCCTGTGTTAATTAAGACAGCAAGAATTTCAGAGCAGAGGTCTTTCCCTTCACTGCACATGTGTAAGCAACTTTGCAGTACAGCTCTGCTCATAAAGTTCAACTAATATATACTTTTCAGCTCAGCTTTGGTTTGGTTTCAGTTTGGCTCCTTCAATTCAAGTTTATATTTGAATTTTAAAAAGACTTTTTAAAGTCATTATTTGACTGAGTTGCTGTTCAGGAAAAGAATAACAGCTTAAACAAGTTTCAAGTTCACATTTAGTTTAAGTTTTTGATGCTGGTTTCCAATCTGTGGCTCCAAACACTACTGAAAAACACTGATTTGAAGTTAAATACACCTAGTAAAATGTGTTATGACTGGCTAAGTTAAAACACTGATTTGAAGTACAGCAAAAGAGGAGTTACTAAGCACAATTTAGGGACACCAGGGTCACAGCTCAGTGAAGGCCAGGCCTCTACTCTTATTTCTTGATGGAGCAACCATCAGAGAATGTTCCCCATCTGGAGAAAACCAGAGCTGCTCATTGTCACCTTGCAGGAAATGTAGAATTTGTCCCCCTTCCTCTCAATTTCATACATGAAAAAGGGTTTGGGGTAAGAATTCCCAGTTTTCAGCACTCATTCCTACCTCTCCATCAGCCTTCCAGGTTTTCATGAAAAACAAGCATTTCATCCATTTTTTCTAATGAAGTCCATCAGGATTTTGCTGACAGTAGGAACAGCAAACACAAACCTTGGAGTGCCTGAATGATAAGGCTCTCCTCACTTGCATGCAACTCTCAGTGGAAGCAGAGCAAAATTAAGCTGTTTTGAGACATGGAATTTTTATGGCAGTTTAATCTATCGTGCACAGTTTAGCAACGTAATGAGGAGCCTATAAACCACACAAGTGCTCCAGACTGACATCCACATTTCACTCATACTGTGTGCTTTTAGACACAGCAACAACCATAGCTGGATAGTACAGTACATTCTGTTCTACCAATGGCAGCTCAACAGCATCATCTACATCTGACTCTCATTCCTTCTGGTATCCATATTAGAGCTTTTGGAACAGGATAGCAACTATTACCCCACAACCCCTCCCTCCCCAGTTTCGTGGTCAACAGCTCACTACTCCCAGGATATTTAATTGATAAATAATGGGGAATGAGGCTAGGGAGGAGGAAGTCTAACAAACGGAGTTGGGTTACACAAGCAACCTTTCTTTTTTCACCCCTAAAAGTCTTAATTTATTATCTGTTCCCAACATTCACTAGATGCACAGGCTCAGCTGCCACCTTCCCCTCTTCTGCTAAACAAGGTCACAGGCAGTTCTGTGCCCTTTGAGACTCAGACTGCTCTTTGTTACAAGGTGAAGTTGCATTTGCCCCAGTTTGTGAGACACCCAAAATACAGCTTGCAAGCAAACTGCTCTGTAGGAAAGCTCCCAGCTGTTCTCTGCCTTGGAGAGCTGATGTGGTCCTGTGGCTGAGACAGGGCTTCTATTCCCAGGTCTGCCACTAAGTGATTAAAGATGGAGCTTGAGGTAAAATGTATTATGACAGCCTAAACCTGTGATGACAAAGGCACATTTGCAAGAAACAGGGTCATGGTTCTGGTTGGGGAAAGAAAAAAAAAAATATATAAGAAAAGAGGAAGACAAAACCAGGGGAAAATACTATCTGCTATGGCCATAGCTGCTGTCCCAGATGATGAATCCAGTTCACAAATGGCAGAAGAGTACCTTCAGTCAAAGGGTCTGGTATTGCTCCTGCCCTATTTTCTGCTTTCCCAAAAATGCAGCATCATGTTTGTTAGTTTTGGACAGAGTAAGTCTCCAGATGTCTCCCACATCCTCCTCTCACACACATGCTCAGCAACATTAAAGTGCCCTGTCCACTGACCATTCAAGATGTGACTCTAAAGCTCTCACAGGCATCTGAAAGACCCTTCAGTCTCCTTAAACAAAACCTGCAGAGGTAAAATCTCCCAAAATCCAGTGGAAAGGGATTACAAGGAGGTGTTACTCCTCTCCAGCTTTTGGAAAGGTTTATTAAGTACACAGCTGCTCCATGAAAGCCCTGCAGCCCATGCAAATCACCTCATGCCATCTCAGAGCCAGCCAGTCCAGCATTATCAGGCTATCCCCCTTATCACCCTCCCTTGCCAGCAGAAGTCATCAGCAGACACACTGCAGTATCTCCCTATCAACATCCAGGAGCCAACAGTGAGTGACAGAGATAAGCAATGGCTCCACATCCAATTTTCCCTGCAATAAAACATACACAGAGTTCTTATTAAATGGAACAGAGGTGGGCCAGCCTCCAAAGACTTTAAAACTTATGGAGAATGATTCCTGGAGTCTATGACTAAGGCTGCTTTTCATGGCTTCTCCTTCTGAAAGTGGCCTGCACCAAAGTACAGGTGCTAAAAACCGTGGGCCTGGGTGATTTGCACATCATTCTCCAAACTCTGCAGCCTGGAGAAGATCTGATGAGCAAAGAGGCAAGCAAAGAGCATTAATACATCCCCTCTGATAGGTTTGTGGCTGAGTCCATCCTCACTCCCCATTTGGAAAGCTAAAGGTGCAGCACCACCCTGCTAAAAGGATGATGCAGGTTTATATACATTTAGTAAATAATTGATAAAATGCCAGATGCTATGGAGCATCTATCTCTTATAGAGATGTACAAAGCAGCTTTCATCATGAGAGGCACTGCAGTGCTAAAAGGAGGAGTAAAAGCACTGAAAAAATGGCATTACTATTCCCAAAAGAAGGAATCACTTTCAGCTACCTTTCAAGCAGTCTGCTCTGGCCAGATTTCTTCATATTTATGCTTATGTCCTTACTTCATCTAATTAAGCATTTAAGCTTTAAAGAGTCTGAATTCCAACGAGCAAAGAGGTTGTCCTATTAGGAAAGTCTCAGTTTTAAACCCATTCTGCAACTCTGTCTATCCTGTGCTGTGGAAGAACAACCTGAAGGCACTACAGAAGTAAGCCATGAACACAGAAACCTTCTCCTTGTGAAAGGAGACAGTTCACATGATAACAGCTTACATTTACAGAAGCATCTTTCATATCAAAAGTGCTTTATAAACTATAGAGACACATGTCTCCAGCAGGATGCAATTACTGGTTGAGTAAAAGGTGGCAGCCTACAAAACCATGCACTCCAGTGAGACAAGGAAACATTTTTAGCTAAGAACACCCCATGTTGCCCATTAAAATGGCACATTCTTTACCTCAGAGGACTGAAGACCTCAACATTTACCATATGCAAGCCAAATAAAGACAACATCCAGAATATTTTTATTAAAAACAATTGTCTGGAATACAAACGGCCGAATTTACAATGTGCTGGGTTGCTGCCGGATGTCAATAGAAAATGAACACATGCTGTAAATTTCAGTGCTTGGTAATTAGGAAAATGTGTATGTTCCCCAAGTCTGCTTCTCTGTAGGTAGGACTAAAGGGCAACATTATGTCATTTCCCTTTGCGCAGGACTCCCTATTGACTTCCATAAAGAATTTGGCTTCAAAACTGATGACAGGGTACAGCCCAAGTTGAGGGAAGAACAACCAATAAATAAATGAAGATAGGCTGGTGACGGAAAAGTTGTTCCTAGTCACCAAGACATCTTACCAGAATTCCTTCCAGCAGTATGATGAGGATCCCTGCTCTCATTTTATACCAATCCCTCAAATCCAGAGTAATTATCAAACATGCACAAGCATCAAAAAGAGGATCCAGACTGAAACGAGGGCAAGCCTTGAAACACAGAATGCAACCTAACATGGAATAGCTCTGAATGTATGACATGGCCTATTAAATGGGTCCCCTGAGTTTAACTGGCAGCCAAACATTTCCTCCTGGATCCGCCCTGCTTTAAAACATATTCATTGATATTCACTTCAATTTCAGAATTCTTCTGTTATCTTCAAGCAAGGACAGGAGTCTAAAAGCTTTCATCAGCTAAATTGTATGTTTTGTGGTCTTTGCTCCACTTCTGTGCATTTATGCCTTTATCTCCTCAGAGCAAGGTATTATATCCAGCAAAACCATGCAGCCAACAAACTGAGAAGTCACATTTCCTCCAAAGTCAGCATAGCCACAAGCATGCAAGACCTAGGATGACATCAAAGGCAGTACATCAGGATCTCATTGTAACTATGATGTGAGCACAATAGGTGAAATCAGGATGGAGCCAGCAAAGCAACAGGGAGACAGATGGAGAAAGTTAGACTTTCAAGATACGAGTCACCAAAACAACACCTTCAAGCATTTCTCTTTACTCAGACAGTGTCAGAGCTGGTGACACAGCTGAAGTCTTTCATTATCTTCACAGTTTATTAGGTACTGTATTAGTCCAGCTGATAATAATCAGTAAACGAAAAATTAGATTATAAGTCCATTGAATTTGCCTAAACATTTCAGGTTTGCCTTGAAGATATATTTTCTTCATTCAATTTATGTATATCCTGCACTTATATTCAGGCCTGAAAAAACATGATGATATTTTCATTACTTAGTAGGAGGTTTTCTCATATCAATTTAATCACCAATATATTCTTTCTCGTTAGAATATTGAAATGACTCATCCATTCCATGAAAAATTTGGGTGAGAAATGAGACTATAGCCCTGAAGGAACTTACTCAATCCTCCAGTCGAAGATGATTACATGCTAATGAGAGAAAAGACTCCAGCTTGTACAAGAGAGAAGGGGAAGGAGGGGTGGAATTAAACTTTTTCCTTAAACAAATTCATCTTGTGGCATTCCAGCACAGACAAACCCTCCAGCTATCATAACTCACTGGTTTGAAAAGGTCATTAGCACTCTATCTCCTTTTGCTGGGAGGACGAAGAACCAAATTCATGGCCATGACATGAAAATTTGCCCTTGGTATTGCTGTGGGATGACCTGATCCCTGAAATGCTCCAGAGGAGATTCTGAGGGACATTTTTTGTGAAATATCAGCACAGGGACACACACATTCTCCACATCTTAGTCACAAATCCATCCTGCAGCAATAGCATCAACGCAAAACACACAGAACTTCAGGCCCTGCTTTTGCTCCTTCTTTCTACACTTCCTTGCCCAACTATTTCCTTCTCCTTCTCACAACAGCCTGGATATGTGGCAGCAGACACACGATGCCTGCACTCAAAAAACAAGCTGCAGTGGGAAGCACTTTGTCATCCGTGTCTCTGACCTTCACAGGAATACCCCACTGTGCAAGCTGGACCATAAAAGGCATCCATGTGTAGCCAGTGTTTAGAGAATCCATGTCCTTGTCTTTCCCAGCTCTGGTACTGCCTTATTAAGACACTGAAGTAGTAACTGCTGCAGAATCTGGGGAATGATCTGAGCAACAGTGCCCAGAACAAGCTTGTCATTTTGTGTAGGCTGAAAATGAACTTGAAACAGCTGTGAGGACTGTTCTGCTTGGTGATCATAGGCTAGTAAAAGAAACCTATCCTAAAGAAACTATAGTCATCCTATTCCTGTGGAAATACACATGATTTTTTTATTTTTCATTTCTAACCAATCAAATATTTTCTATGTGGGAGAAAGGGACAAAACAGACTGCAGGTTGAGGAGCTCATCTTGAGGGATGGCATGATGTGACATGCCAATACAATGATATAATCATCTCATGAGGAGGCAGGAGGACAAAAAAACCCTCTGTATATATGGATTATGGAAAGGACTTTCCTCTCCAGTCTCTGCTGGGCTCTGGTCCTCTGAGGAGATGATACACACTAGAAGTGGGAGGAATAGAAGCAGCCTTTTGTGATGGTCCATGTCCCAGCTGTAAGCATTTCTGGGAAAATCTGATGGCTAAGTTTTGATTAACAGTTCTGGAATTCAGGTGAAGATCAAAAATAAATTTGTGAGGTTTGTTGCTTGTTGCTTTTTCCCCCTCACAAAATGTCCATTTCATTTGAAGTCATTTACCACCTTATTCCTTTTCCCTGCTAAAAAACACAGATGGAAAAAGTTTTATTCTTTATACTAAGTAAGCATTCTGCTCTGGAGCCAACTCCAGCCCTGTATCTTTCTCACCACTGTAATTATAACACTGCCTTTCAGAAATTCCCAGGATTGATACACTGAGTATCTGATCTTTTCCCTATCACTGACATAGTGTTATAAATGAAACCAGCTTGCTCCTGTTAACACTGTCTGCTCATTGGAATTCTGCTCAAAAACATCCTCCCAACCCCAAAAGACTTATTTCTCCAAACTGAGCTATTACACATAGGAACCTGTCTGGTGGCAGGAAGATGTGTGTCTTTGTGAGCCCATAACTGTAATTGTTCTCAGAGACTTCTGCAGTGACTTGAGAAGTGCATCACAGCCACAGAGTCCTTGCTTGTGCACAGAAATAGCAGAAAATCACCTCAGACCTGGTTTGAAACCAAGTGCATTAAATCTGTGCAAACCTCCCAGAGCAGATGTGACAGGGCTTGCCCTCCCATGCTGTTTGACAAAAAGACCTGAGGGAGGCTCAGCTGACAAGCAGGAAATCTGTTCATGGTGATTTGGTTTCTTTCCACTCTGTGCATTTAATTGCCTTCAAAATCTGCCATGATATGTCTGCATCAGGTTTAGATCATGCAAAGAATGCTCACTAAGAAGGGAGCACCTTTTTCAGTTCAATCAATCCTTACACTAAAATGTTGTCTCAAGCTCATGGAAAAGGGAAGAAGAGTATGGAGAAGTAACTTAACCAAACCTTTGAAGAAACCCTGCTTTTTGGGTACCAACTTAGAGCACCTCTTCTGGTCTCAGCACAGGTACACAGTCCACCTAGAAGATAACCTTTGCTAGGGCAGTCCTTGCTGTTTGCTTAAATTATTTCTGAATTGAAGATGGGTCACAACCTCCCTTAAAGGAAACCGAGGCACATTTTCAGAAAAATGTCAAAGAAAAAAACCCAAAAAACAAAATCCCAAACCAAAAGACAGCCACAACTCACTGTTGAGTTGCAGCCTTCCCTTGATTTTCTTTGTCACCATGACAAACTTGCTGGCCTTTTATTCAAGACTATCTAGCAAAGACTATTAATAAGCAAGTTGATTTGGACCAACCAACAAGTTTTGACATAAAAAGGAGCAAAACAGCATCTATTTATATTTCCTTAATGTCAGCCAAGATGAAGCTAAGCTTTAGGTGTCACACAGACTACCCACTGGTTTATACTTTCCCATAAACAAAAAAAAAATGCATCCTGCTTGCTTTTCCACTTCCCATCACCCTTGCTGCTCCTCAGGAAGAGAAGGGCTCAGCTGCAGCACCAACACAACTACTACACAACTCCTTCTCATCTCTAGCTGTATCACTTGTGCTGATCTGACCCTTTGGTTCCATGCCAGCATTCCCAGGGACTGTGCTGTTACCAGGCTTCTTTCTGAAGGAGTGGCTGCCCACTGACCTTATTTCTGGCCGGGAATATTTCTTGAGCTGTGTGCTGATGAATTCACTTGCCCAAGAAGCACAGGCACCTGATGATTTCCTTTGTGCTATGAAAGACTTTGATCACACAAGGACAATCTGCTGGCAAGAGGGATTTTCCTTGTTTAGCACGAGCTAATGAGGAGGTTACGATGAGAGAAATAAACATTTATCTTCAATAATTAAAAACTTGTTTAAAGGCACAAAGCCAAAAATGCAGAAGCTAATTGACCAAATGAGATGCTTCTGGAGGTTGAAATCAGCCTGGGGTTTCACTTGCAAAATAACATTTTTCCTTTGTGGTTCTTTGAACTGAGCTGTGAAGGGATGGCTTTGCCCGGGCTGCCAGCAGTCTGATAGTGTTTACATAACTCTACTTATTCGTGTGTAAAACTTGTTAGCATTTGACTTTATTTAATCTATTATCCCTGCAAACCAACTGGCCTCAGCTTTTTATAGGGAGCTCAGCTTTTTTTTTTTTTTTATCTCATCTTCTGATTATCTGCTTTAATTTCAGATATTAGATCATAAAGACATTAATAAAATGCAAACTCACACTGAGAAGCAGATGCTCCTAGAAACACTCTGGCTAAATTTATTTTCATGTCACTCCTTAAAGAGTCTTACAGCTGGGCAATAACTGCAATTTCTCTCATGTCTAATAACTTGTACCATTCAGAGCCCAGAATGCCCTGAAGAATAGTAATATAATTAGGCAGTAAGTTCAAAAATGTTCTTGTTCTCTTAGAAGAAGGCATTTAAATGTAATAACTAAGAGATACCATTCCAAGTCTGCAAATTTGCAGTTTTAAAGGCTGCTGTTAGTTCTTCTGTCCAGACCCTTGCAACACACATAGGCAGCCTACAGAATATGTTACTGCAGGTAAATAGATCAAACATATTTGCCTGAAGAGTATTCTTTGAAACTTTTCCTAAGACACAGGGATATTCAACCATCAGCTTCTCTTGTATGGGAACACCACAGTATTCCCTTTGCTCTTCTTTAAACTAAATAGAATTTGTTGCTGAGCATCACTATTAAATGTAAGGCCTTATTTAGTCAAAAGAAGGGTTAATGTAGATTTTTCAGCTGACTCATTTGTAAGCATATGCATTTCTGTGATGAGGTAAATGTAATCCTATGTGAGAATGCTTTATACAATGAATTAAATTAACTCTGCCACTTGCACTAGTTGTGGATATATCAGGTACATGGAAAACGACTAAGCAGCTGAGAGCTCAGTTACACACTTATTTTCTAGGAAGAAATATTGAAATATAGGGATTTCCCTGCCTGAGAGTCTAAGAAAAGCAGACCCAGGATCAAGAACAGAACCTCTTTTATCCTGAGTGAGTTTGGAACAAAGCCCTTGGTCTCTGCCTGCAGTTAACAGAAGTTAAGCTCCGTGCCCTGCTGTGGATGGCACAGGAAGTTTCAAGGCTCTGTGCCTTCACAACCTTAGGCCAATGTTGCCTTTTTGCATTTCAAGCATCTGAAGTCTTTTGAATGAGGAAATTCTGGTGGCAGATATGACTTGCACTGTTTGAAGGTGCAATGACAAACATGCAGGAGTGCTGCCCTAGCTTAATAGACTGCATACTGCCAATTTGCATCTAAGATACTAAATAGATGTAATTTTTCAACAGAAACAAGGCAGGAAAGCCATTCACACTTATTTGTACTATATCAGCTACATTTCTTCAGACTCATGATTTTCTTTGTGTAGTTTTGTTTTGGTCTAATGCTGAAAATCATGATAAAGTTCCATGTTATATTGCTTCTCACATGGTGCTCTTTTAAGCAGGCATGCTTGTCAGAATTATCAGTAACAAGCACAAAAATCTGTGTCTCCATGCCTGTATTTTTTAGCTATTTAAATAAGATACAGCTCATGAGGGATGTTGGTGCAGTTAAAGCTAATAAATTCACAGTAGGAAACAAAGGGCAGGTTTTCCATTGGCAGTAGGGGGGGTCCCTGATTACAGGATTGGAGGGGACTCTTTTCACCCAATAATTTCCACAATTCCTTGGTGTTTCCAGGAGATGAAGGATGGGGCATTTTGCCAGCTGTCTGGGTGCTAAATTGGAGCTGTCCTCCTGAAAGCTTGGCTGGTATAGTACATGTAGTACACAGATTACAGAGTGATTTTAACATACTGTCATCCATAATCTGAATTTTTACATTAAATATTAAGGCAATTTTGTCATCTGCTTAGGAATTGCAGTGGGTTCAGCTCAGTGAAGTCTTCACTCTGGATGTCTAGCTCTTGGGAAGATCAAAGTTGCTTTTATGAAACATTTCTCTGTAACGACTTTAAAGAAAATGTAATCTGAACAACACAAAAATTAGCTGCTAAATTTTACCAAGCTTTCCATACATTTGGTTATTTCCTCCGGGGCATTTGAACTGCTACAATAACAGAGATTTGTTTAATATCCACTCTCACTTGAGAGGGACTGCAGTAGAGAAGGTTTCAATGAGCCACTGGGTCATGCTTTTCTGCCTGGGTTAAGAATGAACTCCAAAAATTGCACAACAGAGATTCAGTGTGAAGGGCCAAACCCACCTCAATAATCCAAATATGTGCTGTCAGTCTGGAATTCCAGGCAGCTGTGAAGACAGGTGAACAGCTGGAGCACTACACTTCAATTTGTTCTCAACTCTCACGCATCTCTAATCTTATTTATTCAGTGCCTTAATATTTAACTCCTGGACAGAAGATGTCATGTCTCAGCTCTAGTAAAAAGTGAGTATTTTACAGAAAGACAAACAGAAATTCCCAGAATATTTGCAACTTCAGGACATATGAAGTTCATGGAGAGATAAGGTTTTTTCCTAGTAGCAAAAGAGGCTTGCAATAAGGAGCACAGCCCTTTGGGGGATAGAGGCTTAACTTTTGGGGAAATACAGTTCTGAAATAAAACGTGAACATTGGGAAATTACATGGAACACATATGCAGCCAGCTTCTCTTATGTTCAAGCATACACTCATTGAAAACTTGTATTAAGAATACATTCTCCTTTCCTCAACACAAACGTGAACTGAAGCATAGTCTCTGAAAACTTTTAATAAAAACAAAACCAGAGGCTTGAGAACAAGAAATGGGTAACTCCTAGTGTTTCATGAACAAGGAAACCAGAAAGGAACCATTTTTGTAATTCCTAAACTCTCAACTCTGTTTAATATTTCTCACTAATGTACACCCCATACCAGGGATAACTCCACTGCAGGAATGAAAAACAGCTTCAAAAGTTATTTGTGGTCATTCAACATTGATCTAACATGGACACACGCTCACCCTCACTGTTTTGGACAGGAGAAGAACATTTTTTACTTTCTGTGGCTGGCAAGGATGACACTTCCTTGCTTTCCAGAAGGATTAAGATGCTATGGAAACAAATGTGTCCAGTCTTAACCTCTCCAGAAGATAAGAAACGTGCTTCTCATTGTCCTGCAAAGATGTACCCTGCTGTTTGACCTTCTTAACTTGGTGAATCAGTCCTTTGTGTGCTACCAGAGCTACAACAGCCTCAACAGGAACAGTAAAAAGCATGTGAAATGTCTTTCTGTTTCTCTACACACCTTCACAGATCCAAACTGAAATCCACCTGGCTTCTTTTTCAGTTGTACCAAGTTGGGATTAACCATGTGTCTTGTTTTAGCAGAGGTTGTAATAAGCAATTTACTACCCCAGGAGACTTTTAGCCTCCTGCAGGCTGCTGCCATCCCCGACCTGTAGGATCCTTTTTTTAAAAAAAACCTTTAAAAGAAATCTTTAACTACTGCCTTTAGAAATTTATGCTATCAGGAACACACAGCTTTGTGGCAGTGTTTTTCTCTGTCCCACTCACATACCCTTTTTTAGGGTGAATTTAGTAGTAGTATCTCATCGATCTAGATAAGCCCTTCTCTTTGCCATATTTTCACAACAGGGTGACCAACACCTCTCCTTCCCCATGATATGATCTGCAATCCCTTAGGGAAGGGCATGACACAGGGCAAAACTCTGGTTCAGATTCAAAATGAAGCTTCAGCTAAATGGAGGCCAGCCTGACAATGACCCTAAGACCTTCCTGAAGTCTGCAGTAGTGATGATGTGACAATGGAGCAAATTGGATCAGATGCTTAGTATAATTTAAAAACCAAACAAACAAAAAAACCCAAATACAAACAAAACAACAACAACAACAAAGCAGAAGTGAAAATTCATTGCTGGTACAATGGCAAGTCAGACACTCATAAAACTGAGGCTTAAGTGCTAAATAGATTAACCTGAGAAATATTCTTTAGAGAGTTCAAGGGGCTTATTTTTGCTCTCAGTTATGCTGAAGTCAAAGGAGTAGGTCCATTGTCATTTCAAGAAGTATTTCACCTCAGTTTTTCAATGCAGCTGCAGCAGGCTGAAGTGGACCAGCAAGATCCTCTGAAATCAGGACCCCTCCTGACACACATAAACTCTGCCCAGCTCCAGGCTGAATTCTTCCACTGTCAGTTACATCAAAATGACAAAACCCGATGGTTTTGTTTAAGAGAACGTCTTTTTCTGCCTAGGAAGAGGCACAAAGCAGCAGGTGGTGTTTGTTTTTTCCCTTGCTGAAGGAAGGCAGTCCCCTGTGCTCCAATTCCACACAGGATTCTTGCTGTCAGCTCCATGCTGCTCACTGCTGTGCCAGCCCTGACACTCCAGCACAGTCTGTGCCCTGGGGCTGGGAAGGCAAAGTGCTCATCCAGCTCCTCCAGAGCTGCCTCATAAATCAGCTGGCTGGAATAACTCAGGTAGGGCTTAATCCAAAGGCTGCTGAAGTCAGTGCAAAGCTTCCCAGTGATTCCAGCCAGATCCAGACTGGTACCTCAGGATTTTATAAAACCACTGTCCCAGGCACAGGAGTCATCCCTCTGCCCCTGGGCAGCAGGACAAAGCCTCATCTTTGCCACAGAACAATTAAAGATGTAATCATCTTTATGTAACCCATCACCCCAACAGCTGAAAGTTTTCCTTATTTTTTTTTTCCCTGATCTCACACCTGATCAGTCCAAACCAGAATGCTGCCATACAAGTCAATACTGCCATACTTTGTCCTGGGTTTCCCAGCCTGAAAAGTCTCCTTCCCCCCTGAGGTACCCGAGCTGCTGGGTCCCTGCCAGGCTGAGCACATGCAATAAATCTGACAGCCTGGGAGAAAGCTGGACTGAGTCTCACATGTCTGCTCTTGGAAACTTGCCCCCTAGACAGGTCTGCAGTGCTGCTCCAAACACGTTGATAGGCCTCCAGAGATCCAGACAAATATAAATACTTAAAAAAAAATATATATGGCTGGACAAAACCTCTGGGTGGGCACAGTGAGCCTGTGTGGGGAATCCAGAACGTCTGGGATACCTTGGAATTATAAGAAATTAAAATGCAAAAAACCCCACTTTGTTTCTGAGCTGGTGTCAATTTTTTATCTGAGTTGCCATAGCATGAACTAGCCACAGCACGTAGCAGGGCTGAAATGCAGTGTTGGTCTTCAAAAGACAAAATCAGTTCTCAGGATCAGTCTTAAGCATATGAACCGGGAATGCCAACAAAGTACCATTTCCAACAGATTCCTAATGGGAAAAAAAACCCCAAACACAAAGCCTAACACCAGACCACAAGGACTGAACTTACACTAAGCTTCTCCAAAGATTAAACAGCTGGATGTCAGTGGCTCCAGCATCTCAGACACTGGGGAACCTGACAGCACATGTAACCTCACCAGTCCTAACACAGCCCCTGGCTCTGATGAGGGCATGATAACACCAAGTCACTCTCTCTGCATTTCCACCCCTCAGTCTTTCTTGGGCACAGGCATCCAGCTAGGAAGATGAGCTTCCAATGTATGTTCATCCCAGGAAACCAAAATGCATCACTGCAACTGGGTGAGGTACAAGCACTGCTGGTGGATATGGCTGCTTGCATTTCTGGGTTTATTTTCCTACTCAAAGAAGCCTAAACAGTATATGGGAGACCTGGCAAGCATTTTACAGCCTGCACAGACATCCATCTGTCCATCTCCCAGCAGAAATGCTTGCAGCCAGTGCTGGATTCCCCACAGCAAGGCTACAGCCCACTGATGGGAGGCTGGGGGGAAAAAAAAGTTCTGCTCAGAACTTATGGAGGAACATTTCCACCTTCCATGCTGCGCTTTAGGACTGCACAACCCACTTCATAAAACACCTGAAAGTGTTCAGAGGCAAGCCTGGCAAGCAGAGTGCTGCAGCTTATGACATGTGAACATGTTGTGGTCGTATTATTAAAGGCAAAGATGATCCCCAAATCCCCAAAAATCTGAATTTGCCAAAACCAATGCAGCATCGCTCATTAATTTGTTATTAAGTGCCCCAGGGCTGCTGCCCTTCCCTCTGTGTGAACACTGCAATGGGGGCAGATGCTCAGCTCAGTTCCTGCCCTACCCTGCCCTCACTGGGATTTGGGAGGTCCCAGGAGGGAGGATTTGGGAGGATTTGGGAGGATTTGGGAGGTCCCAGCTCCCAGAGTCACATCCGAGCTTGAGAATCATACTCTGTTGTTGTTAAGGCAAACCAAAAATAAAAAGGCCAGACTAAATTATTTTTAAGATCCTCAGATTTTTAAAGCAGTCTTGTGACTTTTAAGGGGTCTGACTCATTGTACTTGAATGTTCAAGGTTGGCAGCAGCAAAGGGAGTACAGCAAGATTTAGTGTACAGTAATTTACTGTTGAAAGCCTTAAATGTGTGGGAAAGGGCATGGAGAGCATCTGCAGTGACTAGGGAGGAAAAGGGACACAGGTCAAACGCTTCTCCTCTGGCCAGGCTGCCACCAAGCTACCCTCCTCCATGGAAGCACCACACGAAACCCCAACAAAGCACCCCAGACATGGAAAAACCACTTCCCATGAGCAGGATGGGATATACATGGCACCAGTGTATCCCATCACCAGCTCCAGTGATGGCAGGGGCAGAGCCCAGCATCCCCAAACCCCGTGCCTGCCCAAACCACCCACACCACATGATGCCCAAACCACCCTGAATGCTCAACAAGAGCCTGGATGTCTTCAAAGAGAAGCCAAGTGGCATTTTTCTACAGAAACTCCCAAACTACAACCCCTAACATCCTCCACAGACCACCCAAGGCCTCTATTCCCAACAAACCCTACTTTCCTTTAACAGCTTTGCTGCTTAAAGAAGAAACTAAAATGAAATTCCTATTCAGAATTAAATACAAAATGAGAACAAAATGTGTTTAAACCTAGCTTTTATCTTTTCTAAATCAGTGCAGTGTTAATAAACGAAATCAAATCTTTTTATCACAAAAATAAATTGAGCCTTTCTCCCTGCTTACTCCAGTATAAATCATGGAATTTCATTAAAGCAAACAGAACTGTACAGGTATAAAATGGGTTTAGTTAATGAAATGTCATTCCCAGTATTTTCATGGATTTCTTTCATAAATTGACATCATCATACCCACATCTAATTCTACTCTCATTTCACCAAGGTAAATCTGTAACAACTTAGAGCAAATGCTGCTCGTTGCCCACATAAAGTGACTGTAAATGAACAAAAAGCAAGAGGCAGTACAAACACAACAGCAACTGCACTATAATGGCAGACAATTCACACATATGCTATATGCATATACCAAGTGTACCCCAGCTTTCCATTTATATCTCATAACTTTATCTTTAGCATGTATATAAATATCTGGCAGACACAATCCCTTCTGCACAGCACTCACACAGCATCTGAGGATGAGCTTTCCTTTCTGTGATTTCACATTCCACCTTTGCTGTTTACGTTTATCCGTGCAGCAAAACAACTCAAAGCCAGACGTTTACAGCAGTGTAAGGAAATTAGACAATCCACACCTCTCATCTCTCCCACAACATTAGCTAAAGCCATTTTTTGGCACTTACAGTTAGCACAAGGACTCTTTGGGACTAAAGGCAGAAATTCTCATGGCCACTGCTAATGAAAGGCAAGCAAGCCACCAGCACCATTTTCCAGATGTGCTAACTCACCTCTCTGCTTCCAGGCGCATTTCCTCACGCTTTTGCCTCCTGAGCTCTCTGCGGCGTTCAAAGTCATCCATGGTGGGTGCTTAAGTGTTCCAAGCTCTGGAAAGATCCAAATCTAAAAGGGAGATGATCACTTAGATGAGAGTGAACACACAAGGGATGCATTTAACCAACTGAGCCCGTTCAGTTCTGTTTTGCTGCCTCAACTTCGCTGTAACTATTTTCTTTTTCCCTCAAAAAACTCAACTTCCTCAGCATTGCTGAGATAAACAAGATTAATGAAATGTCTTGTACGATAAACACAGCCTGTGCCTGCGTTTAGTTTCCTAGTTAAAATTAAATCAACATGCTTCAAGTAAGGACTGCACACATCTGCTAGCCACAGACTAGCTGTTTGTAACGTCACAGGTCTTTTCCACTAACAAAAGCAACAATTCAGCAGGATTTTTAACTTTAGGCTTCCAATTTTCACCGCAGGTAGTAAAAGCACTGCACGAGAGAGTTCTTATTTTCTCTAGTAGCACAGATAATTAAAAGTTCTGCAAAAGTTAGTCCCCGTCCGGCTGTTCCCACCCCCACCTTCAGAAAGGCAAAAAAAAAAAAAAAAAAAAAAAAGAGGAGAAAAAATGAGAAAAAAAAAGGAAAAGAGAAAAGGTGGGGGAGGAAGAAAAAAGAGAATGGAAAGAGAAACAAGAAAAATAAGCCACTGCTTTTAAATACCACGCAGTGGAAGTCAAACCATGTACAAATCCTGCTCAAAGAGCGAAAAGTAGCAATACTTTTTTTGTAGTTTAATCCGCGCGTTTTGCCCGTGCCCTACCTTCTTGTTTATGATTCAGTCCATGAAGTATTTTCCCCTTTACAGTTCTTCATATACAAAGCCTTCCCAGCCTCAGTTTATATCCCATCAAGCCGACTATTACAGAATTCCCCTGCAGCCCCCAAACCAAAAATGACTACCAGAAAAGGGAAAGCTGTTCTCTTTTTGTCCCTGCTTTGTTTACAGAGCTGTCAGTGGTTAGTTAAACTCTGCCTGGAATCTGGCATTTAAGGCTTGCTCTAAGATTGCTTCCTGTGCAGGGCTGGAGGCCTCAGCTTCCTCTGCAATCCCAGCCCTGGCGCTGCACTCCCAGGATTTCCACCCCCCAAAATTCCACGTTTTCCCAGCCCGTCACCCCCCAGGCAAAGCCACCCTGCTCAGACTTCCAAAGGTGGCTCAGGAGCTGCTGAAGCTGGAGGGAAACGAAGCCAAGGTGCATTTGGACATTATTTAAAATGCTCTGTTTGCAGATGGAGCAAAGCCTTTGTGGCTTTATATTCCAGCGGCCAAGTGCCCTCCCCATGAAATCACTGGCACCAGCAAAGCCTTGCATGGCTTCAGGGAATCCGTGGCTTTTTCTGCCCCCTTTTTTGGATTAAAACGCTGCTGAGGGCAGGGGTTTTGTGGAGGTTATTTTATTAGTTTACTTTCCCCGGGGGTATTTTTCTTTCTGATTTGTTCCCAGATTGAGGGATTTAAATTTTTGTTGTTGTTGATGTGATTTTCCTCGCGTTTTCTGGGGTTGTTTTGTGGAGATTCAAAGGAAAGGTTAATTTCGCTAATCTGATAGAGGCACTACAATTGCTGCTGCTTTATCTTTTTTTTTTAATTCATTTAGACCATATATCTAAAAAGCAAGTTGTAACAAGCTTTTTTTGCCAGTCTTGGGTTTACTCTTAGCATCCGGTACTCCTTGAAGAACCCAGAACAGCAAATCTTCCGTTTTCTCCCAAGAAATGTTTCTCCCAAGAAGTGTTTCCATCTCAGCCCAGACGTGCAGCTAAATCTGGCCCCAATTTCTTTGCTGGAGGACCTGTGAGTTGCAGGACTGATTTTCCAGGTTCCCCCTGGCTGGGACACAAGGATCAAGGGAGGGATGCAGGAATTCCTCCTCAATGGAAGGAATTGGAAACAAGCAGCACGCTGGGTTTCTGTGCAATGACAGCATCCTCAGGAACTGAGACTGTACCAGAATTTAGTCTGTTCAGCACAGTCACCATCAGGGATTTAAACAGAGCTGGCTGTTAGGATGACAACTCACATGCTAGAAATGACAACCCCAAAGCTTTTTCCTGCTTTACCTCCCCAAAGCAGACATGGTTTGATATCTGATTTATGTGCACTTTCATCACCTCCTACCCAGCCAGGCACATCCCTCTCTCCACCTCTCAAGGCACATTCTTTACTTCTGGGCTGCTCAGGCTCTGTGCACCAACATTACCCCTCCAAATGTCCCTCTCCAAACATCCCAGCCCATCCTGAATCCCTCTCCTTTCTGCACGGTCCCCAGCACCACCTCTCATCTCTGAAAACTCAAGCTCTTCCTCACGAGGAAGTCTGAGGAGGATAACAACAACAACAACAACAACAACAACCCAGAACTATTTCTGTTTTTCCTCCCCTCTTTTCCTTCCCAGGAGCACTGGGGATGTTGCCCAGCAGTGATAAGGAGTTCCCTGATGCAGCAAATTTTCCCCATCCTCAGGGTACTTTTCTGTCAGGCAGTGAGGATCAGATGGATGGGAAGATGCCAAGGGTTTATTCCAGAGTGGTGTCTCCCCTCAAAGGACAAGGCACAGCCACTGCATGACATTCAGAAGGCTGCCAATCCAAATCTCTCCTTCAAAAACCAGGGAAATGGAGTTCAGGTCAACAGTTTGACCTTTAGCTAGCAAAACCACACTAGTGCAAGAAAAGGAGTCAGCAGCCAGAAGGTTCACTTGAAGAAGTCAATTATTCAGTGCTGTTCACTGTCCTCTCAAAAATGACAAGCTGTCATTCAGCCTCTGAGAATCACTAGACAATAACATCAACCTATCTAAGAATTCTTCCTATTTCCACAAAAAATGTAATATATATAATATAATGCACTTTTTTTATACATAGTAGAAAATCTAAGATTCTCAGAAGACTCAAAAATTGCTTTATTATTGATGCAGGTACCAACTATTAGAAGTGTTTTCTGCAAGCCATCTTTTGCAGTGTACACATTTTAATGCTTCTTTTTTTTAAGATTAAAATTGTTCATGAGTAAAAACATCCTGGGACAAAATGTAACATTTCACCCAGCTCCTCTCCAGGGCCTGCCTTCAAAGCCACTTGTGAAAATGTCTCTCTGTGTGACCTTCTAAGGTGTGCAAAGACATTTTATTTTTCTACTCTTTGATTGGATATTTATTTTCCTTTTTATTTTGTATTTTTGATAAGTTGGTGTCAAACCAAAAAAGTTTCATTTTCTGAAAAGAGGAGAACTATCCCAAAAAAACTGTTTCCAAAGCAATGTTTCATTCAACCTTAAAAAAGAAAAATTCCCTAGTTTTATTTTTAAAACAAATTTTTTGGGTTTCTAATTAAAATGGATAATATCTTGATATCTCAATTTATTTTTTTTCCAAATTATTTTCAGGTATGTTTTTCATCTAATTCACCTAGAAGACACCAATAAATTTTAAACAAGCATAAATACATACGTATTTATCAAATAAATGTAGATGTCTGAAATTATTTGACCAGTTCCATTCCCCTGTATGTGCAAATTTCAGGAACATGGGCTACTCTTACAGTGAAAAGGCACTTAGCATTTTGTTGTTTCTTCTTCAAAACAAGACCCTCAGCATCTTTTCAGCTTTTACACCACTGAAATAATCTGAAGTAAATTTGGGGGGGTTTTCTACCACCAGGTTCAAAAGAGGGACCTGTGGAAGAATTTACCTACATTGCCACACTGCTTGAATCAGAACCACAGCAAACTATGTGCCCTAAAAATATCATCTCTCCCCCCAAAAAACCCTCATTTCAAAAGCAGAACCAGCCCCTCCTTCCCTCTCTGCAGTTCACATAATCCTTTGATCTTCATCTGACTCTGCTTTACTGCTAAAATTTGTTGAGTTTTTCACTGCCTTGCTAAAAAGTACTTTCTTCAGGGACAGCCACATTTCATCCCTCCCAGAACAAAGCACACACATGCAAATCCCATTTCTCTTTATGTCTCATCCCATGAGAGACTTTGAAAATTTTGTCTTCTTTCTTCAAGCTTTCATCCAGGTAGAAAATCAGAGGAAGGCGCACAGTAATTTCAAATATGTGACAAAATATTTTAATAGTGCTTGGTGAGAATAAGGTTTTTGAAAGCAAACAATAAATTGGCTGAGCAGAAATACACACACGACCATATAATTGTATAATCCAGTATGGAGAGCAAAATAACCTCCTGCTCTGGCTCAGGTTTAAAACTGTCCTCACCCTATTCCCAGCACTGGTTTCAGACACAACTCAGCATCCAGGGGGTCTTAAAAACAGATGAGCCATCCTGGCAGCAAGCAAAATGCAAACTACAGCTCAGGTCTTTGAGCAGAAAAGTTTTCCAAGACCTCCCAGCCACCTTTCCATTAGATTGCACAAGGATGACCATTACAGCTCACAAGTGGCTTTCAGCAGTGGCATTCACAAGCCTTAATGAGCAACTGCTGATATATACTGATAGATTGGCTGTAATTCCCACAAATAGCATTATAATAGCTGCTGCCAAGTTGAAGAATTCCTCTATACAACTAAAAGTTCACAGCCTTAAAGACAGTGGGTACCTGTTGCAACCTGCTAATTTCTTTCTGACCTTATTTTTCTTCCCCCCCCCCCGAAATTTGCAGTAAGAAAACAGAAAATGAAAATGGTCTCTTATTCACACAGAACACATTTGCTTACACCACCCATGGCTGATGGATTATGGATTCCTATCAAATTAACCCAGCCAGATGTTATAGTCACCCAACAAGGTCAGTGAGGGACTGTGATGTTTAGGCTGAATTTCTACACCAGCTTCAACCTGGCTGAGCCAAGAAACTTCAAACAAAAGCAAATTCCCTGAGACAACACAGCCAGGTATTGCACGAGGCTCTGTGCTGGCCATGCATCACACAAGAACATTCCATCTTACCTCCCTCTGAATACAACAAAAAATTTCCCAATTTCCTCATTCACCTGAAGGGAAGCAAGGGGGCCTCAGTTTCTTTGTAACAAGAGGAAATTGTAACAGTGGTGGGAGTTTTTATTTTTAATTAGCGGGCTTTTTTAGTTTTATTTGTTTTTATTTAGAGTTAGGATTAACAAATATACTATGGAAATGGATTTGTGTTTGGTTTTGGTTGTCTATTAAATTTTATTAAGAAGTACATAGTGTTTATTAGTACTTTTAGTCATTTTTTAGAAGTGAGGAAAATGGAGTAAGATTTAGTTGCTATAAGGTTTTTTTAAAGTTAAATAGTTTAATAGAGAGTACTTTTTTTTAAACTTAATTAAATTTTTATGACTTTTAGTGTGATATTGACTGATTAATTAGAAATTATTATTTGAAATTTATGAAGAAGAAGGAAGTAGAAGGATGATGGACACGGAAAAAGACACTTTAAATATTTTTATATTGTTTTATACTTATTACTGTATTATAAAAACTTTAAAACTTTTTACTAAGTGAAAATACACATTTTTGTTTAATTACACACTTGTGATTTTAACTTTATCACTTAGATTTAGAAGCCTTCTCTAAGTCTGCAGGTCAAAAGCAGTGTTTTTAAGGGGGTTAGTGTTAGAAAGCACAGAAAGTTCAAAAACCCCAGGTTTCTGAGATCCAACAAGAAATCTTCTAGTAAAATTTCCATCGTATCTAAAGACCCCTGCACACTGTGCCTGAATGTTGGGAAGGATGAGAATTTAATAGAGGAGTTTTACAGATATACAGAAGATTCTACAGGAATGAAAGCAAGTTTTGATATAGAAGAAAAGAATTTTTGAGCCAGTCTTACTGGGTAACTAGAAGACAAAGAGCAAGTAAGTTAAAAGGGGCTTTTATGGCTTAGAGCACAGGATAAATCCACTTTAAACAAAAGATGTTTTTACCAAAGGATTTTCACAGGCCAACATGAAAGCCAATGTTGCAAGTTAGAGAAAAGATTTCAAAAATTTCTACAGCAGAACAAGTCCCAAAGTTTAACATGTAACTACTAACTCTGACAATTGGCTAATTACTAACATAATGTGGTAATTTTAGCAGTTTTAATAAGTTATATGTAAATGTAAAAAGTATTGTGTATGATGTTGATTGGCAGTCATGTATTAAGATGCTCTGTAATGAAAAGTATAGAATGCATTGTAATGGGCTTCAGGACACATGGCTTGCCTACAGCCAGCAGCTCTGGGCTCACCCACCACCCTCAACTGCTGTAACTTTGTCTGTGCAATAAACAGCATTTCAGGAGCTGGCTGAAAGCCTCTGTGTCTCTGTCAGGCTCTTACACCTGAGGTGTGTCCCCTTCCTTTCTGAGCCCCACAAGCCTCTCAGGCTGCCAGCACAGACCCATCCTGCACTGCTGTAGAATCCCAGTTCTGCAGGAGCTGGCAGAAATTTCAGGACCCTTCCAAGTCCAGCTGCACAAAGGTTTCCCACCTGCTTGCAACTAAACATTTGATTGTCCTCTGACCTGTCCTCACTGCAGGATCAGGTGGTGACAGAAGACCTAAGATATTGCCATCATTGCCCTCTTTATTTTTCTTGATATTACCACCAAAACCATCACATTTCTCATTGAATTTTTACTTAAACCAAGACTGCATGCAGCTTTGTGACCTGTGCCCCATTAATCCAAGTGTCCCATTTTCCCATTTGTGTCCACCTCAGGTGGCTCAAAGCCCTGGTGTCCAAAGGACCTTTCAAATGTCAGCAAAGGACTGGTCAGTGAGAAACATAAAGGATCTTTTACATTAGCTGGCTAAATGCCATGACATCTACCATATCCCTAAGACTACCACTGCCCTTTCTTTCTACCTCCTCCACCTCAGAAGTGAAAACATAACCTCTTCATTGCCTCTTTTGAAGCTAAAAGCAACTCAGCAAGCAACACTCATTGTCTAAATGTGACTTGTTTAATCTGGCACCCGTGAAATGCAGATATGACAAGCATTCTACTGCAATATCTGGGAGAATTAGAGTTCCTTAATCTATCTTCAGTCAAAACAAATAAATGTGTTTTTTATTACAATCTGTCAGAAAACATTTGGAAATTATTTTCATTGCTCCCCTCTTAATTCTGCTTTAGAAGCATTCAGTGCCACTCAGGTCTTTTAGAAACAGGCATGACTTCATTGAAATCAAAAGGTGGAGTTCAAAGGATTGATTTCTCCTTTGTCACACCTCATGAGTGCCCCTCCTTTAGATGTTAGATATCACTGCAATCATATAGTACCAACAGCAAGGCTCCATAAATTCATTTTCAACATTCCTTTCATGCAAAACCACATCTGCAATTGTTTCTGTAAACTTGGCCAAGTCTTCATGTTGACTGCAGAAAATAAACTCTTGTAAATATATGTATATACACACATACACACAAATCTGTATCAAGCAGCTTTATTCCTTCCCAAACAGAATAGCTCATTTGGGACTTGAGGCAAAATAAATATACTAGGTCACATGAACACAGTTTTATTCCCTTGTTTCATCTGACCATGCTTCTTAGGATTTCCAAGGGAAATTCATCAATGGCAAACCAACCTTAGCATAAGAAAATCAAATTTTGGAGCTTTCTCAAGGTCCCAGTTTCAGTTGTTCAAAGATTTCAATTCCAGCTACATGTGTATTTCCAACCAATGACTTTGTGAGGAGAAGGCAGTGAATTACAAAGAATTTCAACAAGGAAATCAAACTCCCCCCATTTGTAAAAATCTCTGCTTTTAGTATCAAGTACATTTTCCATCTCGTCTTTCATGGGCGTGAAAAAAGCTCAGGTACATTGGTGGGGCATTTGCAAACCTGATGAATGGATTAGTGAACACCTCAGTGGCATCCTGAGCAAAAATATGCAGTGATTACATAGAACAGAGATTTTCCAGCTGGTGCTTTGCAAACTACTGATGGCCCACAGGACCAGACCATGGTCCAGACCCTCAATTCCAGCAGGAGCTGAACAGGTTTCACTCAGCCTGCCTCCAGCACAGGTTACCAAAGTGTATCTCACAAATATTCTTGAAGGCTCCATGCCCTGTGACAGCTCCTGCTGCTACAGAACCACATGAAAATGTTGCCAGAGAGTTTTTTATAGGAATTTGTTCCTGCCAGAGTTGACTCCTTGGGTGGATGCCTTAGGGGGACTACCTAAAAGCAGAAGCTAGACAGAATTAAGGGAATAAAAAATGGTTGTATTTATTGAAGGGGCTTCAGGCACATTTAGGGGCTACACCCAAAAATGGACCACAGGTCATGGGTCTTCATACTTTTATAAGTTTGGTTCATTTGCATATTGGGGGTTAATCTTCCAATTACAGCTTCAGGTAGTGAAGTCATTTTACCCCAAGTTTGCTCCCCCAACTCACTTTTGTTTCCATCTCTGGGGGCCTGAGGCAGTGAGTTGTCCTTGATTCCCAGCCTGGAGAGGAATTGTTGTGTCTGCCCAAAATGGTAGAGCAGCAGCTAACACTGGATATGGAGTTTAGAGTGATACACTAAAGAACTGCAGGATTACAAATGTCTGAAAAATATAAAAGCTAAAATCCTAAGGCATCAGGGTGTGCAACTAAAAGATGCATGGCTGGTGCATTTCTTGTACCCATGATCTAATTCAGCTCTGGGGCAGAGCCACTCTGTCCCAGAGGTGTCAGCAAACACTGGTGCTGCTGCAGCAGCAGGAGCTCTCATCTCAGAGCCAGTCAGCTGCAGTGGAAAGTCCCCATTTATCTTCACTCCCTTAGGCATGCTGACTCCTTAGCCATTTCCACTCCTCCAACTTCCTTCCTGTCCTTTCCTCTACTGCACATTGACTCAAGGGCCAGGCAGAGCTTTCTCCTGGAAAACACTTGGATTTGCATATACTGGTCCCACCCCTGATCTCTGTGACATTTGTCTATCATTTCCCATTAGAGATGAAGGAAGAAACAAGACATAGCTGGAAGCTGCTGGCACAGCCACTGGTTCTCATGGTAGAAGGATCGACCCTTGACTCTCCCCTTCAAGTGTCCCCTGAAGTATTTCAAATATGCTGTCCCCAAAGATCAGAAGATACTGAAATATTGTTCATATACAAACTAGAGTTGAAATCTTGGTCCTGCTGGAATCCTTGGCACACTTCCCAGAGACCTCAATCAGGACTGGATTCCACCCTGATGGGCCAGATTCATCAAATACACACAATGAAAGTTCGATGGGCATACCCTCCACACCAGAAACTGGAACTGGTGTCATCTCAGATTTTGCCACTGTAGGCTGCTTCAACTCCTTGTACCTTTGTGCACATGCATGGAAAGGCAGAACTGCCTTTATTCTTGCAATCCTTACTTGTGGGAAATGAGTTATTTTTACATAAATACCATTATCACTGAGGAAACACTTAGCCTCTGTTGTAGATACAAAGTGCAGGAAAAGCTTCACTGTCCTTTACCAACGTTTAACCATAAGTGAGAATAACCCAGGTAATGACCATGAGGCAAAACACATAGAAATAGAAGGGATTTTGTAGTCCACAAAACCATTTGTGAAAGTGTTTAATCCCCAAATGAGCTCTGACTAGCATTCACTTTTTCCTGCAATCAGACACTGGGAAGCAAGCTCATGGGATATCATTCACAAGTTACCCTTGCCTTTTACCTGCTTCTGCCAGCAAAGACTTTCATCTCAATTTGGTTAATTTAATCACAAGAATGTCCACATCATGCACTCAGTCCTCCTGCATGCTTTGTCCCAAATCTGAGGTGATGCCCCAGCTGTTGGCCAGCTTCATCTCCCAGAAAAACAGCAGAAAAACAGCATCCAGGCCAACAACTTCCAGCCAGGAGCTCTTTGTTCTTAATAGTAGGAAAGAACAACTAGCTCAGATGACCAAGACATATTAAAGAGGAGAATGCACTTCTTGCCCTTTTAAATGACAATGCTGATTTCCCACTGATGTCTATTAAAAACCAAAAACAGAGAATGGAAAAGAACATCACCCAGGCAGAAGCAGCTGCACAACTGTGGAAGAGCTTCACCAATACCATTTTCTAAATGCATTTGTTTCCAAGCAGGTTTTACAAATGTTTTAGCACTCTGTTTACACACTTTCTCTGTATCTCTCTGGTCTTGAATTAAAAGGCTAAGGCACTGCCATTAAAAATAATGAAATGTTTGAACAAATCTTAAGGTAAGGTTCCAACAGCAATATTCACTCAGCCAGGCTTCAAACTCCACATGTTTTCTGGAACGTGTTTCAAAATACAAAATCACGATAAATTAAGCTACATAGTCAGTCATAAAATAGTAATAGAAAATAATATGAAGATACAATGCAGCCAGCTTACTGTGGCTTCAGTTTTGTGTTTTCAACCCTTTTTCTTTCCGTGCTAAAACATGCAGCTCTAGGATCCAGCTCTGCCTAGTGCTGAACATCACCATCTCTAATGAGAGTTGAGGGGGTCTCTGCTGCTTGCTCTGCTGAGCCAACACCAAGCAACAATACTAGGTTTTAGACATCATCCCTGCATTTTTAAAGAAAAAATAAGTATGACCAAAAAAAACTATCACACTTATCTTTGGTTTGCTGATGTTACTAGTTTTGCCCTAAGAGACAATGAGTATTTTGAATCCAACCAGTTCCTTGGAAGGAATGAATGATAAATTTTCAAGGTGCTGCCAGTTGGTTGCTCTCAAACTTTAACTTATCTTCCCTCCCAGTATCTTTACTCTTACACCAAAACAACACGTCACCATGATAGATTCACTGCAGCTGAAAGGCCAGTAATTCAATGGCAGAACATCATGGAAATCTGTGGAATTCCACCTGGAATGGGTCCAGCTGCAGAAATTTCTGCTGGGCTTTTCCAGCTCACACTTCTGGTCATCTTTAAAAATGAAACCCAGCTTGTTTCCTGCCAAGTAGGTCTATCAATTTCTCTCTAATGAGCAGCAAATCTGTGTCATTTTGGCTGAAAGTTGAAGCAGGAGGTCAGTCCTGGCTTTAAAGAGGTAAAGCAGGGCAGCAAAAACACAAAGCCTTTCAACATGAGCATTCAAAGAGGGT
>VWZS01008706.1:43442-238308 GCA_013397075.1 Rhabdornis inornatus | reverse complement strand
AAGAAGGCTTTAAAATAAAGTATAAGCACACAGGTAGGGGCAAATAGCCAGCACTGCAACTTGCCCATGGCTTGGAGCATCTCCTTGCCCAGGGCAAGAAGCCCCTCCAGGCTGGTCCCTTTGCTTCCAGCCAGACCCAGAGAACAGCTTGGCCATGGCAATGACTTCAGAATTTGGCACAAGCAGGGGGTGATTTGCCAGAACTGTTCTGGGGGGTCACAAACATTCCCTGCTCCCTCCTGGAGGGGTAGTTTGGTTATTAATTGCAAAGGCTGAAGTGTAAAAACCTGTGTTTTGCATGTATTCTTTGTTTCTAATCCCCAGTATCCGTAAGGGGACTCCCTTACTTGGCCAGCAGTCGGGATTCATTAGACCTTTTATGATGATTCTTTCTGTTGTGCAGATATATGATGAATCTCAGATGTTTAAATAGCATATAACAGTGCTCCATTGACCTTGCTGAGTACAGTTGGAGGGGAAAAAAGGTAATTTTCCTCAAAGAAATGTTAAAAATGTGTCTCCACTATAGCACAGATGCAGAGGATAAAGAAACTCCAGAGGGATTAAAATATTTTAGATTAATTTGGAAGAAGGCCACATTGTGTAAAGCCTGGTTAGTTTGGGCCTTTCCAATTCCACGCTGTATAAACAAACCCATTTAAACTGCATTTGTTAGAAGGAATGTTTTAGAAAAAAAAAAAAATCCCCCAAAGCAGTTGTAACTCAAATGACCTCCAGTTCTGTATTCTCTCCTTACTGCCTAAAGAACAAACATCTGTACAATATATTCTAGCCAGAGCTTGTGCAGTTGCTGCATGATTCATACTGCTTGAAAATTAAATCATTTAAGTAAAGGGATTCTGGCTCCCTCAAGCAAGGTTTTAAAACTGAGGCAAGGTTGGTTTTGGAGCTGGCTTCCATACTTTGAACAAGACCATTGCTTATAGATTTTTGCTTTGGGCTGGGTGGAAGAAATTAAAAGATGAAAGTAAATTGAAAGCAAGAGCTAGAAAGAGAGAGAAAAAGGGGGGGAAGAAAAGAACCTGTAAGATCAATACAACTATTTAAGAATGAACCTAATGTTCAATGTGTCACTGACTGGCAGGAGCAAGTCCTTAAATGTTTATTCACTTTCAAGGTCAAATTTTGCCCATTTTATTCCTACAGAACAGAGTTTCTGCTTGTAGAGTCTTGCAAAGGGACAAATCAGAGTGTGACTCTAAATAACCATAACAAATAAGGATTTGCTGACCCTCACAAATTAATCAAGTTGAGACACAAATGAACATGAGGGTAGGACTGCACCAGCCAGAGGGGGAACAAAATTAAACTCACACACTTCAGTCATTTTGCATGATTAGCATCTGCAGAACAGTGGGAACTTACAATAAAGGGATTTTCCTTATCATCAACCCTAAATCCCAGAGTAACTCAGTTTCAGGAATAACCTATCTGCCATGGGGATCAAGAGGCTTCTCCAGGAGCCCCAGGCTCCTCGAGTTGTTGAAATGGTGCCCAGGTACTCGAGTGTAACTCAGCCACTGCACAAATTCCATGTCCCAGAGGATGGCAGGCAGCTGGCACATCTGAGTGCAAAATGTCCCCTGCCCTCCCCCAAACACCCAGAAGAGCCAAAATCATCTCACCACTGAATGTCACCATCTTGGAGAGGAAAATGGCAACTTGACTGAAGCTCAGAACAGAATACAACTCTAGAGTTTAGAACTCAAAATGAGGGGGGAAAGTTGTTTTCATTAAAAGGAATGCAGATAATAAAAAGATTAATTTGAATTCTGGGATTTGAGGGCTACCATCCCTTCTCACATCTTACATCATGGCCATAAAACTCAACTGGGATGAGTTGAGTCTCCAGCTATCATAGATTTGATAGCACATAATTCTCTTGCTAAAATGCTACCTGTTTAAGTTCTCCATGTCATTTTTCCTCTTGGTTGTTTCTTCACATTTGTGATTAACACATTTCTCTAGCATCTCACCAGTCATTTTCACTGGGACTGCATCTATAGCCAGCCCTGTGCTCCCACACTCAGCCTGCTTGCCTGCATGGAAGGCATACATGAAGCTCTCCTTGGAGATAATCCAAGTTTGCAGGGATATAACCATAAGGAGAAAGCTGGCTAAGGGGACTTTTACATCAACAAAAAATTAATACAGAATGTGGAACTCCTTGTGGTTGGGTTTTGTTCTTCAAATGTCATGTATGGACCTTTGTTTGTTGACATACCACTCCACACATTCATGAAAACAAGATGTTCTCTTGTCACTTAGACTATCATGGTAAGACATTTAAAATAAATACTTCACATAATTCCAGAAACAGATGTTAGACAGTAAAAGTGGATGTTTGCAATAGAAATAGCCAAGTCCTATTTAGCAGTGCTTGGAATTTTCTATTTTATGCTTCATATTATCACCAGCAATGCATGAAAACTCAACACCTATTACAGCCTCAACTTTTCTTTTGAAATGCATTTATTTTTAAAATTTATTCCAAGAAGTTTGCAAGTAGAAATGAATATTTTTCAACACACTTAACTCTGCCTTTTGCCTCAAATGCCTGCTACAATTCTACATCCATGCATTTTTTTACTTTCTGCATCTTCAGTAGGAGGTGGGTTTGTTTGCTCTATCATCTCTCACAGTGGCTAAGAAAATGCAAAAGATACTCAGCCTAAATTTTGTTTCTCTGGGCAGTTCTAGCCTCAATAGTCCTAGTTAAGTATTTGTGTACTACTAACACAACTCCATTGTTAATATGGATTCAAATGGAGTATATCTGGTATTACCTGCAGTAATACATTTTTAAAACTTACTGCCTCTTAGTCCAGTGGCAGAAGTAAGATTGATTTGATCTCTTCATGAATCCCATTGTTTCAGGTTATTTACAGCCACCTTTCTGTTGCCTGAGTTAGCCAGGGTTAGTGTGGTGTTAAGGCCAGAGATGCACAGCAGGGACACAGATGTACAGTGACATCTCAGTTAGTGCTCATTGCAACTTTTTTAGAGACTTTCTGTGGAATAAAATGCCCTGAAAATTCTGGTAAGGAAAAAAAATGAGAAAACAATTAATAAAAATAATTAATTCAATGAAATTTTACATTGAGATTTGTAGACTTTTCTCAGGTTTTGCCATTCAGGATTTTCTTTGTTCTTGTAAGGAAAATAGCACTTAGATTATCCTCACTTTTAACACAAGAGAAAAACATGACAGAGATTTGTCTCTCAGTGATAAAACTAGCCAAAAATAGAACATTTATGATAACCCTGACTTTGAAAAACATCAGTAAAAAGCCCCCTGAGCTCCATGAACATGTTGCAGACTGCACATGTCACATAACTATGGACTAGGATTTTTTTGCCTGGGGCTCCCACATTTAACATAGGGAAACACTGCTTTCAACAAAAGATGCTATTCTAGTTATGTGCCCTTTTACCCTGTCAGAGAAACAGCTGGTATCATAAAGTCACAGCTAATTTGTACCATGTCTGCACTAACAGTCAGATTTAGTTTGTATCAGACTTTCAAAGTTGGACTTAATACCAGTTGATGGATGACAGCTTTCCTTGCCTCCCCCCTTCTCAGAACATATTCAAACATTGCCTCCCATGTAAAAAAAAAGCCCTCCCAATATTCAAAATACAACCAGAGTCTTTAACATGTTCACATAACCAAAATACGTGTTAAATATAAATTGTTAAAACTAGCAAATTTTAAAAATCCTAAAGAAGAGTGAGAATACTATACCAGCAGTTCTGAAGTTCAGTGACAAATAAATAGTGTTTTAAGACAGACTTGTTGACACCAAGTGTAATGGAAAAGGATTTTCTCCTAGAAACAAGAGCAGAAAAAAACCCTGCTTCAGGTAATCTTTTGAAGTTTGGGGTATCTGATCTCCTGAAAAAAATTCCAGTCTGCCTGCAGAGACTGTAAGGGTTTTTTCAAGGTCAGCACTCAACAATTTAGGGAAGACCAATTTAACTTATTTTTTTTTTAGGGGACCTGTTTCTCATTTAAGCTATTAAATGTCATCTACTTTCATTTTAAGACCCCTGCAGCAGAATGCCTTAACTGTGTAAAGGGACTCTAGTGAAAGTGAGAGTCAGGCCAAAGACTTAACAGCTCCAAACCCACAGCACTCACGTGAGAAAAAGTTTCCAAAAAATCAGGCTCTTGTTGGAAAACAGGCATGGGGAATTTCCAGAGACTGGGAGCTCAGACTCAGTTCATATCAACATCCAACAATGCTGCTGTGCTTCTGAGGCCACCCCACCACAACACCCGAGTGTACAACGTGAGCTGGCAACAAGATACTCCTAACATTTCAGCCACTTCTCACTTCCACATTATATGGAAATATTGGGCATGCCATGTTGTGAAAGCATCACCAAACTGTAGGCAAGGCAAATCTGTGTAATGCTGCACAGTGTAATTATTATCAGGGCTCTGAACCATTGTCCCCCTTTATGAGAGACAGATTGGTCTGCTCTGAGAAGTGACACACACCAAGCCAACAATGGCCCTGGGAAGCTCAAAGCAGCAGCAGCAACAGAAATGCAGTTCTGAAGGGACAGGAGAGCTTGTTGTGATGGAGCTGAGAAGAGCAGCTGGCAATGAAGACTGAAGAGCCCCAGCTCCCTCAGCACATGCATCTCCTGACCTAGAAGGGCAATGTTGCACAGAGGACAGACACAGCTTCTGCTCTCTGCTGGATTCCCTGCCAGTGAGCAGAGCCAAAGTGCAGCATGTTCCTGCCACCTCCTCTCCAGTGAGCTGTACCTGCTCCCTGCCTACTGAGAACATGCAAATAATCAACTCCTCTCCCTTTACTCTGAGCACAGCAGTGAGTCTGCCCTTACGTATGATCTTCCTACTTGTTCAGAATATTTTAATATATTTTAAAACGTTCTTAAACCTCTGTCTGACAAGGCGTGGTTTATCAGAAGCAGATTTCTCTTCAGCTACTCAGTGTGTCCATTTTGCAATTCCTGGGTGCTGTAATTTCTGGAAAATAAAAAATGTTCTTCATCCAAAACTTGGGATGAGTCCCAACAGGTTTACTTGTTTGGGTTCACCCTTGAATGAAGAATAACTTTCTATAATCTAAATGATGCTCTGGCTTTGTTTACAGCCACTCCAAACAGTTGTAACACCTCTCATCTCTCACAAAAGAGCTTTGCCCAAAAAGGCCCAGCTGTACACAGAGGTCACTCAAGGTCCCAGAAGTTACAGGGAAACTTGGGCAAGATTGAGTTCTGCCCCTCCTTTTCCAAGTAGCAGAGAGAATGGATGAGAGAAGGGAGACCCTGTGTTCATCTAATTTTACCTTATCACATTAAAGCCACAGAAAATATCTTCAGAGACTACAGAAATGCTTTCAGGCTTGATTATTTAGGACAAAAGCTGACCAAACCCATTCTTACACAATGTTTCCCAATGGCAAACATCTTTCAATAAAACAAATGTTTCCAAGGGAAAATAAAACACAATCATCCCTATCCAGTGACTCTGAACCTTAACCTTTGAGGGTAGCACTTATTCTTGAAAGTAATTAATGTAAGCGTGGCAGATTGCCTTCCAAAGTCAGGTTTGACTGTATTCAAGAACTGACAGAAGACTTGGTAATAGTAAACTGTTAGTGCCTTTTATATTCAGATAAAGAGATGTGCCTCATTTCCAGTACAGAGATAATGCTGTTTTTTATTTTTTTTCCTTTCCAAATGAGTGTATTGGTCCCCAACATTTGCTTTAATGATTTTCTGAAGGCAACTAATGGCTATTTCATGGCATTTTCATTCACATCCCCTAAAACCCATCCTCCTGTTCAGCCAGCTTTGCCATGTGAAAGTGGAGGTTAAGTATGGAAAATATGATCAGGTTTTGCCTTTACTTCTTTGTGACAGAATTATTTTGTCACCTTGACAAGCGCTGGGCAAGCACCAGAGGGACTTCAGCATGAGAGAGGTGGCACTTACCCTGCATCCTACACTTGGAGAAGATGGATGGATGGATGGATGGATGGATGGATGGATGGATGGATGGATGGATGGATGGATGGATGGATGGATGGATTTTCAGATGCAGCTTATGAACCAAAATAAGGAACCAGCCCCAGCTCAGCCTCAGTTTTGAGGACTGAAGTGCCTCCTTTCAACACCACAGCCTGCATGCTCAGACCTGGCTACAAACACAGCCCCAGCTGCTGAGGTGTCACAAACACTCTGGAGGACAGTCACTGCTCTCTTTGAATATCTGATCCTCAGCACAGGGGAAAAGGACTTACATTTATGATCCCACTTGCTTTTGGACAGCATGACCTTCTTTGTCTGGATTCACATTTTTAAGGAATTTAAATACCTCATAAACACACTACTCGTGGAAGCATGTGGGAACTTAAAGCTACACATCTCATGGGAAGAAGCGTTCCATGGGAAATTTTAGAACATTTAGCCTGGTTCTGAATCAAAAAGAAATCCTAATTTTGAAACATCAGCATTTCCTACAACTGGAAATACCAGATTGCATCTGGCTTCAGTTTTAAAAACTCCCCCCAACAAAGGCTGGAAAGTAACACAGAACTGCAAAACAACAACCAGGGCAGAGAACAGCCTGCAACGATTATCAGCCCGTTCAGCACTTGCACAAACCCTCTCAGAAGTGTGGACAAAGTGAAATTTGCTTCTCCAAGGATGATGACAAAACCAGCTGAAATGGGCTGGGACCCAGCAACGCTGATGGGGAGGGAAAGCTGCTGGAGATGAAAGGCAATGCAAGCAGTGTCCAGCCTGCTGCTGTGTGTGTGTCTCCTCCTCCACGCTGCTCTTGCCAAAAAAAAGGGGCAGAGGTACAGAGGACAGAGAGAAAGAGGTGTCCCCCAGCAGTGACAAGCAGCTCATTGCACCCTGAACTGACTGAAGATGATTGTATTTAAGGGAGCTGAGAGCAATATTTCTGACCCATCATTCTGCTGCTTCAACTTAGAGCCAGTCCACAGTTTGTCTCCAGGCTGGAATTTCCGTATATTGAGGGGCTAAAGTTTACACACATTATAAACACTTCCTTTAAATGGCTTGTGAGCCCTCACTTGTTCTGGCAGTGAAGTAACAATGTTTGTAAAAAAAAAAATGTCTAAGTGTTGTAAATAGGCAGTAAACACAGTCACTTGGTCTCTCACATACTTCTCAGAGCCTGCTTGCTCTAAAAAGAAGACACAGCAGGATAGCAGCACAGCAGCATATGGTCATAACACAAGTAAATATGATTTAAGACCCCCACTGCAGGAAAAACTTGCTAAAATCCAGAACTTTTAAAAGAATGGCCATACACTGACAACATGATTACTGTAAAACACAACTGTTTTGAGTTGAAGGTAAAATTCCACATGAAATGCTTTAAATCTGCTATCAATGCTGAAAAAGTAATCACTGGTGTCAGTGACCCAGAGGGACCAGAGCCAAGGGTCTGCTGCAGGATTCTCCACTGAGTTTCAGAGGAATTTGGATCAGCCTCCAAAGAAATTAGAAAACACATAAGTTTAAAAAAAAAAAAAAAAAAAGCCTCAAATAAACCCCCCAGCTTCTGAATACCATAGCAAAAGGAAGTCTGAGGTAACTTCTTTGATCATACTCACAGGAAGGCAATCAGAGGAAATATTCTGAGCTTTTCAGCAACAAACCAGCTGCTTGATGAATCAAAATGATGACTCCAGAAAAAACAAGGTGATCTCTATACAAAAACAGAAAATAAAGAACCTTATTTAGCAAAGACATAATTACTCTGCATTCTTCATTTTTCTTTGATAAAGTCTTCTTTAATGACACTCCTAGAAAGCTGTTTGGTTTTTTTTTAAAGTATGGAATAAAACTCCCTAAGTTTTAAGACACCAATAAAACCCACTGTCAAAAGCTCTAGAAATTAGAACTTGACAAAGGAGATTTTGATTTCCCAAGATCTCTTAACCAAGTCAGTCACTAAAACATCTTTAAGAAGTGAAGCTGATACAGACTCTTGTTATTAGAACAAGATGAAACATATTGTCTGACCAGCAGTGAATTTTCACAGCAGAGCCAGGTATCCTAAGGATATAGGATATTCCCTGCAGTATAAAACATGTTCAAAAAAAGTACTCTGCAAAAGCAGATAAAGAGTAAGATGACAATCTGTAGTTGATACGAAAATATTCAGTTGAGTAAAACTTAAAAGTCAGTACTACGAACTGGGGAAAGAGTTCATAGTAATGAATTTCTACAGGCAAACTGAATTCATATTTCAGAAGTAAAAGTAGAGGAGAAAAAAAAAATCCCTTAGATCTTTATACACACAGCAATCAACTCCAAATGAGCCAATGGCACTTAAAGACTTCTTGGAGTCTGAGGAGGAGTCCTCTGAGGTTATTAAAGCTGGCTCACACTGCAAGGGCTGTCATGCATTGGAATGGGCTCTGCATCCAGCTACCTCTTTGGTGGTATACAGACACACCAGAGGAAAAATTTAAAAAAAAAAAAAATTGAAATAAATAAATAAATAAATAAATAAATAAATGAAACTGCAAGCTTTCTTCAGAGAGCCTCTCATGGTCTGTTCTCTTTAGAATCAAGGACCTTCATGACTGATAGAATCAATCATTGATTGATTCAATCAATCATTGAATCTATTCCAATCAAGAGGAAATTGATTATTTAAAAATCAACCTATTTTCAGTCAGTTTAAGATAATAGAGCAGGGTTGGTACTTGAATTCATTTCTGGTTATTCACTGGAGACTCAGACTTTTGAGGACTCAATACAAATGACTGTTCTGTAATTTCAACAACAGTTTTACAGTCTGGTCTCTAGGTTTTAAGACACCTGTCACTGATTCACATTATTGCAAATACTGGGGTGGCCAAAGGCAATAATTTGATCCAATGTATTAGGAGTTTCAGTATTTGATTCAAGAGATCCTAACCTCCATTTGATGCTGAGCTTTAATGTGCATATATCACATAAGAAAAAAGAACAATGTAAGAAGACATCCCTGATTATCAGGGTACGAAAAGAACAACCAAGAGCTTTAAATCATCTCTCTCCCTGGTTATACCTGCTTACAGCAAGTGCAGACCAGGCTCTATCAGTCCAGAGCTTCAACTGATGAATAACAAAGCCCTTCCAGGCCACTGAATTAATTCCAACTTTTCCACTAAATTGAAAATCTTACTTTGCTCATTTCCATTGCCTAGTGTGCCCCACTTGACTCTCAGCAGGAATAACTTCAAGACATTCAGATCATGCTTTTGGAGGGTCCTGGGTCCAAAAGCCTTTTTCTGCTTCAGACTATTTGTTCTCTTTCAATCTCTTCAGGATTTCTAAAGTGGCGACAACCTCCAAAAATATTTTCATTTTCCTTCCCACAGTTGTGAAGACCTTTTCTGCTGTTCTCCTTGTATTTGCTCTGTCCTAAGGCAACACTTTTCTGAATCAAATTCAACATATTTTGTGATATCAAAAAAATGACTGAAATATTCTCTCACAGTGTTTGCCTTTCAAAAGAGCTTCTATCTCACCACAATTCCGTTGTAATCTTACTATGATGGGTTACAAACAATTTAACAAACAGGTAATTTCCACACAACTTAAGCATGAAGGAAGTTCAGCCCCAGGTCAAAAAACAGACTCTGTAAATCCAAACCCTCCAACCCAACAAACATCCCCCTCAGGTTTGGACACACTTTGGGCTGCAATCTTCAGCTGTAAAATTGGCACCATTTTTACTGATTCTTCTGTTCTCTGAATCTCCCTGACCATAAACTTTGGGTTCATGTCCTGCTCTCATTTGTGCAATGGCATTAACAGCATCCCAGACCTTGGCACACACCCAGCACTGCACATTCAACACTCAATTTCCAGCTAACATGAGCACTAGATTCCCAGAAATCACAGGACAGTAGCCATTAAATACAATTTTAGTAACAGAAATGCATTTATCGGAAGTTCTTAAGAATGCTTCATCAGAAGGACTTTGTGGCTTAAGAAATTCAGGAGTTGCTGCTCTCTTCATTATAGAAACTGGGGAAATCAAATCACATCCAAGGTCATTCGGCAGTTGACCTGTGACATTTAAATGTGGGTTGGGGAGGGTTATTAAAATATATGCCTGCACACACAGAGAAAAGCATGGCTTCACTCCCCTCTGCTCTGCTAATGAATTTGGTTCCATTACAGCTGGTAGCTTTGAATGGAAATAAAGTTATGGAGCCCAGTTATCAAACTCTGTGCTGCAGGTATTCCATTTCATCCAAAAGATCCCAGTAGTGATCAGTATCAGATGTTTAGAGTAGAACACAGGGACAGGGAAAGTATATAATGGTGATTCCCACAAATACTCTACAGCAGCTTGTGACTCCCAGGATGCCTGAGTCAAAGGTGGAATCCATATATTTACTGATCTCCATGGCAGCTTTTTTCCATTAGGTTCAGCAGCTGCCAACACTGAACAAAAATCCCGTGACAGAATCCTCACTCACCTAATGCACAGTTAGCTCTGGTATGCACACAGAAAGCATTCAGCACTGCATCCCAAACAATGGAGCAACCCCAAACCTGACAGCAAGGTGGTTATAAAAGCTCTCTTGGAAATAGCACACCTGGGTTTCAGCCCCACTTTCACATGTAATCACTTAGGAATATGAAATTGCATCAGTAGGAGAGAGCGGGAACGTAAAGAATAGTTGAAAAATGCATTTGAGCATTCTTTGTGACAAACGAGGTCACCCAGTCTACCTACTGCACTCTGAGTTAGCAACTTATTAGATAGAAGGACTCATCCTCTAGTCTGTAAAAATAGCAAATATTTCACAGAATCACAGAACAGTTCAGGTTAGATGTCACCTCTGGAGATCACCTCTCCAATTCCCTGCCCCAAGCAGGCTGCCCCAGCACCATGCTCAGTTGGGGTTTTACAGTTTCCAAGGATGGAGACACCCCAGCCTCCCTTGGAATGTGCTCCAGTGTTGATCTCTCACAGTAACAAATCTCTTCCCTATGTTTAAATGGATTTTTTTTTATTTCAATCTCTGTCCCTTTCCTCCTGTCCTCTCACCCACACCTTGAAGAAGATTCTGGTTTGGTTGTTTTTAGTGTCATCTGTCCCCACCCCCATGGTGAGTCACAGTGTGTGACAGCCATAGAGTGGCTGTTAAGCTTGAATCTCATCCCAGTTACAGCTAGGAATTTTTATCCATAGGTTTCAATATTGGCTGTTGTGAAAATTACTTCTTTCCCCTCGACTCATGAAAATGACAGCAGGAAACAACCTTTTAAAAAAAAATAGTCCAGGTGAAGTATTTCTTTGAATACCCACTTCTTCCAGAACTATTTTTCTCCTTCTGACTTCTACGTTGTCACTGTTGTCATGTAGTTTATTTACTTGGGAAGATATTACAGAGGGAGCACTTAAAACTTTTCCTTGGACATGCTATGGGCAAGAAGGCCTTTCAATTCAGGATGTGGCAAAGGAGTGTTGCCAGCAGGAGGGGACAAGAAGCCTCAAATTCATCCATCACCCAAATCAGGTGCCCAAGCAATTTGTTTTCTAGCACGACCTAGAAAGGGGAGGTGTGTTGACACCTGTGAACTGCTCACCCAGACACACACCCACAGCTTATCAGTATAAAACAACAGTTCAAAGCAATTAAAAACACCTCATGCAGCAATATACTTGAGTTAAATGTAAAATCCACCATCAAATCCCACTGGCTTAAGGGCAAACACACATTTACATGCTCTGCTGAACACAGTTTGCTGTACCTGAGCTCTACCCCCCCAGGAGGGGTGCAGCCACCTCCTGGGGGAAAAGTTTTGTGAAGGAGAAAGATCTTCCCCCTCCCTTCTGCCCCTCTGCTAAGATCTTCTTAATGAGAAACTCATCTGACCTCCAAAGTTTCAGAAAATGACAGATTTCCCCTCCACCACAGTAAAATGCCAGTTATCCATACGCTGACTTGAGGAGCAGGACACCCTGATATTTTGGAGGAAAGTCACTCTTCTCACATTCCCAGTGTTACTCTCTCAACAAAAGTGAATGTTTTTCAGATGCAATGACTGCCCTACATGCAGGGTTTCATTCTGCACATCCTGGCATGGAACAGGAAAGAAAGCAAAGTGTTTCCTTCCTAAGGTTAAACACAACCCAAAGGAGGACCAGGTACAGCTCATGCTGAGTGAGAGTCGATGGAGAGATTTTTGCATGGTAATTCCTGAAAGTAGAGGCTAACAAATAAGCAAAACATGTGTGCATCTGAGCAGATGTGGGCTGGAGCAGCACCCCTGGCCATGCAAATACAGCACTTGCTTCCTTCTTTGGCCACATTTGTGCTACTAAGCAGAAAGCATTTGCTAACCACACAGCAGTGGCATTCACATTAGCAGAAAACCTGACTCCTCGTCTCTTCCTGCTTTGATCAGCAGCTAGTGACCACAGGAATAAACACAGGGCTGTGCCCCTCAGCTGCTGCAAGCAGGATCTGCTGCTCTCACAGGGACATCAGTGACAGCAGGGACAGGCCAAGCCTGTTCCAGAGCATCCTTTGTCCTCACGTAAACCTCGCTCGCCAACAGAGGAGGGACACGCACAGCAAGGAAAGGACAGCTGAAGGGGAGAACTCCCCTCTCAAATTGTCTGTTTGAAGAGCAAACATTTCAAAATTTAAAAAGCCAAAGCTTGTGATATCCCTGGTTTTAATCTGGAAATTGAACATAAGCTCCCCTACATCACTGGCATGTCTGCTACAGAACGTGCCTCTGAGGGGAACTATTTACTGCTAATAAAAAGTCCCAAATTCCTTGCAAATTCGCTGTCCCTTCCAGAAAAGGGTTCCAGAAATCTTAGAGCTCTAATCCAAATTGTTAATAATCCATAAAGAATACTGCATAATAATTCAGAAAATAGTCTCCTCCCACAGACAGTAAATGGAAACTGCCTGCTTTAAAGCATATTTTGACAGCTGCTAGTATCATTCAGCATTTCAAATAAAAGAAACAGAGAAAGTAAGCTAAAAAATCTGAAGCAACAAAAACGTTCTCTTGTGAAAGCTCTGATTTTCTCCTCTTCTGTGTCATCCTCAGCTATTGAATAGAAACACAGCAGTGGGATGGGTGCTGGAAGAGTGGGGGCTGCAGGGAAAATTCTGCGAGCTGTATCCTTTTCAGGGGAGTTTAATTAATGGCATTTCTGAGAAGAATTTTGATTGACAGGATTAGTGACGCCATTAAAAGTTACTATTTGTGGATCCTGGAGCTCACAGCTCCCATAAAAATAAAACAGTTCAGAAAAGAGCTTTGTGCAAATGAAGGCATCCCCTCAGCAGGGAAGGTTCATGTGAACCTCTTCTGCGGCTTCCCTTCACATGGGCTGCTCTGTGGAGACAGGGTAGCAGAAAGTCCCTGGAGAACACCCTCCCCACGAGGCAAAAGGTTTGATTCCATTTGCTAGCTTAGTCCTTAGGGAAGGTTTCTAAAAGGAGTGAAAATTAAACCCTAAAAATGAGCGTGCCCAACTTTTGTGGAGGGAAACATTTGGTTCCACTTTCTTTTCTTTTGGATTTATTTCAGCTTTTAGTTCAGACTAACTTTTAGTTTCCAAATCCCTACCTCCTTCCTACTAAGACAATCCAGTATTTTCCTCAGCTCAAAAGATTTCAATTCTCTAATTGTCTATAAAGACTGGGGACAAATGATTTAAGTTGACCACAAGCATTGTGTTTTATTTGATTATTGTCAAGTCTTTAAGTACTATCTCAAATAAACCATCTTTACAAGGGGTAATGCATTACATGCCAAAACAAGAAACTGGAAATGAGCCAATGCTGCTCCACTGCAAAAAAAAAGGAGGACATAGCATTCCAGTTCCCACAGGAAGCACACACCAGTTTGCTGAACCATCCTCCAGAAACTTTGAAATGGAAGAACAGAAGGAGAAAAAAAAATCTGATTCTTTTCACTTTCTACATCCCTCCTCTATCACTTTCCTCACAGGAAAACCTAGTCCAGATCCACTTATTCTATCCCAGAAGTTTTCATGCATCTTATTTGCATCCCATCTTGATGGTTTTGCCCCATTTTTTCCTCTGCTCTTCTCCTGCTTTCCCTCACTGTACTGTTCTCCAACTTCCTTGCTCACTTCTGTTCACATTCTTGTTATACCAAACTTGAACCAATGTCTTGGCCCAGATCCTCTTCCTCCTACTCCTTATTGTCCTGATAGGTCCTACCTCTGATCCTATCAGTTTTGGGGGTTTTTCCCATAAATCTCCAATCTCTCCCTTTTTGTGCCTTAAAAGTACTTGGATAATATAATTTCTTCAAATTACAAGCATTCATATGCATTTGGGCTTGCCTTTCTGCCTTTTGACAGAGGCAAGATGAACAGAGCTAAACTTCCACAGAAGTATCACAGTGCACCAGAATGCTGACACTTACTCAGGTATGATGCAAAAAAAAAAAAAAAAAAGCAAAAAACTTTTTTGAAGTGGCTTTATTAGGTATGGAAAGCTTGCAAATCAGGCATCACAAAGAGTGTCCCAGCAGTCACATTATTGGTGATTAATACATATATCTTCTTCCACAGACTGTTTCCAGTGACCCAAAAAACACTGCTTTTATTCCAGCTACTGTCTGGGAGCAGCTGGAGGTTTAATGCTTTCAGCTCCCACTGCTGCTGGCAGTGTTTAATTGAGATGATTGGGACACAAACCTGTAAGGCTACAGCATTGCTATCTCCACCTTAATTAGCTCAAAAAATGCCTGCAGAAAGGAGCAGTTATGCATGAGTACTCCAGGGCCTCTAGATATCTACACAAATACTGAAATTTTAGTCTGCTCAGGAAAGCAGACAGCTACAGATGGGCACCATCAGCTCCACTACATCAGTAATCAGCTTTGTGCTGAAAAATGGATCACCACCCTGACTTCTTCCTGTTCTGCCCCATGGATGGAGGAAAGGGAGCTGCAGGAGAAGGCATGGCAGGCATTTCTATTTTCCAACTTTTCACTCAATGTGCAAACACGAAACCTGGCAGTCTGCAATCCATCATCTGGAGGAAAACCACCAAGGCTGCTTGTCAGCCTTCAAACACTACCTGTGTGCTCAGTGATACCTGAGCTCTGCCAAACCCACTCCATTTATTTTAATGAACTACAACTCATAACTTCAAAATGCAGTTTTAAATTTCTCCTCGCTTGGCAGCCATATAAACAGCAAGGAATGTGCACATGAAAAAAAAAAAAAAAGCTATCCTGGTCACACCTATAACTTTTCCAAAAGGAAGGGCATGCTCAGGTACCACAGATGAGAATCAAGACGACTGAGCCCCAGCTACTTGTGCAGATTGCTAGTCTTGCTATTTCAGTAGGAAATATTACATAAAATCCATGTAACACATACAAGCTAAGTGCAAATGATGAAAGAAATCAGCAAGGGAAAAGAGGCCAGAAAGCTGTTGTGATGGAAGAATAGCAGCTGGGAAAACTGAAGTCAACCCAGCTATGTTATTTTTTAATTAAAAATAAACATAGCCTTTGTTGCCAAGGGATTGGCTAGCATTCCATTTTAAAAGAAAAAAAAAAAAAAAGGAATTTTGTTTTACTTCATTCTTGTTCCCCTCCTAACCTCCCTCCCCTCTCTGTCCCCTCCTTCCCCCCCAAAAAATGTATTTATAGATTTTGCAAAAAAAAGAACATGGTCACAAAATTCGGTTCAGTCTGCAGCACCACACAGAATTTTTAAGGCATTCTCCTTCTCTCACACCAATGCCTCTGATGGAAAATAGCCAGACTACCATTTTAATTTTGTTAATTATTTTGTTTTCTGCTGCTGAGGTCCAGGCTAGCTGCACAGGTCTGCATGACTGAAGTGCACGTGTGTGAAGGATAAAAACCCTGCTGGAACAGTCCTTTTAATGGAGCCTTCAGCAGAGCCATGTTAATCCTTCCAAGTTCAGCCTTGCTTCTCTTCCACACTAGAGCAGCTTTTGCTCACATCTGGTTAGGGGTTTGCCCTAGTTTTTATGAAATTTATTTGTGTCCAAGACCAGTGAAGGTCTTGCATTTTTTCTTTGCAGTCCTCACGTCACCAACAGGAGTGTGGAGTCACTTAAGAGAAAAAACAAAGAATGCAAAGACTCAGTTCAGGATTTTCACACATTCCAAGGACTCAAAGGTTAACTGTTTTTAAAGACTGGCTGCCTCATTAGCCCCTTTACCCATAGCTTTTCTTTCATTCATCTTACACATTTATTGTGTGCTTTTATTATGCCTGACCTCAGAGAAGGTTTCTGCTACCAAGGTCTTCTCTACACAGCTTCCACATCACATTTCAAAATCTTACTGGGCATAATCAACTTCTATTTTCTCTCTCACCATCTGCTTTGCTAGTTACACATTTTATTTAAGATATTTTAGGCCACTACTCATATGAAACACACATCCAGAGGCAGTTGTAACTGTTCTGATAAAATATCTGGGAGCTGATGGGGCAAACCTCCCCAAACCAGATCAATGAAATGAATGTTTTCTGTAGAAATATCCATCTTCAGCTGAGCAAATATATCAGTTCTAATTGAATCAAAGAAAGATCTATCTAATAATTAGGCATTAAGCTAAGTGGTGAGAAAAGAGAATTAAGGTAAAGTAAACATAATTGCATGTGCATCCTGCATCCCAGGTAAATACCATCATGTCATCAGCCTGAAGGGTGTTCAGGAGTGGGATTGCTACCTGGACTACCTGGAATCACTCCAGATTACATTAAAAGAAAAAGGGAAAATAATTATTTAATTATTCATTCAGTGCAGAGCAACTATAAAGAGAGTCATGACGAGCAATGGCACAGTACAGGGTGGCAAATGCCCCACATTTTCACAAGAAAAAGACCCAATATTCATCCCCAGCTGCACAGAGTGGCATTTCAACCTTCAATCTTGCAAGGAGACCTGAAAATAGATTAGAGGGAAAGTGTGTCTCTTTCTGCATTTCTATTTAACACACTCCTTCTATACATCCCAATGAATTTTCAGAAATATTTTGAATTCATGAAAATTTAAAATAGAAATAATTTTTTCACCCAGCTTTGGTCAGTATCTGCTGACTCACATTCAGATTCCTCTAGTATTTGAATCTTCCCTTGACTCCAGAGAAAACTTGTGGTTGACCACAGAGCAAAAGCTTAGCTCACTAAATACCATAATGCATATTATTTGCCATGCAACAGTAAACACAGGAGAAAGAGGATATGGGGTTGCAAAACGTTTTTCTTTATGCTTTGCATATTTTTTGGAATAGGAAAGATAACCACATTAGGCAAAGCAATGTGTTTGTTTTGTCTCAAGGACATTGGCTCACAAATAAACGTTACTGAAACTAGTCAGAGTTCAAGTCATTGTTGCCCAAACTATAAAAGAAAAAAAAAAAAAGAAAAAGACAAGGCCTTGGGAAATCAAATGTTATTCCTCATCCCAACAAAATAACAAAATATAAATAACTCAACAGTTTAGTGACCAGCAGTACACAACAGATTGAATTCTGGGTATCTAAGCATCAAAGCATGATGCTAAAACATTCTATGAACATTAACTCTGTTTTGTGGCAACATAAAATTGGATTAGAAAATACGACAAAGGCAGTGAGATTAATAACTTGGTACTGGCAGACCCTAAGCATGCTAAGCTTCAGACTCCTTGAGTTTTACACCAGTTTCCCTGTAAGAATAGATTTTAGTTGAGTTAAACATGATTGGGGGGAAGGTTTTATCTTTCAGATGGTCACTTGCTGCCAAATCTAAGGGTTACATGAACACAGAGAATTCAGAGAGGCTTCTCAGTTAAACTTTCTTTTCCAGGTAGGGTGACTATTTGACTACCAAATGAAAAACTTCTAATTCTTACTACTGAGGAGGATTCTGTTATCCTTCTCACAGTGTTTTTGCTTTTCTTCAAAATCTGCAACAGCTGAGTCTAAAAACCAAACTCAAGCAAAAGCTTGTTTTGCTCAAAAGTGCAAGGGGAAGACAGAATATCCTGTCCAGAGGGAAAGAGCTGTAATAAACTTAAGAAAAGCCATCAGTCTTTTTATTCAGAAGAACAGTCACAGCAGCAATAACAACTGTGATTTTGCTGTTTTAAAATGCTGGGAGGCTTTTCTCACCATGTAACAGCACTATTTTGTCTTTTACATCCCAGACCAAGCAGCTAAGCCGCTGAAAATGCAAGCCTGTGCCAAAATGGGCAAAACATTCAAGACCATCCACATGTCCCATCTTCATCTGGCAAGCAGAAAATGCAATGCTATTTACAGCCCTTTGATATTTCTTTGTTTCTCATGGGAAACTAGTTGGTGTTGTCTATTGCCAGCTCTCATTGTTAGCAACACTCATGGGGAGTTTATTACTTTTATTTCTTGATGCCATTTGTCCAAAGCAACCTTTCTATAAGGGTCACATTAGATTAATAAACAGCAAAAGTATCATATAGGCATCAGGACTCATTCACCAAGTGGAATTCAAGAAGACTGATGCTTAAATTTTATATATGTCTTATTTAAAAACAGAACCCTCAGAATTTCCTTGATCTTTAAGTTGTAGAAATATACAAAACTAAACAACAGTCGCCCACTTCACTAATTTCTCCTATCCTGCAGTATACAAAAACACAGTTCAAAGAACATTTCTATTTGAATATGCTCCACCTTCCTTCCCCAGTCCTGTTGAAAATCTGTGAATGAAGCAGTTCACATGTCAAATGCTGCCTGTATTCGAGTGCCAAATGGACTTCAGTTAATTCTACTTCTCCCAGGTGAGAGCAGGACTATTTTATATGGAACAGCAGAGCCCTATTCCATCAGAATTGCCCCATTGTGACAATGACATGAAGTTACCACCAGTTTATGTTCACTTCTTTTGGTGTAAGCCAGAGAGAGGATCCCTGGTCTCTACAGTCATGCTTTTAAATTTATTAGGCCATACTACCTATCACAGCTTACATCTCCTTTATGAACACTTAAAATAACATTACCACCTGCAGTTGAGTGAAAAAAGCTGACAGGAGGAATAGCTGTAGAAACAAATCTGCACTGTGCTTCAGATAAAAACACACCCAGGACACACAACGACAAAAGAGGACCTGGAAAATTAAATCAAGGGGAAAGACAATGTTAAAAACAAAGAGAAGCAGTGATACAGAGGTATCAAAGAGGATGAAAAAGATGGGCAGAAGGGTTGGCACAAAGGGAATGAGACAGGTTTAGCAATAGACTTGGATAAGTCCATTACACCAGTGCCTCCAGCTGTTGCAGCTGCATGGAGTAACTTGAAGGCATTATGACACTGTTCTTTTATATTTAGGATATATATTTAGTATCTATAGAATCCTCAGTGGTGCTCATCCCCTCTTCAGTCACCACAAAGACAGATGATCTGCACTGCACGGTTTTGTGTCATTAAAGAGGCCACACACCAGCAGAGAAGGAATCTGTGTTAACTGCCAGACAGCAGGAGTGCACAAAAAGCCTTATGATAACAAATACTTCATGCAACAGGGCTCATTCTACCTGTGTGTCCAGAAACAGGAGATTAGAAATAGATAATCAAAGGAGAAGAATGAGTGTTTGACAAGTTAAATGGCTGGTGCTGTAGCTCTGAGTTTAATCTACAAAACAGCTTTCGTCAAAACAATTAGACTGTTCTCCTCTGAGCCATTCATCATCTCAGATTCTTTCTAATTTTGACTTCTACCACTAGAGATCAGAAACCTTCTAAAAAATTATCATCTAGGGATTCCTCTGCTGGAATTTGGACTAGCTTACATAATTCCTCCAGACAGTGCTCCTTGACTTTTTCCCATAGACCTCCCTCTTGCAGTGCAATGCCTGGAACACAGCTCCAGAAATTGGGCAGGGTACTGCACAAACTGGGCAGAGAGCAGTGGCAGCCCACTTAGGCACAGGGTGACTTCCAGTTCATGTCTGGCTACTTTGAATTTTCCATCCAGGAGGCCAGTGGCAAATTCCTTCCAGTGGCAAATTCCCAATCCCAGTCATTGGCTTTGCCCTCTGCATGTTTGTGGGAAGTGAAAAGAGCTTCATTCCAGCATGAGGAGAACACAGCTGGAACTCCACACAGAGAAGGCTTCAGGTAATACTTTATTATCTCTCCACCTGGCTAAATCTCTATGGTTTCTTGCAATACACAAGCACAAATGTATTTCTCCTCACTTGTAGTCAACGTTCAATCACATTGAAGTTTTTGGTTCTGTCTGTGGTATGCATAGGATGTCCTCTGCAATAATGAGTGATTCAAAGTTCTCACTCTCATAACAAACCTGTGAGGGAAGGAATAATTTCTGCATTTTACAAAAGGATCATTATAAAAGAAAGAAAATAACTTGCACAGCCACGATATGTTTCTGTGAATGAAGACCTTACACAGGGGCCTCCCAGTGTGTCAAACAGTGAAACAGCTTTTTTATCAGTATTGTTTGGTTTTCTTTACAGGGGGGGGAAAAAAAAAAGGCCACCTTCTCTAAAGAAACAAATTATTCATTTCCTGGAAACACAAAACTGGTTTCTGTCAAATTCTTTCAGTGGTATGCTCTGAAAAGGGAGAGAGGGCAGTGACAAATGTGGCAGAAGATGACAAACTGCTGCCTTCTCCAGAAACAGTGATTCCATTGCTGTCAGCTTCCTTGCTTGAGCCAGAACCAAAGCACACATTTTCCACAGATTGAAGGGCCTCTTTATACAACCATAAGTGACATCTAAATCATTAAAAATAATGGAGGGGAAGATGAGGATGTAGAAAAGAGAGGAAGCTTCAGACCAGACCCAAGTATTATCTTGTTCTAAGCCTACAAAACAGCAGCAATATCTTTAGTGTCCCTTTAGAACTGCAACAGGATCACTGTGCTTGAGCAAACATCTCTGAAAATAACACATAAAAATCTCCATGGAGTTAATGTAGACATAGGGATTCCTCAGCCCCCAAAGAGTGTGCCATTCTTCCATCTTCAAGCCAGCTCTAACAGAATTTCAGACAGACATTCATGAGAAAGCTGTCTATAATAAATTTCTACTTATGGGACAGATTTGTCTCCATTTTAAAATACCTGCCTCAATACAAAGGCTGCCTGGTTGTACAGAGCAGTGGTGGGCTGGTTTGGTACCCTGCACACCAACCCCTTGGTGACATGTCCACAGCCAGGCAATAATGGGTCACACCATCAATGTAAACTTTATTGCTAGAGCAGAAAAAGGGGGGAAAACAAAGAAAAGAAAAGAAATAAACAAAAATCCCTAAACCAAAAAACTCCATGTACCATTTCACCCATTCAATCTTGCCTTTACAACTGCAGCCTTTGGCTAATACACAAACAGCTTCTTCTAGGCAGAAATAGTTGCAATGCTTCAATGAGAAGTACAATTCTGAACAGATGCAGCTAAGCCTGACAAATCCCTGGGTAGATATAGTTATTTCAGTTTGAGAGCTTAGAGTGTGACTGGAAATCTGAACGCTTTGAAGATGACATAAATCAAAGTAGCCTCTCCTTCAACATGGTGATTTCCTCTGCTTGGAGTCCCTTCCACATCCAGAGAATGGATCTAAACCAGTCTCTCAAAGCAATACACACTGCTCGCTAGGATTATGTGAAGTAGTTTTTTTTAAGGAGAGAAAAATCAGCTTTTTTTTCCTCACGTCTTCTTGTACAGCTTAAAAACTTGTTATAATGGCATGGTGCTGGGTGACTACTTTGACTGCAGAGCAATGACAGAAAATCAGCTTTTCTCCAACTTAAATGCAGAGGGAAACCTCAGTACCATGGCATGAGAGAAGTGTGGTGACACAGCACAAGTACTCTTGTGGTCACAAGCTTGTGCCAATGGGGGTTTCAGCACACTTTGGAGAACAGGACTACAGGCTATAGGATTCATGGTAGATTAATGATCACCAGGATCATTAGGGCAACCAGATAATTAGCTCTGTTTCCTTTGGGATGTCTTTAGACACCCCATGTGAAGGTAGCCAACTCAGTTACCACAACAGAAGTCATTTCAAGAGCGTGAGCAGTGAGATTCAGCTGAAGAACTGCTTGGTTTTAACAATATAAACTGCCAGAGCTGTGCAGCTGGTCTCCCAGAAGCAAAAATCCTGGGATCACTCTGTACCAGAGAGAAACTGCAGGATTATGCCTGTTCAGCTGGTCTGAATGATGAGAACACCTTCTGTATCTTGCTCTTGCAGTTTTCCCCTGCTCTTTCCTCTACTATGAGGAAACACAACACAGACAATGCAACATCAAGTTTTTTGCATGCTTTGCACAACCCAAAGACTGATTTCCAGCCTGCAGGCTACAATTTGTTCACAAGACATAAGCTGAACTTCATTTATATACTAGCATCCCCACTGGGGGTATGGTGCCCCATGTTATCATACTGTCATTAAAAATTATCATATTCATTTCTAATAACTCCAGAGAAAAATCCCTATTTAGGCCTACAGATGGTTACATCAAATAGACTTTTATATACACATATATACACTGATATATCTTGCAACAGATGTAGCACAAAAACAATATGCAAACATACATGCCATACTATCTTCCATAGTCTCAGTAAACTACAGCAGGACACTTCCTCAGGTAGGAATTTTTCTGGAGAAACTAGGCCTACCAAGATCAGGGAAAACACACGTTAATAAGGTTTTTCCTCTAAAGAATAAGCTTCAATGGCACACTGATAAAAATGCATCTACTGGAACAATTATTTTTAAAAACTCAGCATCATACAAGGGACTGCTCTAATTGCTGCCTTAATCAACATCATAACTTATAATACAACTTGCAATTAACATATGGTAAATAGCATCTGCCAATTAGACTGTCATGTGCACTCTACATCTGATTCCTGTTTTCACTGGAATGCAGCTATTAGTGCTGGAACCTGTCCAGGGTCTCTGCTTTGGCCTCTAATGTTCTGTAGATGAGCAACCCTCAACTTTATGCAGCAGTTAAAAGGAAGACAAGATTCCTGCACATATGAATTAGGTCATAGATATGAACCTTGAAAGGAGGTTCATTCGTCATTTTTAGAGCTCCACTACTTTAAAGTAGAAGAAAATAAATCACAGAATACATCCACTTCATCACTGCATAGTGTCATCACAGACAGCAAAGTTAAAACTGTATTAATCACACATATCCCACCATTTCTCCCTTTGTTGCCTGACCATCCTTTCCCTTTTCTTCCTTTTTCTTTGTTAACCTTCATAGACTAGGAAAAAAAACACATGCATTTTATTTTATTTAATTATTCAAGATGTAATCTCTGCTGTTGTCAAGTGTCTTCTGTGGATGGCTAAGGATTCACACTTTCCAAGACCACCTAAATTTGCTCAGCATCTGTAAGGACAGTTTTGCACAGGGAGCCCTCAGTTTTTGCTCCTGATGAAGCTGCAATTCTCAAACACACAGTGCTTAACAAGTCATACAGGTTGGAGATGTGAAGCCCCCTAAACTTCCTGCACATTAAAAAAAAGCACAAGACAATAAGGGATTCTAAGTAATTGCATGAAGAAAAAAAAAGAGCTATCTTAAAACTTCCTTTAGTGTTGCTTTGACTTTCTGAAACCAAAATCATTAGAAGGGGCATGCTCCAAATCTAAAAAATAATAATGGAAAAAAAATGTACCATGGAAAGTCTATGCTTTCACCTGCCTTGGTAACTCATTCTAGAGTGGCAAAACAATCTTTATCGAAAAGATTCCACAACTGGTGAGGGTGACAAATTTTTTTCAGGGGTCCAGAGATAAAGCATGCTGGGGAGAAAGCCACTGCCACAATTATCAGTCAAAGCCTATGAAAGACATCCTTTTACCAGCAAGAGGAAGTTGTGACCTGGGACTCAAGATGAGACTTCTCTGCCTAACTCTGTCACATGGTTTTGGGGTGAGACTGGGGACAGGGGGTTACCTCAATGCTGCTTCTTCCCCTACTGCCCTTTGATTCCCATCTGATCAGATTTTAAGTCTTTGAGCCCTTGGAATTCTTTTCAACATAAACAGTGCTTAAGCTCCCCCTAAGTGTGGTATAAAACTATTAATACAGAAAATAGAAAGTGTTTTGGTTTCTTCTCCCTGGGATAGAAAGAATACCAATAGAAAGTCGAAGGAAGCACGCAAAACTTTCCACACTCATCTCCTGCCTGCATGCTGCAGAGTCAAGGTGCATCAGGAGCAATGCAGACCTTGCTCCAGCCTGAAAGCCAAAGCTCAGTTGTCATTTCAATCTGAGCAGTGTACACAGCAAAGGTTCATGTGCACCATTCCATCACGTGCTCCTGCTGCTGTCAAATGCAGAAAGGGAAGAAAACAAAAGCATGAACCAATGAAGTGATTTTCCTTCCCACACACAACCTCAGGCTGAGATGATGCCAGGTTTCACAAGCAAAATAAGTCTGAATGACAGCAGCATTGAGAGGAGAAAATCCAAAGGCAATCTATATTTATGGAAAAGTGCTTCAGCTGATTCAACAGGCAGCATCCCTACTGCAAAGTCTGAAAGGAGTCAAGACTGTGTGTGATACATGGATGTCACTTTGGCTTTCACAGAATGGGGAAAAATTGCCTGAAGGCTATAGTCTCTCCTGTGCCAAACAATTCCTGAAGGGATTATAAGGCTGGTTACCTTTACTATCAATATATTCAACTTCCTGCTGAACCATAAAAATCATATTGGTCTAGTAACTGCTGTAATTCCTGACAGTTCTCAATCATCTCTACTAAATTATGAATCATACTCGAATAAATGTCAAGAAGAAACCCACGTCCCTTTGATTCTTTTACTGGAATAAAAATGGGAAGGGTGGACATGGTGGAGGGGACAGTCATGCTGGCATTGTGCCACTTGAGGTGCTGCTCCTTGCAGGGAATTTCTCTGCAGGATAGCTGTGCTTGGACTGCATCCTTTTCCAGGTGCCAAAGGGGACAAGACTTGGACTGAGAACATAACCCTCAGTCTTGACCTTTAGTCACTGCAGAAAGTCACACTGTAATTTTTACAAGAGTAGTAGAAGCACTTGGGAGAATTATGGAGTGAGGGGAACTGAATTTATCTCCTCTGTAGATTAAGATGCATGCACACTCTACCTAGACTTATTAGAGCCTGCAAATCAGGATTCATCTGGCTGTATCAAAACTTAGACCTGCTGCCTTCCTTTTTTCCTCCTCATAACCAAGCAGGCTTTAGCAAAAACAGGGATCAGAGAGAACAAAATAATCAAGTGGAAACTGCTTTCCCCACATTTCACTCCCCTTGTCCTGGCTTGCTGCTATTCCACATGCCCTACTATTCAGGACAGTAGCCTCCATCTGAAAAGGATGAGGGAAAAATTGACCCTTTTTTTCCCTCCCCTTGCATATGATTTTTTAGAAAGACAGGTGAGGAAGGTACATGACACTTCAGCTGATGTATTAGTGACTCCTGTCATTCTGGGGTAACCTTAGACTTGGAAAAAAATGCAGCAAGCTTGAATCACATTAAAGCCCTGATTTAGCAAAGTGCTCTGAAACACATGCTTATAGTTAAGCATGTGCCTAAATGCTTTGCTGAATTAGGACCTATGTTGGTAAAAGGGGCAATTGATTAATGGCTTCTGACAACCACCAGAAACTAATGAGCCACAGACCTCTGTTTTTTCCTCCAAATGACTGTACTTAAACCCGAAGGAAATTTCATTATGGAAACAGAAAACACTTAAAAATAAATCATACGTGTCTCCTTTGCAAATATTAATTTTTATCTGCAATTAGTGGTAAACCCAAACTTCCTTTCTTGATACAGTAATCAGAGACAGGGCCATTTGCCCTATGAAGCTGGTTATTCTTCCAAACCCATAAATTTCTCTCTAGAACTCCAGGGTTTACAGAAAGCTCTGTGAACCCAGCTAAATCAACCATGAAATATGCAGGATCCAACAGAAGAACCAAAAGAGAGACAAACTTCAGGGTGAATCATTCCAGCACTGTACAACCCACCTAAAAGCAGGAGCTCAGGAACACAACATGCTGAAATCTGCTCCATGCTGCTTCCCACTGATACACATCACGGAATCACAGGGAATTCACATATTTCCTAGCTCCCACATGAGAGGTGGAAAAGCTAGTGAGCTTTTGACATTCAAACCTGATGTCAGCCTTACCTAAATTTAGTTAAACAACTCTCCTTGTTTTTCCTAGCAGCATCACTGCAGCACAACACTGACACCACTCCCAGCAGGGTGAAAGGAATCCCTTCTGTTAACCCTGATCTAGCAGATACACCTGGAAATTTCAAGATAGTAAGTTACAAAACAGGGACAGTAATATCTGAGGTTTCATTATTGCTCATAAGGTATGCAAAAATATTCTCCCCTTTTTCCATTTTTGCATTGGTATTTTAGTCTTCTAAATCAGATTTCAAGAGTAGGTATACATTATATAATGAAAACACGAGAAGTACACAATTGATGCCATACAAGACTTTAATGGGTGTTAAAGGGCAGAGATGGAAGTGGCTTTCATGCAACATGATAACTGTGAGCAGTTAATTTCCTTTCATTCACACCCTCTTTCTTGAAAGAGCACTAGTTCACCTGTAATTTTAAGGATAACCAACTATGAGCCCTCATGGACAATTTGTCACTGAACCATGACCTACTGATGGGATGGAGACTTCAGCTGCCAGAGTTTTATTTAAATGGTTCTTGACTATCCATTATGGCCTTTGTAACAGAGATGAACTCCTGAAGAGAGAAAAGTGACACCACTAACATTCCTGAGCCTTGGGGAAATGACCAAACCCTGTTTCTTTTTTTTTTAATCTAGAAAAAAAGTTTCATTTCCCTAGGTTTGGATCAGATCTCTATGGATCAGACAGACTTTAACAATGCCCCAGAGGAAAGGGTGGGGAGGGAAAAGGAAAGGACTTGATTTTTTTTTTTCCACAAATCTACAAAAATAAGATATTACATTATTATGGAAATGCTCAGTGTTTACACTTCTGTTTCACTGTGAAGAGGAAAACAAATATCTACCTTTGCACAAGTGACTTATCAATATGTAATTGCATTGTATTATAATTCAGATCCTGCCTCAAAACATACTTGAAAGTCTATTTCATGTTTCCATGGATTTCAATCACCATTTTGTAAATACACAAACAGAATTTTATAAACAATAACTAGCAGCCAGCTAAGGTCTACATATTCACCACAGTACCATGCACAAAATATTCCAGGGTTCAGATAGAAAACTTCCAGCAGTTTCAAAAGGAACACAAGGTGGTGAGTTTAAAAACACATGTCCTTATCCAGCAGTGCATGGGAAAGTTTGAAACAGCAGGTATTTCCTTTTCCCAGCACTGTGAAAACCCACAGTGTATCAGTTCTCACCCTAAGAGGTGAGCTTGGGTATTTCTGGAGGTGAGTGCTGTGCCTGGGAAGTCACCAACACCATAAAGCTCATCCCTTTAGGAAGTCTCTTCTGAGAATCTTGGCCAGAGTCAGCTTTGCCCACACTGAACCCATAGATTTACACCACTGATATATGGCCACATCCATCACACCCACACCTGGGCAAAAAAAAATATAAAAAAACCCCTTGTATTCTTCAGGGGATTGGAGCTTTTCCTCTGCTTTATTACAGGAACAGATACATTGTGAATTCTCACCATTATACTTCATGACAGGAACAAGTCCAATTTTGCATTTCCTAGGCCTTGTATTTCCAAAGCTGTTTTCTGTACTGCATAGTTCCAGTCTTCTCCATTCCTCCTCTCAGTGGAAAAAGCTGGCTTGAACTGAATGAGCAGCTCAGTGGCATTAAAGGACAGTGGTGAACCCTTCCCTGTAAATCTGCTGTTCTGAATTCAGCATGCTCAAACCCTGGCAATCAGGTGCTAGGAACTGAAAATCTCTTTACACCAAGGTAGGTGTTCTCAATTTACTTCTTCAGGGAATTTATAAATTCCCTAAATCATAAATGTAGGTGTTCTCCTCATTAACAATCATCTGAGCATTTAGGAAGCCTCTGGGAAGCCAAGCTAGAGGAGATCAGGATGATTCTCCCATTGCTATGGGAAATTAATTCCAAAGTTTTTCAGTCATGGTGTTGCAAGGAGAATTAGAGGAGCAAGCACCTTGCTTTAAGCTGTCCCTCTCACATGGAAGGAGGTGGCTTCCACTTTAATAACATGATATCTTCCACAGGACTCACTCTACTTTCAACAAAATATGTCTGTTCTTCTGTCATGGCATCACCTCCACTTTCTCAAGATTTCTAAAAGCAGATATTAAAAATTAGTATGAAGCACACCCATAGGTGTTGAAGAAACTTGGCTCCAGACACATCCTGCTCTCACAAAGTGTTTCTCTAATTGCTTTTCTAAGCACTTGCAAGAACCTCACTGAAGCATTTCATGCATGCATTTTTCATTCCCCTCATTGCTCTAGGGCTTGCCTCCCTATTTCAGTGTTCTTCTCTGTTTCATTTTGTGTTTTCTCCCTATTTCATTTTGTTTTTCAGCCTGACCTATCCTGTGAAGCCAGAATGTGGCTGAATCTATCAGGCAGCCCAAGCCATTGACCTGAGATATCTCTGACAATATTCATTGACACAAATTTTGCTATTAATAGCATAAAAAACCCATGAAAAATAAGAATTGCAAGAGAAGGGACAAGTAGCCAGAACATGCAAAATGAGGCCATTTTCAGCTTCAAGTATTCTCAGCTTGTGGACTAAATCTCTCCAAAAAAATATGATAGTGGTTTGGTAATTGCTGTCACAAACATTAGACAATATTTTACTGAGGCAGTAATTGACAGATTAAAAAAAAAAAAAAGAGTAAAAAACCTAAAATCCAGGGCTGGTGGCAAATCACAGTCATGTCATATGTTTGGAAACACAGCAGCTACAAACAGCACTCCTCTCTTGAGTACTGCTCAGTTCCTGGCTGGAAACCTGAGTATATTCACATGGCTTCAGGAAACAGGGGAATTATTGGAAGAGAGCAAAGTTTCCAGAGCTCTAGGAAACATGGTGTCCATGGAGAATTTGGAAGGGTCAGCCTTGCCAAGCCTAAAAACCAGTAATTTTCACACATATATTAGAGAATGATAAACCCTTCACATCCCCTGAGGGCAGGAGAAGATGTAATGTGCTTAAAATGGAGCAACAGAGACTGATTTTCTCCCTTGACACCAGCAATTTCCCTACCAGTAAAGAACCTTGGGAAAAATGTGTAGAGGGAAGGATAATTAAGGACTGTTACAGGTCAAGTGAGGCAAACTGCAAAGCTCTACATGGGACACTTCCAGAACAAAATAACCACTCAAAAATCACTTTAAATACTAAACTCTGCTTTGGGCCAATAGAATGAACTGGATTAGAAGCCAACTTTTTTTTTTTTTTTCAGGCTATCTTCTATATGATTTAATGCATTTTTGAATACTGCCTGCCAGTTTCAGGCTAAGTGCTACCTGTGTGTGTTCAGCAAGAACAGCAGGAAGCCAGAGCTCCTCACAGGGCAGAGGGAGAAGTGCATGGGCATCACCTTCTCCACAGAAGCAAAGGTTCCCAAGGATTCCACTGGCAAGACAGCAAATCCTCCTAGCCAGAAGCTATCAAAAAATCAATGACAGATGTAACAAAACCAGAACCCAAGATACTTTGACTATGGACATTGTTAACCATAGGTGACAATCAAACCACCATACAAAACCCCCATCTAAAGCCAGACTGGGATGGCTGTATAACAAACTCAAGATGCAGAATTTTTATTTTTTTTTTGCCAAGCATACAGTTTTAAAGTCCACTAATTCCACTCCTCTTCTTTAAAATGAAATAATCTGAATCATTTAAAGAAATACAATGGATAGATACCAGCTTTGACTTTCACTGAGTACCTATTCCCTGTCCTTGAAATTCTCCCCTTAACCATTACTGTTTTCACTTGAATTTCCTCACATATTTAATTTGTTTATGGAATTCCTTTTCCTATTATTATAGAGCTCTGATCTTTTACTCTTGTTTGGATCACAGGCATAACAGGAGTTGGTATCAACTACAGCTGCCACTCTACCAGCATCAGCATTCCATCTCCAAAAGTGGCTACAGGATATTTTTAAGGAGATTAAACACATCCACAATTCACCTATCAAATCATGCAATAACAAGCAGGATAAAACAGGAGAAGCTTTTTTCTGTGTCTCTCAGCATTCAGCTCATAGTCTGGAGCATGAGATGCACTTTTAACTTCACATGCACATCTACACATATTATTAAGAGTCATAAACCAATCTTTTTTTATATCCAAGCTATCAATCAAATTCTTAGGAAGGTGATTAAAATTCTGAAATAGGATAGGGGGTGGGGAGTAGGGGAGGAAAAACAGCAATAAGGAGACTTTTCTCCTCAAAACATAAATAAATATAGTACTAACTCCTGAGTTCACTCTGCTACATGTCACAGGAATATGGAAGGAGGCACACAGAAAACAAAGACATCCAAAACAAAATTATTCTGTCCCAAGGGCAACAAAGGTGGACAATAATTTAGCAGTGCTTCAAAAGAACTGCACGTAAAATAGGAGGCAAGATCTAGAACACACCCAGATCTCAGCTTCATATTGCTGTCTCACATCTAAGAAAACAAATCAAACCCAAAAAATCTCCTGTTGGGTTATTTAGAATTTCATTGGAGGCTTTGAAGTTTGGGTCCAAGCTGCAGCCAGCTCATCCAGCTTGATGGAATCCATGCTTGAGCTTGGATTCTCTGAGTCTGGGTTCTCTGTAAGCCCAGCCACATCATCCTTCCTTCTGCCACAACCACATTCACAGTCACAGAGGTGAATCCTTCAGCAAAGTCCCCTGGCCTTCAAAGTGACCATCTACAAGGGTCTGAGACCTCCTTAGCTCAAAACAAAACTCTTTCTGTCTGTTGCAATGCCATCAATGTTTAGACCACAGCAGGATTTAGCAAGTCAGCTACTGGAAGCCTTTTCTGGAGAGCAGGCTCCAAACCCAGCCCTCTCCTGAAGAGAATCTAATCCCTCTGGATAAGTCAGTCCACACCTCTGCTCCCTCTCTGCACAGACCATTTCTGGCTAAGTTGGAAACACATCTGGCAGGAATTGCATTTATTTAAACATCCATATGATCAGTTGTATGTGTTGCTGACATCCAAATACACCTCTGGCATAACCACAAACATCACAGAACTTGATCTGGTTCTGTCAGGTCACAGTGCTCCAAATGGGAAAACTGAGGTACAAAAAAACCCAAGACATCTTGCTGAATATTCCTGTACTGCTCACAGAGCTCAACCCAGTCCTGGTGGTTTAGGGTTAAATCTGGGCAAGATCCACATGCAGATGATAAATAGTTCAGTAATAAGTGAATTAGCTGTGGCAGAAAGAATTTCTGCTAAGGCTGCTCAAAGCAATCCAAAGCAGAGGCTGTACTTCCCACAAGTGCAGTGTGGGTCACTTTTGTTTCTGGGCCACATTCCCCTGCCACAATCTCCCCTCTCACTGCTGAGGAGATGCTGTGCCTCCAAATATGTCTTAGTCCAGTCAAATACAAGGTCTGAACAGCCTTTTTTCTCTCATATTCTTTCTAAGGGGTCATTTGGGGAGGTTGTTTGGTTGGGATGTTCTTCTGTTTGAGTATTTTATGTGCAAGTTGGACAGTGCAGAGAGGAGCCATTTAGATCCAAATCAGAGCCTCCTCTGTTCCTCTCCTAGTTCAAGCTGGATCAGGCTTCAGATGAAATAGTGCCAACATTTCAAACTGCTCTCTGAAGATTTTCCCTGGAATATCTTCTGGACAGTAGCTGTTCTTGGGAAGTCCACCTAATGCCAAAATTCCATAGAAATGCTTCCTGCATTGAACTACAGCCCTACAGCAGAGCTCCTTTTTTGTAATGGATCAAAAATGGAAACCAGCAGAAATGTTTCCTTCTTCATTTCCCTTATGTGGATTCAGTGTTGAGGCTGCATTTCCATTTACTTTGTTTCAGTGTGATGTGGGCATAAAAAAGTCATGCAAAATCCCCTCCTACCCCAAGTGCTCATGCACCTTTGCATACCCTCCTTAATATATCACTAATAAAGACCTGGTCCTCACAAATTAACATCTACTGAATGTTACTGCACTGAAAACTTCACAGATTTGTATCTTAAAAATCATGGGTAGGGTTAGAACTCTGCCTCCAGCTGCATCTGCTTCATGCAGCAGATGTAGGGTTTTTTAACCTGGTAAATCCATGTGCTGTGCCAGTGAGGGATTTACCAGCCTGGGCTCACAAGAATCATTTGTGATGTGTCTTCATTTACATGAGTTCAGAGTATGTGTAAAAATAATATTTTATTCTCGCCATGCCCCACTCCTAGCTCTGCTACAATTTTATGATATTGCATTCATTTTGTGCTGATATAAACATGCCTAAATAAAAGACAGGCTTGCTACCTCTTCCAAGACTGTCAACCAAATGTACTCTTGCTTGTGCTGGTCTCTCAAACTGAAAATTAACAGCTGGGTAAAACAACAAAGGAAATTTGGACATCTATTCTCAGTGGGTCTCTGAACTTTGCAGAGGTTACACTCAATATAAAGTTCATAATTTTCATTTGATTTAGTTCCCCTCTTCTTTTAGCAAATAAATCATTATACAGAAACAGGATTTTTATTGATGGCCCGCCTCAATTTCCACAAGCCTGGACAGCATAAGCTTACAGGTCATGTAATGTGGTTTTCTGCAGCCATTTGCCCAAATATTTTACATTGCCACTTCTTTATATTTTCCAGATCATGCACAAACTTGAACCAACCCTCACAGCCTTACCAAATGCAGCTGCTACAGTCCTATTATCCAGACACGAGGGTCAAGTAGTCAAAGGATTTGTATAAGATCATACACACCATCAGCAAAAAGCTGAAAGGTCAGAACTGATGTGATGATTCCAGCAGCACAGTGCTGCCTCGAGCTAAAAACCACAGGCATGGATTCAGCCATTTCTGCATCTTTGAGAAAGGTTATCAAAATTAAATTTGTAATTGAAAAGCTTAAATTTGGCCTGGTTTTTTTTGGTTTTTTGGGGGTTTTTTGTTTCTTTTTTAGTAGGCATCATATAATGCATGATGTGGTAGCAGAAAGGGTCCATGCAAAATTAAACAAGGCAGAAAGGTGATACCCCTAACACAGCTCTGTGATGATCACACCTGAAATACTTCATTCAGCTCTGGAGAACTCATTTCCTCAATGACAGTAACAACCCAGAGGACAATCACAAGACAGCCATGAAAGTGTTAAGCAAGCAGAGAGGGACTGACTTACAAAGAGATTAAAAGAGCTATGCATGCATCAAATGAGTTTTAAGTAGGGGATGTGACAATTGTCTGCAAGTGTTAGAACATTAGAAAGGACAGAGAATCATTTTAGTGAAACAAAAGTTTACAGCTACAGGGAGCAATAGTAAATTAAAAATTATGAAAACATTTACTGATCAAAAAAAGCAATTTCAATAGCAAAATCTGGTGGAGTACAGGATCGACCTGGTAATATGCTTGACCAACACTTGCCAAATTCTCAACCCTTAAGAACATAAAAGTTGCCAGTTAAATGCTGAAGGCTTTCTATTTTGGAATTTCTCCAGTGGAAGAGTCTATCCCTTGCTGGGGAAGTTTCACACATCCTCACCTCTGAAACAACACAGATAGATCAGGTCCATTGCTCTTGCACCACCCCCAGCTGGGTTGGCTCCATCAGCCGAACTCAAGCAAACCTTGGGAGTCACAAATCCAGAGTTTTGCCTTCCCCAGCCTTGGATAAGCCAGCAGAGGGAATGGGAATGCTCATGTCACAGCTAGCCAGGCTCACTTCACTCTGTTTTTTCACCTGAATAACAGCACAACACACAACTACTGAGATCTGATGTACAGGATTATCAATATCTATGGGTGAAAAACACGAGGGAACCATAGACTTTGTTATAACAATGTCCTTGGTCTTGGGAAATGCTCTTATTTTCCTTACTGTACTACAGTGACAATTTTTAAAGGGTTCTATTTGTCTTATCCTATCAAACCTACTGGTTTGATAGGATAAGACAAATAAAAAAACCACGAGCACAAGCAACAAGTACATGGAAGGCCCATTGCTGGCTGGCCAATTTCCACATATCCTAATATGGTGAAGAAAATGTTAGACTGGAGGCCAGAGCAGAGTGCCAAATTTAACAGCTGCAGTGATCAGAGTGCCACAGAACCTCTGCTTAGGCTCACTGTAACTGCAGCCTGTTCACATGAACTAGACCATAATTGTACTTGTGCACAGTGACAAAGCCCAGAGCCTTTTGTTCTCCCTGCCCTGCCAGGGAAGGCTCAGGCTCGCTGCCCTACAAGGCTCTCAGGGACAGCAGCTCATTGGAGAGTTTCCCTTCTTGGGCTAAATATATTGAGGAAATCCTGGGTATCCCAAGGATATAAAAGAACATGCACGAGGCACTCTGGGTTTGTGTAAACAGCAAGGTTTTCAGGGGCTCCAATACAAAACACACTTTCTCTTCCTGCTGCTAATGTACATATGAGAGGTTTTATATCAAACCTATATAAAGGGCAGATACCTTCCTTGCTGTTTTGCTACTACTGCCATTTATGAAACTTGGCAAGGTACAGGCTGCTCACCTGCCTCTGAGCACACTGCAAAATAAACCTTGCCCACTTGTGTTATGCATTTGCACTTCAGTCTTCCCAATTTCACTGGGCAGCAAGTGGTTTAGGATTTTTGAAATAGCTAAGACAAAGAGTGACAAAGTAAATGAATGACATTGTTGAGGTCACACTTCAAATCACACTTCAGTCTTCCCACTTATTCTCTGTTGTAATGCCACCAAAATCATTGCAAAGCCTGATAACAGAGATTTGTTGACAGAAGAGAAGGGGATTATTGAGTTTATATCAGTGAAACAACTCACTTTAGGCATTAAAAGAACAATGCTACCTTGATTATGCAAAAGGGTTAGCTGGCCTCTCCCAGATCATTTCCTATGAGATCATATGCAGACTTGGAAACAGAAGGGACTGGTTTCAGGAAGTTTGGAAGCCTTCTATGGATTATATTAACAAGGCACAGACTGTTCCCTAAAACTGATGGTACATCAAATTCCATTGCAGCCACATGCCCTTGGTTGGAATGCTTTAGAATATATGATAGTACCAACAGCCACCAGAAAAAGCAGCAATTCTGTCATTTAAGCCCTTTGTCTTTTTCTTCTTTTTTTTTTTTTGAGCGCTGGGAATAAATTTTAATTTTTTGGGGTACAGACAGATAGCATACAACAGGTTACAGTGGGAAATCTCTTTGGTTCTCAAAAGTTTCAAGTATCCCACAGACTCCAGCTACAACTTCTTACAGAGTTAAGTACCTGTCTTACATCAGTAGAAATTAATGTTGAACTGCAAGATTTTGGAATGATACCTAATAGCTATTAGAACTCAGTTTTACTTTTTCTTCTCTGGTAAGTACTAGCAAAACAACACGTCTACACAAAAGCACATCAGTATCTGAAAAATATTTTTTCTTGATATTTGATGTCTCAGCTACTACCAAACATTTAATATTTAGTATTTACTACCACACATTTTCCAGCCAGTTCAGTTCCTGTACATTTGTCCTTGACACAGGAAATCAGAATGCAAATGAGAAACTGTATTCCTTTTCCAAGAAATAAAGGAATTTATTCTTGTGCTTCTGTTTGGAAGTGTCACTTGTGGAGGCTCTGGCCCTCAGGCTCCTTAGCAAGGATTATTTCTCATTTGGGTTTCATGTTAACTCTTTGGTGATGCACAAATTGCATGCTGAACTCTACAAGACCTTCACTGTGAGAGACTGAATTTCACTGTGGGAGGCAAACTAACCTGTTAATGGAATTAGATAACCCTCTCCTATTTATTAACAATGACACCAGCAGATTTAGCTTCCAGTGGAAAGGAACAACATTTTCAAACAGCTTCTCTCTAAGAAAAGTTATCATCTTCCCCCCTTATTTGCAGATGGGGGAAAAGAGGCATGGATAAATGAAATACAGTTCCCTGTCCAAGCCCAGCTGGTCACAGCAGCACTTCTTGCACCCCAAATAAGTTCTTTTCCCATGGGATTGCACTTTCTCCTGCCACTTCACTGGAGAACCAAAATATTTATCATGAACATTCCCCCCAGCACTAAACTGCCATCTCTTACTAGAAATAAGACACATTTTGGTTCCTGTTGGGGCTGGAGAGAAATGAGAGAGGAGTGAAAACCTCAAATTTATTATAATTATTTGTTATCTGTTTAATAATGGTGTTCTCTGTGCCAGAGGAGATGCAACAATTAAGAGACAACCACTGTCTTTGCTTAGTTTGGAAAATAACTATCCCTGATACAATCTCCCAGGAATCCATCCTTAGAGCCTTGCCCATCACTATTTATAACTGAGTAAATATTAGAGGATTCACATCTTTTGCCCTGAAAAAACAAGACCTTTGGCCTTAACATTCTTTTGGAAAGCGTTTCAGAGAAGGCTGTTGCGCTGCAGCAATGTTTCCTTCCATTAAAATTCCCTCTTAAAATATATGGCCCAAAGGAGGAACACGAGACCTCAAATATACCACAAATATGGACAAGTCTGCCTGCAGGCATTTGGAGGCTGGGAATTTGCCCAAAACATTATCCTTCAAGAATTAACCAACTCTCTGTCAGCACAGTTAACAGCCTCAAAAAAACCCCAATTTACTTTGACATGCTTTTGTCAGGACAACTCACTAATTGAATATTGCACTGTTTATCACTGCTTAAGGTTTAATTATTCCCAAGGACTGAAACTGGAGCCTTTATAGATCCATGTGCAAATAAAAAAAAAAGTGTTTGGGAGCCAGTATTGGCCAACAAATTCACTTTTAGGTTTTTCCCCTGGCTTCAGCCCAGCTCACCCTGCCTCTTCTTTCCTCATCTCCTGACACAATTTGTGACAGCCAGAGGTGCAGGCAGGGTCAGCTGGCCACATGAACCCTGGGCTCTGGACTTTGCTCTGCTTGGCCACTTGAACCTGCCTGTGAACATCAGAAATGAGAAAAAAGGCACTGAGGAAACAGAACTCAGACACACAAACTCACTAAAAGTGTGTGTAGACACAAGAGCCATCAGCTCTACCTCGTGGGTGCCCAGAACTCCTTGGGATGCTTACAAACCTTTCCCTTATAGGAAAAGTCCACATCAGATCATGCAAACACAGTCCCTGACAGTAAAGTTTTTAATAACAAACTATTTGAAAAATAGTAAACTAAGTTATTTTCTATACATCTTCAATATTAAAAAAGTGTATTAAAAAAATAGCCAAAAATTTTATTCTAAATTTTTTTCTTATAATTTCTAAGAATAAAATTTATCTTTATACCATTTAAAATTAAGTCTGTTTCACCTTCCTCCTAATCCTATCTCACAACAAAAAAAAAAATTCAAATTAACAAATCAAAACCGCTGCTACACAAGGCAAGTCCTTTCCTCACCTCCACATCAAGGTTGGCTGCTTCACTTTAATTTTGAATCCTTTTTGCTTCCCTTAGTTTTCACTACCAAAACTCTGCATTGTGTCACTATTTTATATAAATGTTCCATCCTTTTGAATCAGTGGATTTGCTACCCATGACATCATAACCTCCACCTGTGTAGCCAGAATGATGGAGTGTCCTCACTCAGAGCAATTTGGGCTAAACAGCAATTATAAAGCAAGTGCAGCCTGGGAACATTTATTATTATTATTACCATTACTGCTTAGAAGACTCCTATCAAGTGCTGAAGCAACAATCTTTTGAAAGGCAAATTTCCTCCCACCTGGCAAGCAGAATTTTTTTTCGTGTCCCTATCAAACTACAACCAGAACACCTGGGGAATAGAGAGTCATTGACTTCACTGACATATTCAGCTACATTATTATCTTAATGACACATAATGGTCTCCATATTCATAACCTTTCACCAGCCTGGAGTGGCTGCTGAGCTGACCTCATTACCTCAGTCTGTACCCTGTGTGTGCAGAGATGACCACGTGTAGGGTTAATGATAAAGACACAAGAGTTGGACTTTCCCAAGGGAAAAACACCTCCTTCCCATTCAGGTCATTTCCAGGAACCAGGAGATTAATATGGAGCCACAACATGGAAAAATTTCTCAGTGCTTCAGAGAGCTAAATTACTGTGCACGTAATTACTTATAATCCTTAGCATGCAAAACATTAAAAAAAAAAAATAGAAAAATAAAAAGAGGAAAAATCAGGGTGGAAAATTCCCAAGTGTACAAGTAATTTCTGGCAGCCAGTTTGATCAAGGACTATCACAAAGTGTCTTGCAAATCAGGCTGATCACTAAACCCAAACCAAGCTCTTTCCATACCAGACTTTGAGATTCAAAGGAAACTAAGCTACAACTGAAATGCAGCTCACTATAGAAATAGTCTCAATTGAATCAAATATAGCTCCAGGACAAAAAAAAAAAGGCATAAAAAGCAAATATCTCACCAGATATGACGCCCCTGAGCCTGGAGGATGCTGCCTCTTCAGCTCCCAAGGGATTCTCTGAGTAAGCCAATGGTTATCACAGGCACTGGAAAGATAGAAGTGTTTACATGAGGGGTTGAAGAGGGCAGCAAAGGCAGAAAAATTTTACAGTTAGGATGATCTAGAAAGCAAAACAGGTCTTGATCCTTGCTGCAGTTGCTAGATACAATTGCACCACTGACTAAACTGATTTGCTGCTCCTTTTCTTTTTCCTTTCTTCCTGTGAGGAGGAAACTCCCCAGCAAGAAAAGGCAGACTGCTCTATGCATCTGAACTCCCACTTAGGGAAAAGTGGCTTCCATTTGCCAAGGAAAACTGCTCCATTCACCTGATCCTGCTGCCATGACTGTAACCCAACCAACACTGTAATGCAACCCTGAGAACACCCTGGGAAGCATCAGCCACAGAACTGAGAATTTTAATATCCAAACTGCACTGATTAATATGGAGCCAAACCTGATGACGCCCCCAATAATCACTTCTGGGGGGGAAAAAAAAAAAAACAACAGAGGGAATTCCCTATTTCTTTTGGCTGCAGACCAGCACAGCTTCTTGATTGCTGGCTGCCTCCAGTCAAAGATGCAAAAGATGCAAAAACTTTTGGCTATTCATGCATAGCTGCTGGGTTGCATTTACATGGGTTTCAGTGACAGGTTGGTTGTCTGCCTGTACATGTACTTGGACTGCAGCAGTGGTAGAACAGCCACCTTCAAGCAATAGCTGGGATAAATGATAACTTGTGATAAATGTGACAAATGATAACTTAGACAGCATGTGGTGAGCAAAAGTTGCTCTGAGCCATGCCTCAGGAGGAGAACTGCAGGGAGTTCTTGGGAGAGGACACTCAGATCTCCAATTTGAGACAGCTCTCAAATCTCTCTCAAAATGGGAAAGCTGCTCAGGGGCTCTGGTGATTCCCCTTCACTTCCATGTATAGAGGCAGTAAAAAAGGCAAAACTTTCAAATGCTCATATATTCAGAAGACAAAAGGCTGGAATTTCAAGGTGCAGAGCAAATTTCTTTATCTGTTAAAGCAGGTGAAGAAAGATCCCAAAACTAAGCTGGCTTCACAACCAGCTTTTAGTTAGACAAACAGAGTTTACCTTCCCACCTAATCAACACAGTCAGCAGGAGGGTTTAAGAGTATTCATTAAACTCACTGTCTTGAACAAGAGATTTGACTAAGCCCTGAAAAAAATACATCATGCTTTTGCAAGTGACAGTGCAATTTTGCACCATTTCTTCTAAATCCATAAGCAGTAATGTAAGGGGCAAGATTTGCTTCTCTTAGAGAATTTTGAGGTGTTTGTTTCAATTTTATACTGCCTGCCAAAGGGGGTTTTTGAAGGTAGTGTGTGATGAAATGAAGAGGGAGTCAAAGTCTCCTCCACACATGCAGGACTGTGCCCCACCATGGCTGGACACAACTGGTACCCTGTTTTACAAAAACAACAGACACCTTCGCTGCCCCAAGAGCTGCCAAGACAGGGAATCACAGCTAAGATAGCAGTTCCTCCAGGAAACTCTATCCTGAACCTTCATCACAGTAAATACTGTAGAAATCACATCAGTCACCCAGGAAACTCTATCCTGAACCTTCATCACAGTAAATACTGTATCACAGTAAATACTGAAGAATCTGGGTTTTCCTGAGGTTGCTGAATCCAGCAAACCTTTTCTGGTGAAAGGAATTCTGCCTGTCTTTGTGCAATGAATAAATCCAGATTACAGGACTATCTCAGCCTTAGTAAAATTCCCATTAAAGTCAATTGCAGTTGCATGTTCTAATCCAGAGAAAATCCAGATCCACCCTTCCATCAATAAAATACTCCAATCACTGATAAAATCCAAGGACTGACATGCCATTCAGCAGCCATGTAGCTACATGAAGTGATCCAGGTCTTTCAAGCAGAAACTCTGCTTCCCTTACTGTAGCTGTGAGAAAAAACGCCGCATCATTTACATACCAAGAAGAAAATATAAATTCAAAGCTACAGTACAAACACCTTTAATTTGTGTAACTTCCTGACTGCTGAGATGTTCTGCAGATAAAGCTCTGAAGGTGGACATCAGCCTTCATCAGAACATCTTGTTTTCTTTCTAAGGCTCTCACTTAGCCCTGTTTCCCTTGAATCCTTAACACCAAGTCGTTCCTGAGTGCTCTCATTCACAGGGTACTTAAGTGCTCTCCTCACCAACCCAACAAGATTCCTCACCTTCTTTAAGTTAAGCACACGTTTGTTGAGGCACAGCCAGAACACACACACATATTCCTGACCAAGCACTTGTTTTTCTTTCATGGGCTGTTTTTACTCTGTAGTCCTAAGCACAGTACCAAAAAAAAATAAAAGCTTTTAAAAAACAAATTCATTTTGCCAAATATCTGCAATAATTCCTTATTGAAACAAAACTCACAAATATATTTCAAATCCTTTCCAACTCATGCCACTCTATGATTCTATGACCTATCAAGTGAAATACCATGAATGAGCAAATCCTGGCAACTAGACATGATTTGAGCCAGAGGAATTTTTTAATCCACTTGCTGATATACTTTTATACTGTTTCATACCATATAGCCAAGCCAAGGGGTACCAATAACTAAAAAGTTCCTATAAAATCAATCTATTTGGTTCATACTCAAGAAATCTTGGATGACACACACAAAGGAAAGCAGAGTTATCTTGCACTTCGTTCTTAAAAGGAGCACTAAATGCAACACAAATTAATTCACCTCATTATTTACCTCATTATTTCTTCAATCTCCTATAGATCATCTCATCACTGTATTTACTGACATACTGATCAACTAATTACCAGGTGAGAGAAATTGAGGTTTGAGTACCAATGGAAATATAAATTTTCTCTTCTTCTTCAAGGAGTCAGTACTGTCTTTCTTTCATAACTTTGTAACTGAAGATAGCTACTTCTAAACAGAGAAGTAGACCATTTAACATTTTATAAGCAAACTGAATCATGTTTTTCCATGGTTCTTTTCCAATGTGAAATTCTGTTCTCTGTAGGAAGGGGAAACAAAAAACATTTTCAGAAATGTTTCTCACAGAGGACAATCCCTCTGGTCCTATTCCATGGGATTAAATATGGGAACACTTAGATGGCAAAGCCTGCATTAGCAAGCAAAAACAATAGCACTGAAGGCTACCTATTTCCAATCTACTGGAAAAAGCTTGATGCTCTTTTCCATAACCTAAACAAAGAAACAAAATGCTGTATTTCACTGCAACACCCTGGGAATGGCAAAGCCTGGGAAGTTTTGTTGGACCAAAGTGCTGAGGACAACTCTCCCATTACAGCACAAACATTTAAAAACCTACAGAAATCAAACCTGGATTTCTGAATATTTTCAGAGCCCTGGCTCAGGGCTATTAAAGCAGGAGGCACGAAAAGCAGCCAAAACTCTCATTGAAACCATATCAGGTATGGCACTGATTCAGAGCAAAGCATTAGATGTGCTGAATTTCCCTGAACTCCCCTGAATTGCTTCCTAGCAATTCTGGTTGCAGAAGTTCCCAGGGATTGCTTGGTCTGGTTTTATTAAGCCCCTAGGACCAAAAGACATCAAAACCCAAGTGGATCTGGGCTGCAGACATTCTAAAGGAGGCAAATTGCAAAAAAATTCTCTTTCAATGCAACCAGAAACATCATCTTCCATTTACAACCACCTGCAGAGACAACATGAAAACCACCACCCACCACAGACAGCAGCACCTCTTTGGTGTCCTTAGAGCAAGCAACCCACAGCCCAGAGCCACACATTGACAAAAGCACATTTGAAATGCTCTACAGGGTCATTCAAATTCCCACCTCTTCAGCTGACCAGGCTGAGGACTGAAATTTGACAGAAAGGAGTCACAGGTTGCAGCTTATGGACTCCTCATGTGGAAAATCTCCCTTAAGGTGTCATTTCTCATAGGCTTCATATATGACTGGATGAAGGGACATAGTTAAAATGAAAAAAAACAATAAAATTAGGGGTTTTAGCAAGATAGCTTCTTTTGCACTTTCATTTTACCTATAAAAATAAGTCCCTGAGTTTCTCCTCTAACAGCACTTCAAGAAGACCTGAAGCAGTTTGGTCTGTTACTTGAACCAGGGCAGCAATTGTTTTTTCACCTTATTTTTCACTACTGCTGAGAAAAAGCACAGTCAGGCACAAGCCTTGCTCAAAGGACAGCTTTAGTCCCTTTCAAGACTCAAACATGAAGCTGAATTTCTGACTATTTGTGTTAACAACTATTTGATGACAACCCAAGGTGTGATATAGCAAGGAAAAAAGCAAGGCAGGTTCTGTTGTTTCCTTGTCAGCATCCAAAAACACAGCATACATGTGAATGCTGCACGTGCAGGCAGAACCCTCTTTTAAAATCTTGGTTTAGACATTTTTGGTTAATGCTTCCATCACCCACCTGTCTATCCTTCTGCCTCTAATCAATTCTGGAATCAATCATCAACAAAAAAAAAAAAAAAAAAAAAGGCTTTTTGAGGATCCTTTAATTCCCCCATATATTTACTCCAAAGAAGGTCATGTCTTGTTTTACTTATTTTTTTTCCCCCAACATTTTTGCTCTATGTTTTTCTTTACAGGAGACTGAAAGATAGAGATTCTGTACATTTTTGTGGGACAACTCTATTGGGCAGACAGCCATTTCCTCAGCCAATATCAGCAGTGAATTTATAGCTCAAAGAAAACTCTGAAGAGTCAGGGGTTTGTGGGACAAAGGTTTTGTTTATTTTTGTTTGTTTTTTTTTTCCCTTAAAACTGCAAAACTCTTTTAAAAAGTTGTCAGCAGGCTTATGAAGGAAAAGTAGAATTTAAAGCATCATCTGCTCTGAAGGGTCTCTGGTACCCAGGCACACCATTATGAACCTCACCTACACTCCAGTCCCTGAGATTATTAACTCCAGCCTGGGCACACACTACCAGACTGAATGCTCCCTTCAAACTATTGGTAGCCTATATTATAAACCACATAATTTTCACTTCACCACTCATTTTCTTAACTTGGTTCTCTTCAATGTGTGTGGATGCAAGGAATAAAATACAAGCCAAACAACATTGCAGCTGGACTGAGACTCTGCTACGAGGCTGAAATTGACCCTTTTTTTTAAAAAAAAAAAAAGGTTTTCAAAACAAAGGTTTTCTGACAGAATGGCAATTAGAGGTCTACAAGTGGGAAATGTACTGAGCATCAAATACTTAGTTTTGACAAATGCTGTGTTGACAGCATGCACCCAGCACAGCTTTGTGACAGACTGAGCTGGATGGGACTGAAGGTTGTGTGGCAATAGGAAGGCACAGAGCTGTCAAAGCCACATGTTTAGAGATAAAACCCAAGGCAAGGCAGCAAACAACCAAAAAATTGTGTGTCAGAAACATGGCAGAGAAGAAAACAAACATTTATTAACAAAACCCTAACCCAAACTCTAACCCCAAACCCTAAAACTGAAGAAAGTTTCTTTTGAGACATTTTAGTTGAAATATGTTTGGGAAAATGCTGCAATGGGCCACTTAAAAAAAAACAAAAAAACAAAAAAACAACAAAAGAAAACAGTACCAACAAAAAATACTGCATCTTTTTTACTTGAGTCTACTTTATTCCACAGATTTCTGAGGTGTGTTTAAGATTCCATAGGTTTAGCATTACATCACTGATTGTTCATAATGAAATTCCAAGCAGTAGCAAAAAAAAAGATTTAAATGAGAGCACCACACAAGATATGGATATGGGGCTCTTTGAGCAGAATTACTGATAGGAATGTTGAATATCGGTTAAAACAATGCTTTTCTGGCTCACCTGTGCATGCTAAAATGTCAAGTGACAGAGCACAAGTTATGCTATCTCTTGAATCTCTCTTAAGAAATTAATCTAATTCTACCCTTTGCTGGATTTTTCAAAAGATTTTTCATTTGCTACAGCTTTATGACACTGTCAGCTGTCGTAAAAAGTATTTTTCCTGTTTTCATATCCCATCCATCTCCTTGATGAATAATGTTTTGATGTTTTTAGTAACATGTTTGGTGTCAGTTGGACTGGGGGATTAGATTAGTGCCCTTCAAAGCACAATGTGACACAGTGGACAAAGCACTTGGCTGGCATCACCTCCAGTTTGGTGCTGTCACAGGAATCATTTTTCTTTTTTGTGCTTCGTTTTGTCAGAGTGACAAAAGGGGAAACGATGACAAACTCCTCTGTAAAGAAGGATCAACACAGAAAAAGCAATGCCTGACAGCTTGATTATAGAGTCATTTTACACTGCAGAAAGAAGGTATCCTTTAAAGAGTTCTTTAAAAATAAATACTAAGAAAAGCGTTTTGACACCTTGCAGCTAACACAGGGTTGAAAGCAATTCAGAATCATCATGTATTTTCTGAAGGTAGATAACCTGGGTCTGGGAGAGATGATCTGCTGGAGTCCATTACCATATAAACAGGCAATCTTTGTATAGGAAATTTTAAAACCTCCAAGGTATTCACTGCAACAACATTTGCCTTGGGACTAAAACCGATTTTGATATAGTATGTCGAACTGTTGCTTTCATAGTTGCCCAAGAAATAATTCTGATGAGGGCTGTTCAGTTTCATGTTTTTATGCCAGAAACAGATAAAGAAAGCAAAACATTGCAGAAAAAAAACAAGTTTATAAAAAGTCTTTGGAAAACAATGTATTTGAAGAACCACCTTTGCTTTAAAACAGAGGACAGGATTGTGCTGTCAGATCTGGAACAAGTCATGAATAATCCCAGGCTGACATTTGAAGAACAGGATAAAACAAAAGGAACAAATTGAAAATCCCCTCCTTTGAACACAAGGATGTTACTCGAGGGTCACCCAGAGATCCACATGCCAGGAATCAGACAGACCTGAGCTCACAGCAGCTGCTCCCAGCAGGGTTTTGACAATGCTGATGAGATTCACACCCAAGAAAGTGCTTCCACCCAGTGGAGCTGCTCCTCACCTCTGGGAGACAGGCAAAGCACCAAGCCCAGCTTGGATCCTGCAGCTCAGGCTCCCACAGGATTCAGTTCCCACTTTGTGTGAATTTCAGGTAAGCACAGCACATAGATTATCATTACTTGGCTTATTATATACACATAAAAGAGAAGGAAACCCAAGCACAGAAATAAATTTCTGATAGAGAAAAACGTATGTGGATGCGCATGAGAACAGAAAAGAGAACACAGCAAACCCCATCTTTTGCTCTTCAAAGGAGACACTTAATTTTGGTTAAAAACTGATGTAAGACAGAAGATATGAATCCCCTGCTAAGCTTACAATTAGTGTCTTGCTGTTTTGTGCAGCTGAACTAAACTGTATCTTTAGATGAATTTTTTTGGAGTGCTTTTAACGACTTTGGCTGCCTGTATTAAGCTGTTGCAAAATTTGATTTCCAGGGTAATGACAGCCAGGTTTAAAATATCCTAATCAGACATCCAAGAATCAAGGCCTTTAAAAAATAACTTGGAAAAAACCCTGCCCTTTCTTTTGGCATCTTCTTTTTGACAGAAAGTGTGTCCACTTGCCAAATTAAGGAGAAATATGAAAGAACAAACAGGCCCTTGACCTATAGCCAGACTATTGTTATGCATTCCATGACTGTGTGACAGTGTAAAACATGAATTTAACAAGACTGGTTGGGAGCTTTCTATTATGCATGCACATTCGTTCTGGTGATTTTTATGAGGTTTTTTTTTTTGTTCAACATCCATTCTACTCTAGAAGAATGCAGCAGTTACATGAAAATTCACCAATTTCTGTGCAGAGCTCTCCCCCCCTGCCAACAGTGACGAGTCAAAATAAGTAGGTCTGAAATATTTCTCTATTAGAAATTACTGTGTGCTGCACTGATTGACACAGCATCCAGCTGGAATCAATCCAAAGCATCAGGCATACCAAGATGTGGAATGAAAATGCTCTGCATTTATGCATTAAACATTCATACAGCATTCACAGGCATGAATTAGCCCAAGGCACTGGACATCCAGTGAGCTGGTGTATTATGGCCACAGATTATTGCTAAAATGGTCAACAGCCAGAAAACCAGAGTCTGCCAAATCTGAGGGCTACAATTGGATAGGAGAGAAGCTTCATCATCAGTTTCAGCAGGGCCAAAAAAATCTGTTTCTTACATGCTAACTTTCACTTTTTTTAGAAATCACTAGAATGGCTTCATTTCTTGATTTTAAAGGAATCAAAAACACTTATTCCAACCATATTTTTAAAGTCTTTTTATACATATATAAAAGGCCTGGTCTCCAATAAAATCTATTCTTAAATCTATATTCTCTGGTGTTTCATAGGCAAACTGTTTCATGATGTGATCCAAAACTCACTGAAGACTTTCCATCAGGCTCTTCACTGTGTGACTACTCAAAACAAGTGCTGCTAAATTACACCCTGACATCTTTGGTTCTGTAAAGCAGCCAGACCCATCCCTGTCATGGAATGAAGGTCAAGGACTTCCCTGCTCTGTGGAGCCTCAGACTCCACAGCTTTATTAACCTGACTACAGCTCCTTGGAGGACTTCTTTCCATTGGAAGTTATGAAAATAAATGTAAAATATATTTGCTCACACATCGTAAAAGTGAGGTTTTGTTTCATTTTAGACTAGGAGATTAAAAAAAATTACGCTGCGAAAAATAAAATGGAACTTACAAACCCCTAAACAATAAAGAGTTATGCACCATGGAGCTGTTTCTGGTCAACTTCTCTCATAAAAATGAAAAAGGCATCAAAAAGTAGAAGGTCAGCATATCTGGTATTTGTAAACGTCTCTGTACCCTTTCTGTATGCAGTAGTTGGATGTGTTAGGGTTGTTTTCCAGCTGACAGGAAAAGAACCCAAAATCTTGTCAGGTATCTAACCCACTAGTCATGAGTCAGGTTTCTAATGTGCCCTCTCCCATTTCAAGTGTAAATTAAAACCAAATCTTCGTACTCACTGTGCTTCAGTCTTGGTAATCCAAGGGATACTTTCAGTGAGCTCTGGCACAAAAGTCACCCTTGGAAAGATCCTGGAGACCTTCCAGAGGAAGTGTTTTCACACATGATGTGCTGTTATCAGTGACACTTCACCAAGTGTAAAAGGGCTCCACATTTCATTATTCTTACTGATAAGTGACCTTTCCTTTTCCAATCAGCAAACTAACCATGTACTTGAGAGGCTGGGATCAGCTTTAACTTCTGAGTCCCAAATTTCTGAGGATATTTGCCAAGTGTCCCAACAAAACTCTTCATTATGTTGCACACTGTCATGGTTTTGATTTGCTAATTAAAATATACTCATTTTCTGTTGTGAGAGAGAACCAGGAGTAGAAGCAAGGCAGGCCTAAAACTTAAGAGGGTATAAAAAGAAATTTATTAACTACACAAAGAAAAAAAAGAATTCAGAATAAAATTTTCAGACCACTCTTTCCTTCCCTTTCTCAACCTTCATAACAACGAAACAAACATACAAAAAACTACTTCAATTAATTCCCAACTCAAATAGTCCCTTCTTCCGTTCACTTTGGANAGACTTAGCTCTTGCTTCACTGACTTCAGAATATCTCCTTTTTCCCTTTCACTCTGGGGAGGATTGAAAAAGTCTGCAAGTCTCATCTGAGCATTGAAAGAGTTAAGATTTTTTGCACAGGGAAAAGAAAAAAACTAAGGCCACAGTGCTGGAGCTTTGCCAGGATCTCAGAAACCAGCCACGCTTTTATATCAGTCTGAGTCTCTCTGGTCACTGTCCATGGCCACCCCCCCTTCTCTCTCTCTCTGCCAGGACATGCCAGCTCCCCAGACAGGGGGCCCAGCCCGGCCCCTGCCAGGCCCACAGGCCTGCAGCGGAGCCAGGCCAGGGCCCTGTTCCCTGCACTGCTGCCGGAAAAGCCAAGAGGGCTCAGTTCCGGATTACCTCCTTCAAAATGTGTGTTCACGGAGCGAACTAACTTTCTTCAATTGGTTTTTCACGCTGTCAATAACCAAACCAGCCTCCAATTGGTCACTATCAACTCCCAGGGGAGTACTCACAGAGAAAACTTCTCTTTGAGTTTCTCCTCCCCAGGTCAAACTACCACACACACCCACCATAGCACCAGATGACTTTCCCCACATGACCAATAACACGTGTCAATATTAAACTGCTTTACCTCAAAACCAGCAGAACTTTATTTCTGTATAAATGCTAACAGCTCAAAGAGAAGGAGAGCACAATTTCAATAATTATACCTCAGTTTACTACACAGTGATGGTCTGCTCAAAGGAAACCTGCATTCTCTACTTGGACACCGAGCTATCCTTTAAATTTTCCATCCTCCAAAAATGACAGTTTTTCTTTCTTCTCTGCTTTTAAGACAATGGAGACTGACTGCTAACTTTCACACTGGCTCTCCACAAGTGAGAACTCCTGCACTGTAAGAAAAAAAATTTTTCTCTTGAAAAATGAGTTCTTGCTTAACTGAATTCACTTTGTACAGCAAGAAACTCCCAATAGGCAACAGAACATTTTCAAATTCCAGAACTGTGAAAGGTTAAACTTGTGGCATCATCCCTCTGTGTTGTAAGGAACCCACGGCAATGGAATCTCCCCCTTGGCAGGAAGGACAGGACTGCCCTGTGGCTAAATGAGGATGCATCACTGCTGTCCCAAAATCTATGTACATGCAAAACAGAGCCTAACTGGGCATGACAGAACCAACATGAGTAACTCACGGCAGCCCTTGTCAGTGTAAAACAGCAAAGGGCACGCTCAGCCAGAGGGGATGAAGCCACTCTCTCACTCCCCTGACCCTGCAGCCCTGGAAGATGAAATATGTCACACAAGCTGGCCAGCAGAGTTAAAATTGCCCTGTTTCCTGGCACTGGTGTCCAAGAGCTCAAGAAGTGGACTCCAGCAGACCTCTCTGACTGGTGCTTGCTGCTGGCTAGTCCGGCTCCTCCAGGGCCATTCTTTCTGCTGAACTGTCCCCCCTGATGTACACAGTTATTCCCAGCAGGTAGCAGGATACCTCAATGCCAAGAAAGGGCAACCCAGCCCTTGTGTGCAATCACACCCAAAACATCACTATCATTATGGCCATCAGCCACAGTTTGCAAAAATTCGAGTCCTAGTCATTTGCCAGAGGATACAGAGGAAAATTTGAAGGGAATGGTGGGTCTGCCAAATTGTAGGCAGTACTTTACTCATTAGATAACCCTTTCTCTCAGATCTCTTTGTTATTGCATCTGGGGGAAAGGAAAAAAAAAACATTTAGGCAGCTTTACTAGTACAACTCTGCTTCTGCTCTCTTAGAGATGTTAATGTCACACATAAATCTCCATGTTTTACTAATGGTATCATATATCTTCCCAGGCATTTCTAATTCACCCCTTGTTGTGCTATCTATGTACTTTATCACATAGGGTTACCCTGTGTCAGGTATTAATATTAAGACACTGTGCCCTGTCTTCCGTAGGAAAGTACATGTTCTTATCTAAATTGCTGAAACAAGTAACTTGAAATATTGTCCCTGCAAACATACTTGAATGGTGTATTTTCAGATAACCAGAGCTTTATTTTTCCTTCTCCCCTTCCCTCCCATAAATTAATTCTCCACAGGAGTTAACCCAAGACTAAGCTGCATTCCCAGTTTGGAGGCAGGGAAGGATGCTGTGCTGTACCCAGGTAACTCATGTCCCACCTGACAGGGACCACACCCACACCAGGCAGGACTCAAGGGTGGCAAAATCCTTTTATTCCCCAGCAAACCCCTGCCTGCAGAAACATGAGCTGGGAAACTGAGCTGTTCCCCCTGGAAGTTTCTTCTTTGCAAATAAACATTATTGTACACAGTCCCTGTTGCTTAATCCCTCTGGTGGGCTCTGTGCCTTGGAACTTGGATACCTGACAGTGAAATTGTTTTCAACTGATAACTGGCCTGAGGATGCCCCCTCTGCTTATTATTTCTTTGATCCAGATAAGCATTTGGTTGTTTAATCAGTCACAAAGCTGAAGCAGAAAGAGAGAACATTGAAAAGCCTGACAACCCCATATATTTAATTTAGCCTAAAAGTAATTTCTGGGCAGAAAGGGAAAATTTAATTAACTCTTCTCTATAAAAATGCATGGTAAGATGTGTAGCAAGATCTTATACATTCCTTTGAAGTTTGTCATACATTCCTGAATACCTTTGACAGCCTAAGCAGTTATGTGTCTGCTTCTGATTAGATAATTGAAATAAATCTACACTAAATAAATTCAGATCTCTTAAAATAAACTGCAGAGGTACATGAACTTTGTAAAATTCATGTAGTACTTCAACCAAAAGGCATTTCTGAAAAAATCAGCTATCATGAAGGAATTTATTTTTCTATCTTTTTCATGAACGGGGTCTGCAGCTCGTGTCCAGATTTTAATCCAGACTTAATTCCAGTCAGTACCAACTGCTGTTATGTGAAACTGCAAACCACTGCAGCATAGGGAAATCGTAACTTTTCCACTTACTACTCGCTCCATTTCACACCTAACAGTTAAATGCTCATCAAAAATGACAGATAGCACTGTGTCAGTCACCTACTCCAAGTCCAGCAAGTATTTGCCTGCTATTCCAACCTGAGACACCACTGTCAAAGCAGGCTGAACCTATAGTGAAGGTAAATTTCAATTCACTGTCTCCAACCCAGCAAGTCATCAACCAGCCCATGTTGCAATACTGTTTTGGCCAGACTACAAAGCCTGGAAAGGTGTGTGTGTATATAGATATGCAATAATATATGCTACTATGCAATAAAATACACAGACCCAGACATATTACATAAAATGGAAGGTGGCAATAAAATTGCATGTATTGCTTGGCAATGCATGAAGAGAAGAGGGAGAATTTGAGAGTACAGCTAGGTAATAACTGGTTCAAACCATGCAGCTACCTGAGACCCAAAGAGAGCACAAAGAGAGACACCAAAGCTTCCCATGGAGCTGAGAGTGACCACACAAACCTGAGTCATGCTGATCAGATTGATCTTATTAAATTTATCAGTCAGGTAGCTCTGCCAATCATTGTGCAATGCCCTACTGAAATCACAAAGAGGATGGCACACAGTGGATTCAAGATGAATCATCCTGATAAAAATCCTCATAAACAGTTCTCAGTAAGATGATCAGACAAGATACAAGAACATGCTGCAGTTCCAGCTGTGTGACTGATCTTGCTAAAATGCTGAGATGGTATCACACTTCATGCAGCCAGGAACTCTTTTGGAAATGCTTTCTCCAGCTCACAGTTGTGGGGAGTTAAAATTCCCCTTGTTCTTCATCCTGGGACATGGTCAGATCCAAAAGGAGGCAAAGAGGGCAAGTTTAGGCAGTGGGAGAGCACAGAACAAGGGGTGCAATCACTCAGCCATCCCTCCACACTGCTCAGGAGTAAAGCCAGTCCAAAGCACAACTGGTGATGACAAGATAAACACACTTGAATATCCCAGGCCACCAGCCCTGCACGAAGGTACATGAAGTCATAGAAGTGATGAAGTGCCTGACATTTACAGGGAGACATCTAAAAATGGTGATGAAAGATGCAACAGAGCAGCCTATGCAAGCACTCATTTGGAAATATAACTTTGAGCCACAAAAGAGCAAGTTAAAAATGTGTCCTGCAGCCCTACTGAGAAGTCAAGACTCATCAGATTCATGGGCAGAGAAAATGGAAGTATAAGTTCTGAATACACAAAAAAAAGATGAAAAATTCTACATTAAACCTGTGTCTGTCTCAGACTAACCCAAGAATTCAGTGAAAACTTATCTCTAAAGGCTCATGTGATGGCACATCCACCTTCTGTCACTTTCCAAGAGGTTCACACTGAGCCAGAAGTCTGATACTCTGCCATGATGTGTCCTACCCAGGACATCAACTCTGGAGCACTGACCTGGGGCCAGTGTCATAGAAACAGATTAAACATTTTACCCTGTACATACATTAATGCTTTTCAATTAAAAAAAAAAAAGAGAAAAAGAAAAAAAAATATTTAAAAATGGAAAAAAAAAAGCATCAACCTCCTAAATGTCACAAAAATAACGTTATCAACAACTTTTTTAATGTGCTTACCAAAAAAAAAAAAAAAAACAAAAAAAAGAAACTTGGAACTACAACCAGACCTGTCACAGAAGACAGCAAGTCAATGCTGCTTACACACAGTTTACAGAAAAATACAAGACAAACCTTTTTTACTAAAAAACCGATGATGAGTAGGAAGATAAAGATAGTGTGGATAACCATTAAAAACTTCTGGAGAGCAGAGAATTATATAAAAAATACACATGTAACATCATATGAGTGTCTTGCACAACTTTTCCTCCCTCAAGACTTTGAAGTGTAGTTATTTGCTTTTGGTGCACTGAAATACATGGGGTAGGATTTTCCCATCACTTTTTACCATCAGATATGTGAAGTGTCCATGCTAAACAGGAAAAAAATATTTTCCACCAGATGGAGCAGTGCCACAATTAACAAAATTGCCACTACTAGTCTAAAATACACTAAATAACATCACACCTAAATGGAAATACAGCAGCCTCCAAAAGCTGTGTTAAGCAGTTTATCACTCCAGCAGTGCCCAGAGCTGGTATTTCCGATTTCAGTTCCATGACTGTATCATTCCAGCCATCTATAAATCTGTTCATCCCTTCCCACCCTCTTTTCACAGCATTATTTCAGACTGCTTCTTCAAAAACCTGCACCCATCTTCCTTTTGTCTGTCCTCTGTATCACTCCTGTATCTGCTCTCCTTCCCTCTCATCTCAAATTTGCAGATCCAATGCAATTTTCATTTCTTTCCCTCACATTTCCTCCCAATTTTAAGTCTCTTGCTAACGTCTACTGTCATTTTTCATAATTCTTTTCTCTTTGCATTAATACTCCTCAGGAGGGCTAATTAAAAATAAATAAATAAAGACCCTAAACCACAGAACTCCCAAAATTTTCTGATTCTTTGTAATATCTGCTTTACTTTGCAGCCTTCCCAGTTACCTGGCTTTATAAATGCCACAGAATTAGTCTTCTTTCCCATCCACACAAATTTTCATTTTACACATTAAAAAAACAAAAAACAAAACAAAACAAAACAAACCTCATCTGTCCTGGCTTCTACAGAAAAGTAAGAATGTAAACATTCTAAAAGGAATGGGGCTTGGTTTTGTAAGTCAGGTCCACACTGTCCTATAAAACTCTTGATCAGCTGTCACTAATTTGATCTATTGATAAACACTTAGTGGAAGATAGTATTGCTTTATTCCTAAAACTAAAAACAAAACATGGAAGGCACAGATAGCTCAAAGTAAATTCATTCCATTCTGCATAAGCTACATACAAAGCAAGCATTAAATAACATTTTCTTGTTCTATTATGTCACTGAGGTGCCTGCTGTCTACTGACACATTTAGTGATGGAGAACACATTTAATAACTGGATCATGATTAGTTATCAAAACAGCTTGTTCTCATTCTGGAGATGCAGCAGAGCAGTACATCTCACTTCTATCATCTCATTTTTCTCCAGTGGATGTGAGTCATTAAAGTGAAGTTAAATCTACAATGGATTCCAGCCTGAAAGTCTCCCATGAGAGAACCCATCCAGAAAATCCTCTGGAGTGTGTGCCTTGCTGGTTACCCCCAGTTTCTGCTTCCTTCATGCATGGGACCTCAAAAGTCATTTTGCAATAATCCAACAACAGCCTTCAAAAGTTTGGTCTGTAGGAGCTCATTTCCCCTGCATTTTATTTTGTGTTTCTTGTCTTTCCAGACATCTCTGGATCACTTTTCTGTGACAGCTCCAGCCAGGCTCAATAGCACAGTTTATTAACCATTGTAAGAAAGTTATTCCTGTTGGGGTTTAATTAAACAAGCTCAGTACTCCTGCTGCAATACATTTGCACTTCAGGGGTGATCAGAAAGGTTCCAACTTTGTCTAGTGGGACTTATGTGCACACATAGTCCCAAAATCAGGTTTTAGACAGAACTCGAGGGGACTTCTAAACTATAAGAAAGAAGGAAAAAAAAAAATAACTGTGGGCTGTGTGACATAAGGCAGATGTCACATTTTCTTACCACCACGAAGAGAAGAATCAACCAAACATTGTTCTTCCAGCAGCCCATCACCCTGAGCATAAAAATGTGTGTCCAATTTACTTGTCTGGTTTCAGATTCCAACTATTCCATAGGATTTTCTCTGCTAGAATCACAGAGCCTGTTAGTAGCCAATATCTGTCCCTGAGGAGTTACCAAGATTTGATTTTTATTAGAGTTTTCTATATTGTTCATATGCAGAGGATACAGTCCCTCATTCTATTTTTCTTGTTCCTTAATGTATGATTTTGGTTTTGGCTGCATTACAACAATTTATCTGAACAGAGTCACTCTATTGAATGATACAGATTGCACTCTACAGCTGCCTTATCTTCATCACTGCTCACTATCCCCCCACCCTCCTGATCCTGGTATCATCTGGGCATTTTATCTGAATTCTAACTAGTAATTCTCCCTCACTCCTGCTCCTCACTTCATTATTTTCCCCGAGTTTTCCAGCTCTGGGAGTGCTGTAATAACAACTGTTCAAAGACACCAGCATGCCTGATACACATTTCCCAAAATCACCTTGGAATTCCATCTGCTCAAGGAATACCAAGCAGAACTACTGACAGGGAGGGTCCCCTGCTGACCCATTCCTCTTGGATAATCCCAGAGGAGCTGGGGTAATTTTCATGTTGGAAAGGCGTGTTTATGGCAGTTATGGCTTACAGGAGCACAGCCACACTGGATTCTGTTGACCTTGGAAATTATCCCACCATTGATTTTATATACAAAGCTTCCAGGCCCTGCTTCTCCTGCCAGCCCCGTTCTGTAAAAATCCTTTTTCAGTAGGGGACATGGGTAAGGAATTTATTTTTTTCTCTCCTTGTTACAGTGTGTTAATTCTTCTTCTTTTACTAATTATTGTTTTGGAATTTTGAAAAGTAGCAGCTAGACAAATGGCAAAATTTTTAGGTATGGGACAGGGCAGACCACAGAATTTCCACAACCACTGAGTAAGTTCGAGCAATCTCTAAAATACCATTCTTGCATGTAATTTGCAAGAATGTGGATAAATGGAAATATTTGATAAGTACTTCTATTTTTCCCTAAGGTTTCAAACACAACAATGAAACTGGAAGCCTGGAGAACTTGGAGCATTCCCAGTACCAACTGGACACTCTTAACCTCTAAACTCTCCACTATATAAATGTGGAGTGTGTTTGCTGAGTAGATGTTTATATGCACTTCCTGTTTCAGTGCTAACTTTTTAGTTACTGGGGAAAAAAACCAGAAGCTCTCTAACCCCTTGGGAATCATTTTCCATTAAAGAGGCTTCAGATAGACTATTTGTTTTTTCAGATTTGGAAAGAAAACCCAAAGGAATGTGTATTTTGAGTATCTTTACTCACTTTACAATAACAGTCCAGGGCTGTATGGCTGGAAAAATTTGCAAATTTATTTTTACTAATCTACCTCATGACACCTGATGATGCTTTGCACCAATGGAACACGATTTCCATAGACATGACCCTGACAGTTTTTAACTTGATCACACAAACAGTTGTTATAAAATGAGCAGCCCTACCAACAGCCTGCATAAAAAAGGCCAACCATTGTGTGAGTATGAACCTGCACACATCCCTTCCCACTTCCTAACAGCTGGGCCCTTTCAGGGCAGGAGAGAAGTCTGATAAAAGCTTCTGTTTGGGCTATTTCTTCTAGAAAGCAAATTAATTTCATTCCAACACTGCTCATCCAGCGCTTCTAACAAGCCAGCTTCCAATAAATTATATTTTTCAAGAAACATAACATGAAAGATCATGCCAGGTACTGGGGTACTATTAGCATGTTTTGTCATGATAGGAATCAGAGGGCACAGAACAACGAGGAACTGAGTACAAGACTAGAAGCTTCTTTTTATTACTGCCCTAGGCTTGACAGTAATGGAGAATCATTGCAGAAAGGATTAAAAACCTAAAAAGACATAGGAAGGACAGCAGTAAATCAGCAATCTAAAATAACTCAGTCAATATGGTTTTAAGGAAATATTCCAGATCACAGCATTCAGGAAAATTCTTACATGACCAGATTTCAAAGGGAGGATAAACTGAAGGAAAAGAAGAGAAATTAAGACATCGGTTGGTGATTTAAGCATCCCCATCTGGACCAATATTCTGTCTTTACTTATTTGACTACAGCCAGAGTAAACTGAGTTTTAAAGCACATGCATCTGGATTTCTACCAGTGAAAGCTAAAAAAAGAATCTCTCCTTTTGCTGAAGTGTGATCTCTGAAAAATCCTGAGTTCACTTCCAAAATGCCACTTCACTTTAACTGGTTGATGCTCTTTAGCAGTACTTTTAGGAATAACAGTATTAACTTCAGTTGGCTCATAGTGGCACTTTCACATTTAAAAACCTGTACCAGTCACCTATCAGTCATTCACTGCAGCCTTTTTGCTTTAGGTTTTCTTTACCCTGCCAGCCACCATCGTGCAATTTCTCAGCATCTAGGGAGAAGAACTATGTGAAGGAATGAAAGTCTAAGATATTATTTGAGTATTTTCAGCCAAATGCAAAATTTTCCCAACAATGGCAGGTCCAGCATTTAGAGGAATTGTTCCAAGTGGAACTGTGAAAACAACAAACAGTAAGTTGCTTCAAATTAAAAGAAGCCAGACATGTCCTACACAACCACAGCTATGTCTAAGAATATGCATTATAATAAACTCTTTTCTCTCTGGGGGACCTCATGAGTTTCTGTCACTGTTTCACAGCACTGCAGGTCTCACTCTCTGAGCAGAATGTTGCCAACACCCCCACTGACCATCAGTGTTTGAGAGGTTACTGCAGCATGACAGAGTGAACCCAGGGCTGATGAAAGATGCTGGGTATGAAATCCCCCATTTAGAAAAAGTTACAGCAGACACTAAGCTACACAGACTTCATTATGCTTCCCTAAAGACACCACTAGGTCCTGAGCAATAATCCACTGATGATTAGAATGACTACACACAGGTGTAGTAGAAAAAAAATCTGTCTTCAGAGCTGAACAGCATTTCCTGAACACTGCTGAAATATATTGCTTTGTGTGCCTTAAATCACTGTGAAGCTGTCAGACAGCAACAACTCAGTAATTTCTGACTTCAGCTGGATCTGACCTTATAATTCTGCATCACACTGTGCCTTTCAGTGCCCAGAACTTCAGGTCATATAGTCTCATTTAGCAGGTATCTCTCTAAAAATGAGTCATCAAGTAAAGGCAAGGAACTCAGTTCAAAATGAGTACCCAATTAAGTATCTAACCTCTTGGCACGTTTTAATATCTTTTATTTACCCAAGTCTTGATCTTTTTCAAGATCAAGAGCCATGAGAAGACAAAAAAAATCAACAGATTCTTTAGCTAGTGAGAGCTCTTGATTCAAATGTAGGACCTCTCCATGAAGAAAATAAAAAGACATAATTTCCACATTATTGAACATGCTACACTTCCTTATTGCCACTCCTGGACCTTTGGGATTTGCTCCTGCTTTAGTCAAGGTCAGTGCAATAGAGCACAAGACAATCACCCCTGTCCTTGTGAAATGGCTCCAGTACAGCCCAGTGTCACCTTCACTGTGCAAAGACTGAAAGGAGGAAGAGAATGTTGTCTGGTACTTCCCTCGTGGCAGAGAAGGGCACACCATGCCATGGTGGAGAAAGCTCCCCCTGACTCCCTGGTAAATTGTCTCTAAATCATTTCACCACCAGCTTCCCATGCCTCCCCTGAGGTAATGAGTGGATGAATGTGTTGTATTTAATTCAAATATATTTCCCATAGGAGTCTCTTTCTCCTCTCACCTAAGAGAAATAATTCCACGGTGTCAATCTCACTCCATGTGCAAACAGCACCACGCCAGCCTCCCCAATAATTATCTGACAATACCTAAGTGAATCAAGAGAGACTTCCAGGGACAGATGAAACCTATCAGAACAACACACAGAGCCATGGTGGGGAAGGGTGAGGTTTTTAATTCCCAACAGCTGCCTCCACACTGCAGTCAAGCACTGCATTTGGAACTGCATCTCTTAGCAGCTCCAAGCCACTGTTCACTGACTCAAGGACAGAACATCTAAGAAAAAAAAATATATAAACATTCATCCAAGCTGGGTTTTTTTAATAAATTGAAGTATAACAGTCCAAAATATCTATTTTAATAATAGCAGCACAGTAAAATATACTCTCAAGCTATTTCTATGAAGGAAAAACAATTAAAGATCTACAAGGCTAAATATCATGTATTTAACTCTTTAACACACCACATAACCCTATTAGGCACTGCATACTGCTGTGTGACTTATGGTCATACTCATTTTTAAGACACTCAGCTTGACAAACATTCTTACTGTAGCTCCTCCTTAAGAGTTCTTGTGGTCTTTTAGAAGTTAGATTTCTGAGGGGACAGGCAAAAGGGGAAGTCACCAACCACCAGTAGTTCACTGCACCTTCTTACAGGACCTACATCATGCTAAAGATTCCCCAAAGCAAAGGTTTCAGGAGAACAGACTCTCAAAATCAGACTTTCTAAACTCCCTTCTCAAAAGCCTTGCTCATACAGGATGACTGAAATAAATTTAAATCCTCTATAATTCTTTCACAACTTCTGCTAATTGAGAGAGCCAAAAGCACCATCCAGATTCACTTCAAAGTTACTCCTCCCTGCCCTCGAGTGAGGCTGTGGCAGCCCATGGCCATCCTGAATACAAGTTTCCTCTAGTACCTGAAAACTGAATTTAACTTCCCAAAAAAAAAGGGATGAACAAACACCTGTGTCAGACCTCAACTTTCACATGTAGCCTCTCACTGGGATAAAAGAGCAGGACTCCACATTTCTCACATGCAGGCTAACTAAAACAGAGATCATGAACTTTAGTGCTCACAGCAGCACTCTTCTGTGTCCATAAACCCAAAGAGTTCCAACCCAGCAATAATGTGACTAGAGCTACTGAGCTTCCTTCAACAGATACCACAGAGACAGATTTTATCCTCCCTGCTATTTGAATGTATTTTTCACATTCTTTTCAGCTGGCAGGACCCAGAGGGCTCTAAAGTATCTACTCTAATGTCCCATAACTCGTCATTTCCAATCTCCTACCCAGAAAGTCCATTCTTTCCAATCACACACTGGCATGGAAGCAAGATGTGTGATGAGCAAACTTCAGTGGAGCCACATCAGTGCAGAGAAATCATGGATCAATTTGATCCAGGTCATGGAGGCTAGACATTACCACACTTGCCCATTTTACTTACTTTAATTTTTAAAGTCAGTGATACCAACTACAAGCTTTAATACACAGACTCCAAGCTACTGCCCATCAACACAACCTCTATTAAAACCCCGTGCTTCCATGCATCCAGAGAAATTAGGTTTGTGTAAAATAAAAACCAAAACAGATGCCCAAGAGATGTAAATCAGTAAAGACCTACTGATGTTACAATGATTTATAGAACCCAGGAGTTCAGCTGAGCAAAGCTTTCTGCATTTGGCATTCTCAGAGCACACACAATTCTCTCCCTTCCCCTCCTCAGATTCCCATCAAATGCAGCCCTGTAACAGAACTCTTCTTTTCCCAACTTGGCTTCAAGTCATGACTGCAGCTCTCAATAGTATATAACTTGTCAAGATAAAATATGTTTGGGGACATACAATCTCTGCTGAGCATTTTATTGACTTAACTCTGCCATTTCTGAAAGGCAGCCAAAATTCTTTTAGGTTTTTAAATTACTTAATTTTCTAAATATTGTCCATAGACAGATATAAGAACACAAAGATCCTCAGTTGTTTGTGTAATTTGACTTATGTGCCATGCATTGCCCATTGTGATATATTAATTTTCTTTTGCAAGCAAACAAAACAAATCCCAGCTACAAGCTGCTTGGGACATACACAATGCAGAGTTATCCTGGGGACCGTTCAAAGCAGGAATTTTGCCCACATAACGTCTGCAGGTCACTCAGAAACTACAATTTTGCTTCTTTAAAGGGCAATCCAAAGCAAAACAAAACACCCCACAAAGTTTAGGTCTTCACTGAAGCTTGTCTTTCCAGATGCTGCATGAGGTCCAGGATGGTTAAGATCAAGATACAGAGTTGTTACTGATGCCACAAAAACACTCCCAGTGACATCTCACAGGAGAAAAATGACTCTTGGAAAGACCAGAATAGGTGACAAGAAGAATAAGGCCACCTCTCAGGAAGGTCCCATGGGTACTCTTGTCCTGTAACGTCCCCTGGCTACTCAAGACAGTTGTTCCTAAAGGTTAAGCCTCACAGAAAGCCATTCTAAAAACCCCAGTGCTCTGAGACTGAAATTGTAAACCTAATAATTTGCTCCAGTTTGAATTAGTGATCCAAAAATCAGTTGGTCCACTTTATTTCAATAGGTGTTCTTTGTGAGGAGGAATTTAAAACTGCCCAAGTGGAAGAACCAGAAACCAGCAAGATCAAAGAGCAGGAGCAGAAAAGCTTAGCAGGTGATGATAGCCTTATCCAGCAGTAGCTCTTGGTAGGCACCACTTCAGTTAATAACACCACAATGCACTTACCACTGCCAGGGCACCTCTCATTAAAGGACCTCTAAACACTTCTAGACCCTAATTAAGCCTCAAGCCACAGCATTCCTGTGAAAAATAGCTGCTGAAATCTCCAAAAGGTCAGGAAACAAGTGTGCTCTTATAGCAGATTAATAAGGCTCTATCCACAACAGGAAATGACACCCAAGTCTGGAGAATAAAGAAAGGAGCCACACCAGTGCAAGCAGTGCTTTGTGCCAGTGTGTGGGGGTGTGTGCTGGGCTTTGCACCACTTAGTAGTGGTTTGATATCAGTTTTGTCTGTCTTCCTTCAGAGCCAGGATTAATAGAAACACGATTGAGGCGATTCTTGTGTTTGGGATGTTTATTTTATCTTATCAGAAATTACAGAAAGTGTGACAGCACCTCTAGCTCCTTGCTAGAAGTGGGGAAAATGGCTCCAGCTGAGCCTGCTTCAAGGCCTTTTAAAGCTAAACAGACCAAAAAAGGTTTAACACCTACATTATTTATCCTTTTGACCCAATAATAGATTCCCACAACCCTTAGAGTGACATTAGACTGACCAACCAAAGGTCACTGCCTGAGTTCTGTGAAGAAGAAGATGAACAAAGAAAAAGACACCACCCAAAATTCTCCATCTTGTCCCATAGCCACCACTATACTATAAAACCCTCAAATTTAAAACCCATCACCCAGTGCAAATACACACATCTAACCCAGTACACATTTGTGATTTGTAACTTATTATTTATATTTCCAAGCCTTCTCCAAGGGTTTAGGTCCAGAGCACTGTTTTCCAGGGGGTCTGTGCCTGGAAGCACAGAAAGCCCAAAACCTCCAGATTTCTGGGATCCAACACTAGTGCTCTGACCAGAAACAGATCTGGTACAGCCTTTCATGATCTTATTTTCACCACAGCAATCACTGACCAGAGCTTTGCTGCAGTCAGCCCCTTATCTCTGTGCTACTGCAGAAATCCCAAATGTGTTTGCTAGGTAAGCAAACCAAGGAAAAAAAGGGGAAAAATTCTGCTAAAGCAAAAGCAAAGCAGCACCAGTGATGGAGTGCAACAGAGTCCCATGTCCTGGTCTAACAGATTGCAGCCCTGAAAGAGATCAGTCACAGCTTCAGATGCCTCAGGTGCTCTTGAAGATTTTATCAAGTGTTCAATTTTGAAGCTGCCCATTTAACTACAGTTTTACCAGAGATTTTGAAATGAGAAAAAAAAAAAAAAAAAAAGCTACTCTCACCAAGATGCTTTAAACAGAAGAAAACAGTGGGAAGAAGTGCCAGAGGTCAGATCTGCAACTCTGTTTAATTCACTTTAATGTACACACAGAAGAATTCAAAGCAATAATTTCTCTCTTCCATTCTGTCTGCAAAGCACAGCTCAAGCCATCACCTCTGTCTTCTGACACTAGTCAGCTCTAAGAAACAGGTACTTTAATGTTAAACCTGGCCAGCTGTAACACATTTCCTAAAGTAATTACATTTATTTTTACAGATTACATGGCTTTAGGTTTCACTTACTGATGTACTAGAAAATCAGAAGTTTTAATTTTGCAGCTAAAGTTCAGCACTGTTATAATCAAAGACAGCACCAAGTGCCTAAAGCTGCTAACCATACACACATTTTAAGAACTGAAATACTGCAGCTAGCATGTACTACAGGATCTATATTTCTTATCTGATGGCTCAGAGTAATTGTGTCCTTTTCTCTTTTTCCCTGTCATTACCAATGCTATGATAATTAGACAGCAATTACCTAAATGTTTAAATCTTTGGTCTCTGTCAAATGAAGCCTTTCTCTACCAACATAAATTTATGCACAAGAAATGATGTTATTCTGAGGTTGATGTTAACAGCTGAGGGTCCTAAAGAAAAATCTGGTACTTCTGGCCATGGAGCAGTGACTGAGCTGTTTGAAGACAGAACATCATTCAAAATGACATTTCAGGTCCCATTCCCCTCAGCAAGCACAACTACAAGCTGGGAAATGTGAAGCCACTGACTGGATTCAAATGGGTAAAAGTCAAGGGCAGGCACATATTTCTTTGGGCAGTCTGTATATTTCTTTGGTACAGTCAGCTGTTAATAGGAGAAGAAATGCTAAAATAATATTCAACAGGTAAAAATTGACAAAAATCCCCACAACAGCCAGAGTTTCTCTTTTAGGAGAGTAACTCCCAGTCCAAATGATGACAATTAGAAGTTCCTAAAAGCACTGCTTTGGGGGAATCCAGATTATATTGTGCATTCCAAAAGAGGAATTATTACTTTCAAAAGCTGCTGGAAATATCTTGCCACAGAGTATAATAAACAGGAGAGTGCCTACAGCTCCTGATGTGCAACACCTCAAAAGGTATTTCACTGTCTCTGAATAATGTGCCAGGGATTTTCAAAGCAGACCTTTTCCTCTAGAACCCTTTACTTAGTTCTCTAGTGAACATTTGCAGTATTCACTCTAGTGAAGCTTTTTTCAGTATTTAAGGGGGAGGGGAAACAATTGCTTTTTTTGCACCATTTTGAGATATATTCTCTAAAATGACAAGTGGTTAGAAATTAATTTCACCAGAGGTAAACGTGGACGTAGACTGCACAGGTTTCAATGCAATAAGCAGTATATTGCCACAATGTAATTGCCTAAAAGCTACTTAAATAAATTGTCTACAAGCTTTGTACTGCTGTGATATTAAACCAGAAGTAGTATGTGATCAATAAAGTGAAGCAAAAGATGTACAAAATAAAACAATCAGGTAAAAAAGGAAGCAGTCTGGGACAGCACTGTCGCTCAGTTTCATACAAAACAGCAAAATATTCATATTCATACAAAATATTTGACACTATGTGGGCTGCCACACCCCAAAGTTTTGAATTGGCACCCTTGCCCTGATAGGGAGAAATTGGATGCAAGCACAGCTGGCTCCCCAAAAGAGAATTTAGGGGTTGCTGAACAGAAAAGGTGAAAATTGGGTGGTGAATTGACTTAATTCTTCAATATAATACAACAGTTGAAGATCTATTTGCTGAAATTTGCAGGATAGAAACTTGCTTCTATTCAGTCTCCTTTGTTTCTATCCCTTGAAAAAAAAAAACAAACCACAACACTGTTCCTGATATCACCCAAGGAGATTAATTAACCTTGACAAAGCTTCTTTCTTACAGTGGGAATTTGAACCTAAAATTGGACATCCCAGTGAGTTTTTTTTGCATAATGCTTATTGCGGGTCACATGAAAATAGCATGCAATGGACTGGAACAAGATTCAGCTGGTGCTATCCATATAAACATTGTAAACCACTAATTGCACTTTTTTTAATGAAGGAAAAAAATGTATAAACAAATTCCATTTGCAGAATCAGTGATTTCAGCTGGGTGGAATTCTGCAAATGCCTCTCCTCATCAAGCAGCCAAGTTGGGTAGCCACCACTGTCTTTATGAATACTGAATAGGGGCATTATGTCCATACAGAAAATGCACGTGGGGAAGGAGGACAGGTCATCCTTCATGCACACAGCAACACCACCCCAAGTGGAGTGTGTTTGTTTTCTACTACATTTCGTGCAAATGTCCAAATGCAATTTATATCTAGGATATAAATGAGACATTCCATCTCATCAAAATGGCCCTTCAGTTGAAGCCAATTGCACCTGTACAAATGCAAAGTCACTGCAGTACATAAAGATTTTCTTTCTCATATTTCAGAGAGATACTTTGTGCAGCAGGCAGCACCAAAGCTGTGTGAGAAACAGCTGTTCCTATGAACCCTCCTGTCATGGATGTGCTCCAGAATAAAATTCTAGTTGTTCATTGCTGACACACTTGTTTCAACTCCTGCATCACTTCTGGGCACAGCAGAAATGCATGCAGCACCATCTGTCTGATCTCTCCATCCCACACTCCATTCCAGGTTACTCTCAGGCCTTCTCTTCCCAAATCCAATTGTCTCAGCCTTTTGCCATAGGAGAGTTGCTCCAACCCTCAGATCCACTTGGTGACTCCTCTGGATTTGCTCCAACAGGCTGATGTCCTTTTTGTGTTGGGGGACCCCAGAACTGGATGCAGCACTCATGGGTGGGGTGTCCCCAGAGCTGAGTGGCAGAATTGCCTCCTTCCCCTGCTGCCCACACTGCTTTGGATGCAGCCCAGGACATCACTGGCTTTCTGAGCTGCAGGTTCACACTGCCAGGTCAGGTACAGCTTCTCCTCCACCAGCACCACCAAGCTAATGCAAAAAATTAATCCTGTCCTGGCCAAAACTGGGACACCTATGGATATTATACCTTGAGATGACAGCATATTTTAGACCTGTGTGTCATGTTGTAGGAGACACAAGTCCCAATCTCTGCCCCTCTCTCTCACTGACTTTCCACATGAGTTTGGCCATTTTTGTCTCAGTAAAGGGACCTACAACATGCAGTGGTTTTTAGCACACTGAATTTGGTAAGCACTGCTCAACTAAAGACAATATTAAAATAGAAATATTGGGTGGTTTTCAAGACAGAAAAATGCTGGAAGCCAGCAAAAGAAAAGGATTTCTGTTCTGTATTCAAACATCAGCTCTCTCACTGGAGTTTCTCTCTCAGCAGCATTTAATTTCCTCAGGGAGAAGATCTAGGGAGAACTAAAAAATCTCATCTCAAATGCTTTCAGCAATAGTCTCTGTACTTCATGCCTGCCACTGTGAATCTGGCAGAATCATTTCTGCCTGATGGCATCTACGTGAAACAAGTTGGTGATCTCAGACCAATTATGTAAGAACGCATTTCTGCATCACCACTGGAAATAATTAGCAGTTGTATGAACCACAGGGACACCAGCTTCTGCTGTGCTTTTTCTGTGGACAATATAATTAGCTTTGGCCCAGACAGTGAGCACTTAGAAACCTGTAATAGGCTGAGAAGAGGCTTGTAACCCCAGTCTCTAAGAGCTCGCTTTAAATAAGCAGATAGGGCCATTTAAAACATTCCCTATACTTTATTGCCTTCCCCCCCTCAATTCTGGGCTACAGATCAAGCTTAATTACCATCATTCTGCTTTCCTTCAAATCCTCAAGGAAAGTAAAAATGAAAGTTAACACTACTGAATTCCATAGTCTTAAAACATTTTCCCTCCATCACCGGGAGTGCACAGCATCAGCTGCAAACCACATTACAAGGAAACTTCACACCACACACCTGTAAACATCCCTGTTTCAAACACTGAGTAAAGCAAAAAGCATCTGAAACCACTGTTTACATTGGTGGGAAGTCCTGCTAAAAATCAAGGAATCCAGGTTAAATTCTGCACCTAAAACACAAGATTTGAAAGCTCACACCAAAGAGGCTGCAGGCTCCAGTTCCAGGTGTGCCTCAGGTGCTGCTGTGCAGGAGAGCAGAAAGCAGGACCAACAAAACAAAGGGAGCAACAAACCAAGACAGCAAATCCCTCTCTCTTGTGTCCTTCATTCACTCTTAAGCAATACCTGTCACATCTTCAACTGCATTTTCCTCACACCCAGAAAAACAGCAAACCCATCTCACAGCTGCAGATGTTGCTGTAGCACCAAAATATCCCTCTTAACTAACATCTCTACTGGACCTGAAGAAGTTATAAAGTTCTTCTGCTTTTTTGAGACCATAGCTACATTTTCAATAGAGCACAGCCACCTCCCTCCTATTTTGCAGGATTTAGCTGAGCTGAAGGCTGAGCTTGAAAGAAGATGCATTATTACCCAATTGTGAAGAGTTGACTCAAGAAATATACAGTTCTTATTTCACTGCTTCCTTCTGTATTTTCAAGGTGGAATAACTGTACATGTAGTGCTTTTGTCTGACTGGTTTCACAGTTAACAAAATATATTTGATATGGTTGAAAATAAGGAGCCAAAAACATGAAGCTCCCTGAGAACAGTCTAATTTTGCTGTATTTTCCAGCCATCTAATCAAGGAAACCTAAGAAACCCAGTAAGAAAAATGCACTCCAAGAAAATTAGATACCTCTTTGGTCCACCCTGGCACGTTCTCCCTGCAGTCCATTTTGGATTTACACAGGTGCTACTCAAAAGCAGAATTTGGCTGCTCTCTCTCAGGTGGCCTGACACATTTACTGCAGTGTGCAGATATGCCCATATATTTTATATGTATGTAAAGCACATTTCCCAGACTAAAACCCTCTCCCAGAGAGTCTCCCTAGGTCTCTGTCTGATTTTGGCTTCATTTACTCCCTTGCAAATGAAAAGCATTTCCACTGAAGCCAGTGAGGTAACACTTGTCTTAAACGTGTGTGAGATCATGTCAGAGCCATGGTCCATAATAAAACCAGCTGCTGGTAACTCTTCTACAAGTTTCCATTCATTAGGGTTTTCTTTTTTTTTTTTTTTTCTTTGCATGAATTCACATGAGCAATATCCATGGGCCAAGAAACACATTTTAGAATGATAGCTATTTCCCCTTGCTAAAATCTAGAAAGTGCAGCAAACTATCCCAATCCTCAGTGAAAAGAATGACAGTTTATTGTATTCTGTTAATAAACAGAGGTGTTTATGGACAAAACATGTGTGAATGTACTTTTGGGAATTATCCTATACTGCCTCCAGGATAGGGACAAGATGACCTATATATGGCTTTCCCAGCTTTTCTGTTTTCTGGGGGGAGATTGGTGTTGGTTTTAGGTTTTTTTTTTACACCCATAGCTTCTGGTATTTAATCCTAAATTGGGAAACACTGAGTGTGCCTACTTAAATTCAGCCTCAGAGATCTGTAAGCATGGAGCCAGGACCAACGAGACCAGTTCTATGCCTGCTAATGCCAACAGCCTTTCCATCAGTGGCTTTCTATTGCCTTGGAGGGTCACAGGAGAGACAGAAATAACGTGCTCACATTACAATGTCTTTTCCAGTTCATCACACCAGTCTCCAGGCTTTCAGAAGTGTGCAACTGTATTTTGTCATATAAGTCAGATTCACAGCCTGTCACCACTTCAATAAGTTCATTTATAACAAAACATATTTCCTACACATACAGTAAATTCCTTTCATTTTTCACTAAGATGAACTGATCTTTATCAGATACTCTGACACAGAAGGCAAACACACCATTACTCCCTCTCCACTTGTTAATATTAAGTTTGCTATACACTCACTCCAAGAAAGGAGCTCACATCTATTTACAGATGAACAGAGGGGGAAATAAAAAAGCAAAACAAAACAAAAACTGCCTGTTTTGGAAAAGCAATTAGGTCACTACAGCAGAATGACAAGTAGTTTTTGATTTGACAAGTGGAGCAATAAACATCTCTACTGACCATGGGGACAGTGTAGAGCAGCAGAGTTCAACACCATGAGCTCCTGCAAAGCTTCTCCACAAGTAGCCAGAATGAGACTGCACAAACACTGAGCAAGGTCACAAATCATTTAGGGGAGGGGAAAATTACACCAAAACAGGCATCATTTACACTTTCCTCTTTTAAGAGGTAAAAGAAAAATAAAGCAGTCTCCCTTTGGGATCACGGAGACTGTAAAAAGAGAAGAAATGAAAAGCATTTTTGCCCATGCAATAATACTTATTGTGATTGTTACTCAAGGACTTTTTCCAAAGGCTCCAGATGCCATTTAAAGAGCTGATATAATGCAGAGTTTCTCACAATCCAAATCCTGAATTAAAAAATATGAATGAGATTAGATAAGCAGTTATTTTGGTCTCCAAGTTGGCTACCCCTGATCCTTCTAAGAGATGGAAAACAGAATTATTCATGTGCTACTACTGCATTACCCAACAGTCACAACCTGACCATGCTTCTTTTGGGCATGTCTTAGCATGATTTTATGATAATGGTCAAATGCCACCTCCTCAGGAGTACTGCTGGCCAGAGATGAAAAGTATTTGCTGGTTTTAAATCCAGGCAACCTGTCCTGTGGTGACTGTGACACCCATGTCAAACGTGGCCTCAAAACACGAGTGTGGTGTGGAATGAGATTTAGTCTGGGAAATACAATTGATCCATCAGCCTTCCTGGCCACAAAGATCTGGCTTTTCAGCAAAATGATACAGGAGATATCAGAGAATCTCTTTCCTTACCAATATGACACAAAAAGTGTATTTCTAAGGTGCTCAATGCAAAACAAACAACAAAAACTCCAGGAAATCTCCATCAAGCAAAGTACATCTTGCTGCTCCATTATTGCACTTTAGCTTTCTCCAAGTGAAATAAAATCCAACTACACCAACTACTTTATCCCCATGATTTTGATGGCAGAGAGTACCAATCCCCAAACAAAATAAACTGAAAAGCAAGAATGCAAACACAACTGTGCTCCAATGACTTTGCATCTCAATGCTGTCTACGTAGAGTTTCACTACCCAGAAACTGATGGGATGGAAAGAAAATCCCTGAGAGCTACATGGAGCACTGGGAACCCCTTCTGCAACTCCCATCCAAAGCACATTGCTCCCCCCAAAAAACTCATCCCTATTTATACACACACACACATATTTGCTTCACTCCTGTGGCCCCATCCCTGACCCTGAAAAATTGGCATTTAATCATTGCTTTTCTTAAAGTTAGTGCTTTATACCTGGTGAGAATGAGATTTTGTCCTCTAATCCCAGTTTTTAGTCATATAAATGCACACTAGATGCACTGAAGACCAAGGAACTACATTTATACATGCACTGGGGTAAAGGAAATGTTATTTTCTTGTTTGGGTTATATGGTGGGGGGGAGAGGAAGTAGACTGGTGTGTCTGGTTTTAGGATGGTTAAGTGGCAAACAAAACTGACTGAAGTTTACAGGGATCTAAATAAAGGAGCAAGAAAAAAAAACCTGCTCACAGAGCTTCTAATAACACACAGCAGAGAAAACTCCAAGCAGACTACATACAAAAGTTCCTGCTTTTCCTTTTTATTGTCAGTATGTTCCTGGACTGCATATTGTGTCCAGTGAATAAGCCATTTACTGCTGAGGTTTGAGTGAATGAAGCTCACACCTTTCCTATACATGGCAGGGCCTTTTAATCACCAGGGAGTGAGGAGCAATGGAATTTTCCTGGATTTCTGGGTTTGCAGTGCCCTCTCTTGTACAAAATATCATTTCCCAGTGAATGCTCATTACTGGGATTTTGACCCAACTTCCTACTGTCATTGTCCTTCAGGGGATGTGCAGAAAATCAAACAAAAAGTGCCAGCTTCTTGATAGCAAGCAGCTCACAGGGAATTCTGAATTCCTCTAACTCAAGGAGATCAGACTAGATCCAATATATATTTTAAAAAACCCTCAATATCATTTACATCACTAAATGTGTCCCAGCACAGCTACTGAAATGAAGTTCAGATTCAGGCCAGCTAATGCCCAGGTCCTCCCTCATTTTCACCAATGCAGCAGAAAAGAGACAAGTGGTGTTTTAAATTACTGGGACAGCAGTAGGGAAATTCTCAGCTGGCCTGCTTTTGTCAGTATAATATACATTAGCCACAGAAATGCTTGGCTCTGTATCATCTGGATTGCCTAAACGCTCTTGCTCATATTTACAGCAATTAAAATGCTGCACTTCAGTCTTTATAATCCCAGTTCTGTTTGAAGTGGCAAAGCAACAGCTGTGGCTTATCAGACATCTGAATGAAAACTCCTCATTTTCATAGCAGGGGTGTGGCTCTGCACATGGGGATATGCTGTTCCCAAAGCCAAACCAAGCAGCAAAACCTCTCTCCTCTCTGCAGACCCACAGTGATGCTGACTGGAGACATCCTGCAGGTTAAAGGAGAGCTGACCAAACACTTCTCCAACCCACTCCTAGCTCCACACATCACAGACAAACTCTTGGAATTTCTTTTCCAAATTTATGAGTTTTAACTAGGCCAGAGCAAAGCCAAATTCTCCCCAGCTCAATGGCTGTAGAAATTGCTGGGAGAAATGAGGTTATCACGAGGTCATTGGGAAGGTGCAGATAAAGTCCTTTGCCTCTTCCAGCTGCAGCTGAACCTACTGAGACTGAGCAGAAATTGTCCTCAGTACAGCAGCTGATGCTAGAAAGAAATGGGCTATCACACTAGCACTGCTAGGTCCTCTGAAACTTAGAGCAATTATAAAAGGTCATGCCTTTGTGCTTCTGGGATGAAAGATTTTACAAGGGTGAACTTTGTGGCTCAAGGGGAAAAAAAAAAAAAGAAAGAAAAAAATCAAGGAGGGCCATTTCACCATTAGAGAGCTCACTGTCAAAGAAAATAATGAAGTGGGAAAAGGGTAGAAACATGCCCTGTGGCAGTCAGAAAGACAAGAGAGAACATCAAAGCCTTGCAAATAAGAAACAAACAATGGCCTGATCACAGACTGCTTCATTTGGGCAGAGCTCCCTTTGAAGATGACTGGGATCCAATGGGCACAAGCCTGCAGGACCGAACCTTGACTTCTGCTGCTCCTGGAAGAGAGCTTGTCCAGCCCTGCTCTGCCTCCCCCCAGGCAAATTCAGCTCCTTTGGACAAGGACACACACCAAAAAAATAAAAAAAAAAAATTAAAAAAAGCTGCCAACAAATCTCTTTGTTTACATTGCTGTCACAGGTTCAGGCTCCCTTAGCAATTTAAGAATCATGAACACTAGCTCTTCCTCACCCCAAGTTATTTAACTTTTAGAAGGAACACGGTGATTTCCATGCCCTTTAGGTCTCCATATGCTTGAAGAAATATTGGGGAGGTCACACGTGCATGGATGTGCAGTGACACTGTCTTCCCGCATTTAGCAATACTTTCCTCTTCATATTTGTCAGCCTTCTGAATAGATCCCAAACCAGAGCATTTACAGCAAAACTTTATCTCCACAAATCTATTTATAACCCTTCTAGGAGCTAAATTCCAAAGATTTTTTTTTTTTTGCCATTTAAGGACATAAACCAGAAAATGTGCAAACGGGTGGGTTTCACTTTGCTTCACGCCCTCCACAGCAAGTCTGAAGGGAAAATGCTCTTTATTTGTATTCTGTATACACAAGAGGGTGTGGAAACAAGCAATGTTTCCATTGCCCTGAACTCTTTCCCTAATATTTTCCCCACTGCAGCTTGGCCTGGCCCCAGGGGTTACAATTTCAACTTCTCTCATCAACATGAGACTGTAAGGTCCAGCAGCTTGCTGAGTAGTTTTGCTTCCAAGCTTAAGACACTATGGTGGATCTGTAAGCAAAAGCTGCCTTTGTGCATTTTTTTGGAGCACACATGACAGCTTCACAGCTGTCCAGATGCAGCACAAACAATTCAAACTTCAAGCACACAGGAAATGCCCTCTAGACATGAGAGCACATTGTCACCACTGAGCCTGGTCCACTCCACCTTCACCCCATTCCCTGGGCTTCAATGGTTTTATACCCATCATCTAGAAATCTAATACATATCTGTGTGAACACACCAAGAAAAAAAGTCTAGGATGATCTGGGAAATCAGTCAAAAGCAAGGTTTCAGCCAGTGCCTAAACTTGGCATTTTGGTATTGCAAATTCTTTATAAACACTAATCAACTAAGCCCCAGCAGACCCATGGGCTAAATACAGAAAGATTCAGATTATCCTTTACTTGGAGATAGAGAAACAGACACAGGGCCATTAAGTGACTCACCAGGTATTTATGATCACAGGAAAAAATTCAAAGGAGAAATTACTCCAGTGGCTTAAGATATTGCTGGGTTTTTTCCCTTTCTTTCACCTGCTTCCTCAGCTATTTGGTCCTGCAAGCCAGCAGGACAGTCCCCACAAGCAATTCTTCCTGGCTTCAACCCATAAACACTGCTGTAGATAAGATTTTCTGATCAGGAGGTGCCCCTATGCTTCATGGACAGAATTTTCCCCTCTTGGAGGGCAGGAAGAGGGAAAGAGACATCAGTTTGTGGTGGTGGTTCCAAAAGGAAAAATGCATGAAAAGGAGCACTTCTGTAATGCAGGGTGTAAGGCACACAGCTAACACACCAGCTAAGAACAGTGCTACATTCCCTAACCTTTTTGGTTGATCAAATCTGTTTCAAGAAATTTTAGGAGCAAGCTCCCTCGGGGGTGGGAGGGATCCCAAATTACAGAGTGCTGAGCGTCCTTCCCTGCTGGGCTAGCTGAGTGTACAAAAGCATCAGGGAAGGAAGAAAAAAAATATTCTGTAGCTCAACTGTCCTGTGACCTGGGTGTTTCATCCAGAGAGGTCAGATCTAGCATGACCTTCAAATGCCTCTGAGTCAAATTTCAGCCTCAGCCAAACCCCTGACAAGCAGCAGCTACACCTTCCAAGCAAGACCAGGAGGTGCCTACGCTTTTTGTAGGTGATTTCCTTCCAGTTCAGCTGCCCCAAATCCATCCTCACCCATTTAACCCCTCAGCAGCTCTGCACAAAGCCAGCAAACCATCCCCTGCACACACACCTTTCCCAAAGCAGTGAGGCAGCAAATTTCTCAGTACAAGCTGCCAGGGGGTAGTTACTAAGAGGAGACAATTTTTTAAAGAATGAAAGCTCTCTTTGAAGGCAGGCTCCCACTCTCTGCAGTCACAGGCTTTGTGTGCCTCAGGCTTTGTACACCTGGAGCCCAATCCTGCAAACTCCCCATAAAGCTCCTCTCAAAGGCAACCAAGTGCTCCCAGGACTGCACTTCCCCTTCTACCCTGTTACCTTTTTTGGTACTTTCTGCCATGCCCAGGAGAGTCCAGAGCAGCCCTGCAGATGGACAGTTATGATCTCTTGGCCCTCTCATTCTTAGGCATATATGGTTTCCTGTCCCTCTTGGTTCACACACTGGGATCAAATGTTCCAGGCTGCACCCTTGGTAGACAGGGGTTAAGAACTCCACTGATCTCTAATACAAAGTAAAACTCAAGAACAGGTCTCATGTAAGCAGCTCCTGAGAAAACAGAGTGTTTTCCACAGCCCCAGAACATTCAAGTTGTATTTGTCCTGCAGGAAGGAAGTCCTGCAGGCTCTCACTTTTCTGCAATGAAAAAATCACCCCCGCAGGCAGGGCTGCTCCAGCTGTGCAAAGGGAAGTGTCAAACAAGAAGGAATTCCAGTCAGGCTCTTGATAGACCTTCCCTGGCATCTCCATGGGACAGAAGCCACCTCCAAGCAGGCAGCCATGAGAAAAGCCTTGCCCTGCCTTTGTGGTCTCCCCACCTGGAATAACTGCACCCTAATCCTGAATGGGGTTGAACAGATGCTGTGTGTCACATGTGGCCCCATGAATGAGACCAATAAAAAACCTTCCCATTTAAATGCACTTCAATTTTCCCTGCAATGCCAGCCAGAGGAACTTACACCCTTCCCCACTTCCCTTTCAAATCACCTGTCTTTCATTTTCTGTCATTATTGCATTGTGTGTATCAGTGTTGGACAAGAAATAAAAGCACAGGGGAAGTGATCCCTTTCCCAGGCTGCTCCATGTCAGAATAATGCTGTGAGTATATGAAGAAGCAGTTGTAGAAAATCCCTCATTCTCCTAAAGCATGTTGACATCACTCACTGTCCAAGTGTATTCAGAGTACACAGGACTCCCCTTGCATCAGACCCTGAATCCATTAATGATGGTATTGATTTCACCAGGACTAATCCTGTGAATGAAGGCTGTGGAATTGATCCTCTTGTCATTGCAAGTGGCAACAAAGAGGAGTTTTCAGGAAAAACAAATTATTTCAATTGAGTCTCTCGTTTGCAGACATCTCATCTGGTATTTCCTCCCTCCCACCACGATTTAGAGTCTACATTAACATATGCAGGTTTAATTAAGATTGCCTATCAAAGCAGCTTCTCCAAAAAAGGCAGGCCTATCATTTCTTCAATTACATTGAGAAAAGTTCTGCCCTGCTTTACCTTACAGGCAATTTAACAGAGCAAATGGACTACAAGTTTTGCTCCATTTGTAATTTATGTTAAAAGAGTCTGATCCATTGATTTTGGTGTGTGTAGTTTTAGGGTCCCATCCTGTCTAAATGGCAGGAGAAAAAGTTAAGACTTGCTGCTACATATAATGAGACAGAAAAAGAATGGAGGCAGAGCCCAAGGGTTCTCCAATGGCAAATCATACAAACACAATAATTCACAGTATGGTATCTAAAATAGACAAATTATAATAAATACATGGTTCTTACAAAAAATCCCACTCTGCCTCCTTATTTTCTTTGAGCTGCTGCCAAGGAGGGAATGTGTTATTTTCCCAAGTTATTCTCCTGTCTGCCTTCTAGCAGGGGAAGCCTTCTCAGGCAAAATTGTACAAAAACCGCATACTCTGAAAAGAAATTCTCCTTTGAAAACAAATACTCCATAAAAAAGTCATTTCAAAACAGTTATGTTTTCATTCTTCCAAACAACATTTGACATATGAGACAAATCTATTCTATCCCTGCAGGTCTGGCCAGAGCTTAGCAGCTTGGTCAGTGTCTGCAGCTACCAAGCATTCATCTGCAGCTGACTTCCTCCCTTCATTTTCCCAGCCCTTTCCCTGAGAAATTCCCTGCTATGCAGAATATCATGCTATCGGCTGCCAGCCTTGCACAATGCTTTCCAAGTGTCCCAACATGTCAAAGGAGCAGGGAAGGGGAGCCCCCTCTCCAGATCTGACAAACACGGACCCAGACTTCCAACAGCTCCAGTCCCACCCAAGCTCATTTTTTAATCCCCCCCACTTTTAACAGGAAAGACAACTTCACAAGAAACATTCTGGCAACGCATGTTGGGAGGCTGAAAACAAAAACTGATGCCATCTATTGTCAACAATCCTTCTGTGAGAGGCTGCCAGGGGGGACATCTGCAGCGGCGAGTATCAGATCACTTACACTAGCCAGAGCTTCGCTGTATCACTTACTGCCCCGACACTGCCCTTGCAGTGCAAAGTCCACGTATTAAGTTGCAAAATTAGAAAGCAATTCAGCGGACCTTAACACACCGAAAACTTTCTCAAAAACAAACAAAAATTTTTTAAAAAGAAAAAAAATTTAGAAAAAAGTGGGGGGAAGAAAAGAAAGGGTAGATAGGTTAGGATCAAAATAGAGTGATGGAGTGGTGGGACCAGCAGAGATCCTGCCCAGCATCTCCTCATCGGGGTCCAGTGGGGTGAGCAAACACGCATCCCCCATCCAGACCTCCCTTAGTTCAGCACGAACATCTGGAAAGGAGGGGGAACAGAGAGAGAGAGGAGGAGAGCAAGAATAATCTCCGGCAGCCCGTCCGGTCAGCCCGGCTCGCTCCCGAACAAACACACCCCGTAAGCCTTTCCTTACCTCTGGCTGCAAAGTTCTCAGCTACTGGGAAGGAAATGAATAATAACTGGCTGCTGGGGCAGCGGAGAAAGGCACAGCAGCCCCGCACACACATACACACACACACACACAGCCCTATTCAATAAAAGCGCAGCTTTCCCTTGGCCCCTCCCAAAAAGCCGATGCTAAGTGAACACATATCCCCGATGTTTACAATTGGCAGGCGGCGGAATGCATTGTCCTCGATTTATTCTGATGGGCGGCCAATGGCTGAGCTAAGCCAAGGTGGGCTCAGCCTGCCTGCAGGGATGCCTGTCATTCCCCAGGCATGCTCAGGAAGCCACTCATCAGAAAACCAAGACCTAAAAAGCCTCCGAAAATTCGTGCGAGCTGCCAAAAGTGTCTTGCTACATGCCCTTTTTTGGTTATCCTTAGCAGGGCCTCTGAAAGTAAATCCTCTGTCAGGAACAATCATAAGAAATGTTAATCTTGGAGAAAGAGGCTGTCTTGTTCAACAGAAACGGGGCTTAAAAGAAGGAAATGCGCTGGGTGAAAAGGGATACAGTAAACATATTTACTTTTTGCACCGGGTTTTTTTTTTTAAGAAAATCAAATAAATAATTTCACCACAGCTAAACTTCATTGTATTTTTTTTTTTTAACGAGGACCACATGTAAAAGGCAACAGAAACACTCTGCTGTGCAAGTTTGGTTCTGCAGAAAGAGAGAGACACCAGTGGGAAAGGCACATGAAAGATGAGTTGGCAGACTTCACAGCCTGATTCCATTTCAAACAGTACAATAGAAGTTACAGATAGAATAGCCATGTTCTGAAAAATAACTTTTAAAGGGATTTGAAACTTTGATGATGATCCTTGGCAAGCTGGACTAGTTGGATACACAGGTTTAGTTTACAGTTCTACAACTATTCATCTAGACATCAAATCTGGTTCATTTACTATGAAAATAGCCCTACATCTCCTTAATATGACCAATACTTGCACTGTCTTTGAATATTATCAATAAAGTAAACTTAGATCAATTTTTGTCTTTGTTTTGCTTTAATGATTGCACACTGCTGGTAACTTTGCAAATGATGCAGGTATCTTCAAAAATGGACAAACAGATAAAGACTGATCATGGAAACATACAAAGTACATAAACCAAGTGTGAAAATAAAGAGGAAAATTATTGCCTAGAAAACAGCACAGTGCAGAGATCCCAACATGCACACGTACCAGTCACTAAGAAAGGCTACAGAACAGCTGAGTGCTCTAAGGGAATGAGATTCCAGACCAGGAGATGTTCTGCAGATTCATATTTGACAAGAACATACACTAAACCAGTTAGGGGTAAACTATGTGTACGATGACTTTGCAGCTGAATGGGCTAAACTATTTTAATGCCTTTCTGGGTTCCTTTTTTCTGGCAACTGGGCCCCACAGATTTAGTCACATGTGTAATGCAAGAAGGATCTAGTCCACAGACAGTAAACTAATCCTTACAGCATAAAAAAAATTCAAAGAGACAAATCTATGCAGATTTACAGCAAGAAATCATAATTATTCTTAGTGCCATTTTCGCAAAAAGCGGTGTTTGTTTTTTGAAGGCACTTTTTTCCTTCACTTTAACAACCCTTTGGAAAATTCTTCTAATGCCAGACAGCTGCCATGATGTGGCTACAACAGTTTTAAATGTTAAGAGCAATACCTACAGCATATATGTTACTTTGTTTTGTGGGATTTACTAGAAAAGAGAGAACAAAATCCTTATTCTCAGCCATTCTATTAAATACAGAAATTATTAGCCTGTGTATTCATGACCAAATAGAAAGAGGTAGTGACATTATTCAGGAAGGAATTACAAATCTCTGCTGGATCTTAGCATCCCCTAGATTTTTAGGATGGAAAACACTGAAGAATCCAGGCTGAGAGAAAAGCAGGATTAAGGGATATGGACTCTCAAAAGAGAAATCTGAAGGTTAGGAGTACCCTCAGGTTCTCATTCCAGCATGGCCACAACCCCTGCAATCTCAGTGTCCACTGCAACAGGGAGCTAGAATGGAGACACTACCTAAAGCTGAAAGCAACTGGGGGTTCTTGTGGTATTTTAGCTTTTTTTTTCTTACCATTACTTTGATACTCCCTTGCCAAAGCATCCCAAACTCTGCGTTCCAAGTCACCTTTCCATCAAAATTCCACCAAAAACCAATTTTGCTTTGAGGAAATTACATCTCGAAAAGTAAAGTTTGCATCCTTCTTGCTCAGGTGAATTTCACTGAGAGGAACTTTTGAATTCCGTGACTTGAAGCTTTGAAGCAAATAAACTGTCACAGATGCCAGAGTTTTCCTGGAGATACTCCTGGAAACCTGAGCTTTGAAGAATGCAGAGTTAAGTTCTGGTGGATACACCGCTGCATCCTATGACAGGAGCCACTTGTAAATATAGTTATAAGGTGCCTAAATCCACAGTTGTAACAATTTAGGGAACTCCCATGGTAGTCCTTGTCCTAGCCACCAGGACTGCCACTCTAGCCACACCCTCCCCTTTGCTTTAACCATGAGGGACCCTTTGTGTCACAGCCCAGACCTAAAAATATTTCTAGGACTGGAATAACCCAAATCCTGGTTTACAATTGCGAATATAAGACATAGGGGAAAAAACAGTGTATGCAGAAATTAAACCCCTAAATCAAGTACAATTTTAATATCAATACCTTATCACAGTATGGAAGGGCCCTGCAAGTGCTCATTGCTAAGTTCTAAAGTTTGATAACACAGGGCAAGGGTGGGACTGCTTGTGATAAGAGTCAAAGCACTTACACATTTTGGGTTGTTAGTGCATTCTCGGAGACCTCAGCCCGCAGTGCCTCCCCCAGAAAATCATGTTAGAAGTACCTGGAAAACTCTGTTGAGACTGGGCCTCTCACAGGTTTATCAATTTTTCCTGGAAAATTTACAGTCTAAAGCTGAGGTAGACCTGTGGTCTAGAAATACAGTGTAAATCATCCCCCTGGGGGTGCACACAGCCCTGCTTGCTGTGTACAGACACTGAACTGTTTGCATTTTGGCACCACAAAGCCCTTGAGGCTCAACAGGCAGTGGTGGCCAGAGGGTCCACTTGGATTATTGCTGGTCCAGTCTCAGAGTGCCTTCCCAAAGCTGCTGTGATGGCAGAGCTGTCATCCCTGCCTGGAAAAAGTCTTTGGAGCTTTCATGGATGGACAATATTTTGCTTTTCAAAATGAAGCCATTTCTATTATGGAGCTTCCCAAAATTATTTTTCTTTTTATTTGACATGGTGCAGGTGAGCCGCACTGTCCCACCACTGTCACTGCAATGTCTCCAGCTGCTATTCCAGAGACACATCCTGAACCACCTCACACCTGCTCATTCCCACAGTACAGCAAGATGCATTAAATAGAGCATCAAATACACCATGGGGAAGGCTATTCTTCCCATCTGTACTAAATTGGTTCTTGCCTCTCACCCCCAAACTGACATTTTTTTTGTTGTCTGCACAGCTAAGAGTAAGCCAAACTCTCCTAATGCTCACAGCAAAAACACAGAAATCTTTAGAAAAGAGCTTCTCTCCAGCAACTAGCACAGATGCTCCACGTTTAGGCTGGGAGATCAAAGCTCAGTTTTGGAGAATCACAGCAGGGAGGGCTGCAATAACCAGCCCCATTCCCCAGCTCAGAGACTGACATAGAGAGGCAGCACCTGAACACAGCTCTCAGCCCAGCAAACACCCTCTGACCCAGCCAGCAGGTTTGGGTTCCCTTCACAGCACTCTTCACACCTATGCAATGCAACATTTTACTGTGGAAGGTCTGCCATCCTTTGTCTCTGAGCACAACAGGGATGGTAAGGAGTCTTAACAAAATATGAATATACAAAATACATCCTCGGAGGGTCACATGGCTGGAGCACAGCCTTGGTCCTACCCTGTAAACTCTCCAGGGCACTAAAAGAGGGCTTTGTCTTGAGGGGAGAGATAGGATTCCCTTCCCTGGCAACATTAAACAAACTTCCTTTGCTCCTCACTATGTATTGGATTTTTTAGCCCCTGAAAAAACAGGCACAGCTGCATCATCCTTCACTTTCAGCCCTTCCAGAGTATAAGTGCTAAGTGGAACTTCACCATCAAAGATAAGAGAGACTTTTTTGAGATTACACAAGATGTCCAGGCTAAGCAGATGTAGTGATTATGTCAAGATGGACATGACTGGCATCACCAGTCCTTTATTAAAAACTTCACATGCCTTCTTTCAATGAACTTCTCTCAAGCAACTTTCCTTTCCTCACAGGCAGCTCCACACAGCTCTGACTCCTTCTCTCCTCTCTGCAAGTTTCCTCTTTCTTTCTGCATAACTGGCTAACCCCAACCTGTCCCTTACTCAGCCACCTAACCCTGTCTGTCCCTCACACAGCATCTTCTTACCTCGTCTGTCCCTTGCACAGCCACATGTCCCTTCCTCCTCACAGCGCAGCCAGCAGACTCCATCCCAAACTGCAACAGACCTCCATCCCAAACTGCAGCAGCCTCTACATCCCAAACTGCAACTCACTCTCAACTAGCTGACCCACTCTTTTATAGCACCCAACCTCATTGGGCAGGCAAGGCTGTTTCCACTCCTCAGTAATCAGTACAGCTCTAATTCATTGGGAAAAATTGTCTTCTGCACTATCCCTACAAACCTGTCTTCCCACAACCACATCTTGTCGGAAGCCTTGTTGCCTGTACCAGGGTAGGTGACACCCGTGTCACTTGCTTGGGAGGAAGGGAAAGGAAGGGAAAGGAAGGAAAGCTAAATCTCCCCTGGCCCCCAGGATCAGCTCAGGAACTGGGTTGGATGAGGAGCATACCCAGAGAGAAGCCAGCACCAGGAGCAGCTGAGGTTCACCAGCTCACCCTTGGGCTGTCCAGCAGACTTTGCTTTTCTCCTCCTTTGAGGAGCAGCAGCAGGAAATGTGCTGCTCACCCCAGGCTGGCTCACACCTCCTCTGCTGCTCCAGGCCAGCACAGGGAGCATGGTTTGGCTCTGCATATTTTCTCAGACCTCCTCACAGCATAAACAGACCCCAGAGCTGGTTTCTCCCACCCCAGCAGACGGTTTCTAAATGATGCTATGGCTGTGCCATTTCCACAGCTCATCTGAAATCACATCTCACACAGCCAGGCTCCAGCCCAGGTGCTGCAGCTCACAGCTGTGCCCCTCTGACACCAAGGTGAGGGAGCTGAGATTTGTGAGCCAGCCACCCAGCTGGCAGCTCTGTCTGGGGGATTGCTGCTCAGGGCAGCAGGGAGAAGCCCACACACCATGAGCAGATTTGATCATCCTCATAATTACCTCCTGGGCACAGACAAGCTGCTTCTGTGTTAGACAGGCAGAGGTAACTTTTTAGGAAAATTTTACACATGCTGCTTCAGGCAGTATCTTTTGGCCTGAAACAGCACAAGCCATAGGACTTCAAAGCCACCAGCATGCTCAAAGAGGGTGTAAAAACGACCACAAAAGAGAGCAGAGAAATATGAGCATCTCTTCAAACGTAGGGCTGTGTGCAGTGCAATGTCAGTCAGCTAAAAATAAAAAAACCTAGAGCTGCTTAGACCCAGTAACAAGGACTAGAATGTAGGTGCTGGGAAGGGTGCACTTCCTAACAGGAATTCCAGCCTAGGACACATTCATATCCAGTGGGAGGGACAGAGCCCTGCAAGGAGCTTTTCCCATCATGGATTTTTAGCACACACCCAGGGCACTAAGCCTCTCACTCCAAGTGCCCCACACCTCCCTTGAATGACAAGGACTGTGCTCTGCTTCTACCTGAAAAGCAGTGCAATTCTTCAGAGTGCTAACCAAAGCAATCAGTGAATAAACAATGGATCCTGTTTAAGGTGCAGGAATCAAAAAGCATGTTGTGCATTAGTCCATGAAAACCAAGCAAGGAATGCAGGGCAGGAGATGATACCAGTTTTCAGCTTTCCTAAAGGTGTTGGGAAAGAAAGGCCCCCAGGCTATAGGGAAGAGACTGACCTAGCACCCTGAGAGTAGGAGTTAGTCAAGAGTTTCCATGAGCAGTATTTCCTCACCTTGGATTAAAGCAATTAAAAATTTGGCATGTAATTATGCCTCTTTTCCATTCATTTTGGTGTGGTGTATCTACCCATTTCTGGTAGGTGAGGTATTTTATTTCTCTGAGTTTAGACAACGAAGTACGTGCAAAGCTCATTTATACATGATAAAAGATTAAAAAAGAAATCATCCAAAAACCCTCTGGAAAAAGATATTTTTTACCCACAAGAAGAAATAATTAATCATGGACACAGTGACTTTACCTCACTAAAAGCAAAACAAACAACATAGTGGCCCATATTCCAAAGAAAACAGAATACCTGAATTCACTTTTCCACTACAAAACTAAGCCTAGCTATTAGTACACAGTGCCCCCCAAAGAACAGAGACTTCACAGCACCTTCACTCACTAGCAGAAAAGTAAAAAAAGAGCTCTTCTTCATTGCTTCCAAAAGTGGGAATTTCACACACTTTTTCTGCAGGTAGGCACAAGGTAAGCAAACTCTCCTCTCAGGAATCACTTTTTTAAAGGGCATGCCTACTTCTCACACAGAGTGCAAACTATGAACAGCAGATGTGTATCATTTTCCAAACACCTCCATTTGTCACTGCCGTTCATGAAAAATTACACACAATGCAAGCAGCAGTGCTCAAAAATTTCCACACTGTCTCTATTTGCCTTATTTTGAGAAAAATCGGTGTGTTTGCCCCAAACAATTGCACAGTGCACACTCCTCCTTGTAAATTTGGCTTTAATTCGAGTATTGTTTTCCAGGCAGAAGAGATGGTGCCATCATCTGCTTTTGCAACCAGCTTACAAATTACACAGCTGCTGGTACAGGCATTTTGAGGGTGAGGCATGTTCCTTGGCCTTGACTCTCCCCTCGCTTAGACCAGGCTACACCAAGTATCAGCCTAATCAAATCAATGTTCTCTGACATCTCCTATTGTCACAGCAATGTGAGAACCAGGCCCCTTTGTGCTCTGATGCTAATGAACCATTCAGCTCCAGCAGCTTGGCTCAGGCAATGAGCAGAGGTTGGGGCAAGGTCATTAACTTGAACTCAAATTAAAAACACAACTTCCATGGCCAAAGCCCATTTAAGTCCCACACATGCCCATGTTTGCAAACAGTACTTGTGATCTTCGTTTAGATCTCCTGTGCAGCTCTGCCTGCTGTAACAGAACTCAAAACTGTTTCTGCATGGCCACATCCCTAAGGATGGCGAGCCATGGAGAGAGAAAGGCACCTCAAGCAACTGAAGGCTGTGCTTACTCAACAAAATGAAGTAGAGGTAGCTGCTGGCAGGAATACCTGATTCTGCCAGCATTTGCTCCAAACAGTGAATTTATTATTGTCCCTGTTTTACCACTGCCTAAGGGGAACAGCGTGAATACAGTCACCACTTTACAGCCAGCTCATGCTTTATTTTATTGTCATATATTTTCTTGCACCTCCTCCAGACTCAAGAAGCCCTAACCAGTCTAGGTCACACTGCACACCTATAGAGAACCTGAATTCTTTCTGCACAGTGCTGCATTTCCATGCCTTACAGGTAAAACACAGAGCAATAGGAAGCAAAGGGTTCTGCTCCCTTTTCAAAGACTGAAAACAAGGGACTGAAGATCCAGCCCAGACCCACAGTGTTCAGACATTCAGCTCAGTCTGTATATCAGTGATGATGATACATCTGAGCACCGGGAAGAGCAAGACAGTGAAGAGGGGAAGAGGTGAGAGCACCCAGTCTCTGCTCTCACACACAGAGGGCAGAGCTGTGTTTGCCCAGCTCAGAACAAACTGCAGCTTTGTGCCACTCTCTGAGCACTCACATGCTGGGCAAGTGAGTACCCTGCCCCAGTAAAGAGCATTTTTGGGGTCTGTAGTGCCCTTATTCTCACCCTCTCAGCCTGTGATGCAATGGCAGAGCCATGACTGGAAGCCAGCAGTGCCAAACCGTGACAAACTAGAGCAGCCTGTGGCTGTGCCAAAGTCACACGGGGGATTTGTGGAAAGAGCTGCACAGCAGAGGACATCCCTCCCTCAATCTGCCAGCCACGCAGTCCCCTCTGGACAGGACAAGCCTTTGCCACTTCCTTGGAAAAGCCAAATTTCTGTCTGTGCCAAAGACAACAAATTTATAGGGAAGAAGAGCAGGCACAGCAGACAAAACCTCAATAGCAGTCCCAGGCATTTTGCTAAGCCAAAACCTCTGTCTGCCCTTGGGTTTACCCAAGGGAGGAAAGAGGAACTGCAATATCTGCCTCAAAAGAAATTATTGGAAGCAGAGGAGGAGGCAAATGAAGAAATATTAGCAATATTCTGTAATACCACAGACCAAATTTGGGAAGTGGGTATGGGAGTGCACCAAATCCCTAACATCCATCTAGCAGCATTTTCTGCCTGGGCATCTTGTTCCAAAACTGGAACCTCACTGAAATGACAGTGTCTTAGGTTGCAATGCAAGATGTAACCAAAAGAATGTATTCTATCACCATCTGTTGAACCCAGGTGGAGCAGTCTTCCTTATAACTCAGGGGGGATATCTCCTGTTAATGGGCCAGCTGTTAAAACCAGGAGGAGCAGTTTTCTTTATCGCTTCCAGGACACATCCTTTGTCCGGGAAAATATCTTCTGTTAATGGGCCATGGAGTCCCAGTGCATGACTGATAAAATTCCATCATCCCATTGGGAGATGCTCCACCCAGGGGGAGGAGCCAAGCATTTCCTACCCAGATCAAATCTGAGATTTGGAACATCAGAGCAGCCTTTTCCCACTGGGAAAAAGGGAAAACCAGACCCTTCCACATCATCACTGGAGCTTTGGAGGAAAACTGCACCTTCTCCAGGAGCGCTGCTCCAACAGAAGCACATCTGTCACTGCAGGAGGATGCAGCCACCATGGAATGGGACTGCACCAACACCCTGCCTGACTGACAGGGGTCAGCTTGGATTCTCACTCTGGCTGTGTTTGGGTTTGTTCTCTGTAATTCTGTATTTCTATTTTAATTTTCCTAGTAAAGAACTGTTATTCCTATTCCCATAGCTTTGTCTGAGAGCCCCTTAATTTCAAAATTATAATAATTTGGAGGGAGGGGGGTTTACATTTTCCATTTCAAGAGAGGCTCCTGCCTTCCTTAGCAGACACCTGTCTTTCAAACCAGGACATACAGTTATCCCTATTGCAGCATCACCAAGTCACGTCAGCCAGGATTCAAGCTCCCACGGGGTGGTCCCTGCTCATAGCACAGCAGCAGGATACAGAAGGCACTTGCAGGGCTGGGATGTCCATGTGCCAAATCCTTTGTGCACAGGCAGGGCTCCAGATCAGCAATCCTAGGAGAGTATGAACCCCCAAGGGAGTTTCTCTAAAGATGCAGCATTTAGTGCAATAGTGAACATAGTGGAATGCCTTTCCTTGTCCCGTCTCACATGGAAAGAGAGGGCTAGTGGGGTTTTGCCAGCTATTCAGTTCATCCTCTCCAAATCTAGACACACCCAGCTTTCTGTGAAGTTCTCTGGGTTATGTCCCCTCACAGGCAATTTCCTGCAACAGCTTGATTTAAATAAAAGAAATTAAATATTAATTTTTCTAAAAGCCAGGTCAGAAGCCTCCATGCTGTATATTTTTACATTACATTTCATTCTGGGCTGCCTACCCACTGATATCCTCAGACCATCTCAATTGTTAGTATTGATGAAGCAGCATGACAGAATTTCTCAGAGGGCAGCTGGGGGTGTGAAGTGCAGACAGCTCTGCTATTTCTCTATATAAACTGCATCCCTGGCATATCATGTGTTGAGGCAACAGAAGTATATAAAAACAGGAGTCACAGCTCATCTGTTTCTCACAGTTCCAGTCTCCAGTTCCTCTTCACTTCTAAATTACTTTGCTTCCAAGAAGATTTAATACCTGTGCTTTGCTGTGCAAAAGGTGTACCCGTAGTTTATGGCAAATTTGAGGTTTATGTAAAACGTAGCTTTTGCACTTTATATCAAACCTACTTTGGCCTGCCCTTTGGTCAGACAGTGAAACTGAAAGAATTAAATCCTCTATGTAGGGATCACACTTACTTGAATAAATACTTTATGACCTTCCAGCTCTCCCATGATCAGTGCTCAAATATCTGATCTTCTGAATCACTCTGATCTTTGTTTGCCCTTTCCTTTACCAAAATGACACATGTTCCCTTTCCGTGCCAAGCTCTTAACCCCTGGAATTTAGTGTAACCTTCAGTGTACTGATATTTGCAGGCAGAGTGCAAATATCCTTTTTCCTGTTCTTTGAGACAGATGAATGTCACAAAATCAAACTTTCCTTTCCCTCCAAGAATATTTCACAGCAATTGAGCACCAAGTGTCAGCTGTATGAAGCACACTCACATCAATTAACAATATCAATTAACAATGCTGGGGAAATAATTCCATCCTGTTCACATTCAGTCCTTTGAATTTATATTTGAAATGCTTTTTAAAGTGATGTTAATGATCTTGCTGCAGTTCTGTTTCTAGAGGAATGGAAATGCAATACTAGTGCTCCCAACTGGCTGTCTGGAACTCTTTTGTAAGACAAGGTCCCTCCTCAGATGCCACTTCCTCAGACAAGCCATTTATCATCAGGAAAGGCTGCAGTGCTCCTGTATCTTTTTGCACTGGTAACAGTGGTTACAGAAATGCTTCCAGATACCCTGAGTAATGTCTGTAAGGAATCACTGCTTCTCTGCTTTAGCAATATCAGTGGGAACCTAGCAATGCAGGCAGGTCACAGTTTTCTATAGGTGCTCTCTGTGCTCCTGATTTATGAGTTACCACAAAAAATTAACATGGGTGTGTCTGTGACACATGTTCAGAGTATCCCTCACAAAACAGATCTCAGAGCTGGCTTGATAAGAGTCTCGGGATACAAAGCTCAAAAAAAGCAGCAGTCTTTGAAAGATTGCAGTTTTTTCCCCATTAAACATGGAAATGACATTTTTAAGAACATTTGGTTGAGGACTCATTACATTTTCCTATAAAGAAAATAACTTCTGAAACACTAGATTATCATATGCTACCCTTTATTAAGGTAGCCCCACTACCACACTCAGTCTCACAAGTCATCAGGAGTAATTCCCAGTGCTGCAAGTTTAGATATCAATGATATAAACCAGTCACCAGTGGCTCATGGTTAATATCTTTATTCTTTTCAGCCACAGAGACAACACTCATAAATAAAAAATAATCAGTGAATTTTTTTTTTAAAGCACAAATATGGAAAGAATTATGCCTGCCTTGACAAAAGTCTTTTCACCACCGCTAAATGCTTTTGGGTAAAGGGAAGGGATGTCCTTGCCAGCATCTACCACATATGATATTATAACCATCAGGATAAACAGACACATGCCTTGAGTCAGAGCTGCTTCTGAGTGTCAGAATGTGTGTTGAATTCCTAGCTAATAGCTATTGTTTGGGTTCATTAGAAGGAATATCACAAATTTGTCTTTTTCTAGAATTTAGCACACTATAACACCACAAAGCAAAGCAAAAAAAAAAAAGTCATATTTGATAGGTTTTCTAAGAAGTGTCCTCAGCTTTTAAAGAGGCTTTAAACTGATAACAGGTCAGAAACACACTCTGGCATTTAGTTGCCAACTTCCTCTTCTTTGAACTTCAGAGTTCAAAACAAGTCTTAATTATTCCATATTTTATTTTTAAAAATGACACTCAGCTTGTTTAATTTGGCTTCTGAGCAGTTAAATACAATTGAGCACATCCTCAAAAAATCACTGAGAGTTTTCATGCACAGATGCATGCAAATCAAATATCAGAGAAACAGCTTGCAGAAATCCCATTTCTGATTAGATCATAGATAAATTCACCCTCTTCCAGGGAGACTCCAGCCCCGTTTCTGACAGACTCTGAGCCACACCATAAAAGCTGCAGGAGCAGGCAGTGGGCTGGCTGCACACAATGTATAGCTCCATATTTCAAACTATTGTCATCCTGCCTCCAGTGTGTGTCAGGAGCTCATAAAAGCACAGTGAGAGGATTTGCTGCTTTCCCTGAGCCCACAAAAGCAGGGATTACTCCTCAGTTTGCACTGTGCTCAGCAGAGGGATCCCACCAGGGCTCAGCATCTCCCTGGAGCCACGAGGAGCTGTTGGGAAATCCAAGCCCTGCAGGGAAGTTCCCCTCTCCCTCCCACAGCTCCATCCCCACCTGTGCCAGAGGCACACTAAATACAATTTGCTCAATGCCATGAACATGAAAATCCTATTCAAGCCCTTCACTGGGGTGGTCAGAGTCCCAAATGCCTGTCTTGTGGGAAATTCCAACATTTCAGTGCTCTCCTTGAGTTCATTATTTAATTGGAAGGGAAAAAAATTCATCTATACCTCCTCTTGACAATGTCAAGTGACATCCTTTCTAATTCTTCACTGAACTTCATAATTAAGTATCAGAAATAGAAATAAATGCTCCAACAATGTGCAACAAGTGCTCTCAGAACCCCTGCAATAACATTTAACAAAAAAAAACCCCAAAAAAACAACAAAAAAAAAACCTCTTCTGAAATATAGTCCGGTGATATTCAGCAAATCTATAAATACAGACTCCAACAAAACAAATTTCAGCTCCTGAAATGATATTATTCATTCATTGTTTTCTATTATGGTCTCTTGGCAGCCATTAAGGATGTGTGAAGAAGCACAGAGAAATATCCAGAAAAATATTCAGATTAAGCTTTTTGACACAGTGACCAATTTCCCTATTGCTTTTTCATCTTATCTTCCAGATTAGTTGTGATTGATTAGGAAATTCCTACAGTGCAAGTTCTGTCTTATGAACTTCAACTTCATATGCTTAAAGGGATTAGTAAAAGGCAATTTGATTCATTTTCTCCAAGGGGAAGGATATTTTCTATAAATGCTGTCCAAATTTAATCAGGAATAAAAATATATTGGTGGTTACATACTGCAAAAGTATGGGAAATTGGGCCACTTATTGTTTCAGGCCCAGGCCACCCAAGATTTGAGAGGATTTGGCAGCTTTCAGAAAATATCACATGAGAGACTGGTTTGACAAAACAAAAACAACCCAGATGCCTGTGCTTCCCTCTGCTGCAAGGCAATGCCATCAGAGACTCACACAGAAGCATTTCCATTTTGTAAAGGTCAGATATTTTTTTATTCTTTTACCAAAAATCACGCTTTCCTTCCATTTCCTGTAAGCAAACTTACGTTAATGTTATGGAAATTCTCAAAACTCACCACCAAACAAACCCAGCCTTACAAAATCTCTCTGGAGACTTTGCCTGTTTTTCTCTGAGATATAAATATCAGTCAGAGGAGTGCACAAACACAAGAAGTAAATAGTTTGCTCTACTAGTCCAAGTATTGGATAGTTCAGTCATCAAACCATCTTAAAATTTTCCTGTACCATTTGTTTTACTCTCCTGTTATGTTGAAGTTTCTGTTATTATAGGGCTGCTCATTTTAGCTGTATTTTATGTGCTTCCATGGATCACACCTGTTCAAAATTCAAAAATCTTTTCCCACCACACTCAGATCACAACCTCAGATCCAAACATGATCTTTAGGGTTCCCACCAACAAGGACAACTCCTAATCTCTTTTAGCTTATCTGGCAATTAAAGATATTAAATTTATATCTAATACAATCAGGAGTGCATGGGTAGAAAAAGACATTTACAAAACCTTAACACCTGCTGAGCCTGCAGAAGGAATCCAGACAGTTGATATTAAATATAAACAAAATATCCGTGTTTCTTGCTTTCACCATTCATCATACAGTCCCAACAGGACAAAACAGCAGTCCAGAGAACAAGAGCAGAGATCTGGGAATAGCACAAAGAAGAGAGATGAGTGTGTACAAAATGGGAGGAAATTCCATGTCAGAGCCATAGCTCCCCCAAAGGGAAGTGCAGACACACCCTGAACCCCAAAAACTTGCTGGAAGGCTGCATATGACCAAAGAAATCTGAACATCACCCAGAGATTTGTAGTTTAAAGGTCAGTGGGCTACTGAAGCTCAAGGTGGCAGCTGGATGTGCGAGACTGTAGGTCCATTACTGAGAATTAATTAGCAATATGAGCTGGTGTTGGCAGCATCTCTGATGGACACAAGGCAGTGTTTACAGACATTGCTTTAAGGCATCATACACAACAAGAATAAATCAGTCAAGTCAGGCAATTCCCAAACCTTTCCTTTTTTATAGCCAAGCTTTACTTGATAAAGTGTAGAAAAAACAAAGTGCTTTACTCCTGCTGTCATCAGCACTCAGCCATTATCTCCTTTTCCACAGAGACCTGTGCAGCCCGAACCAGGCTGAGGATATTCTGTTTACAGCACTGTCCCCAAAGACACACAGAAATCACTGCAGTCCTTAATGAGGTGTGGAACACTCCAGACCTCGCACCTCCTGCTCAAAAACCAAACCAAACCCACCCAGTGAACTTTTCCTAGAGAACAACAGCAGAGCCATAAGCCAGCAGGGTTTGCTCAGATGAGTAAAGAGGTAACACTGCAGAGTGGGGTCATTCTCCCAGAAAGGTTTTTGTGCTGCCCAGACACACAAACAGTAAGTTCATCTCCAACAAGGGGTGCTGAAAGGAAAGGGGTGAATATATTATTGTATAATAAATTTCAGTGGGAATGAGCACAAAAGGGCAATTCTCAGATGAATTATCACTTCATTCATTGAAGCTTACATTTTTATTTCCATTTAATGCTGTTTGGTTTCCTCTGTCCTACAGCAGAAATAAACCACTAACCCTGACCTGAAATCTACTCCAGTCCCTGCCCTGATGAGTCAGGAGAAATCTGGGAAGGAAAACTGGGACCTGAAGGAAGGGAGCAAAGACTTGGGTCGGTCTCTCCCACCTCCCTGTACCTTAGCAACGCTGCTTGTCTCCTCCAAACAGCACTTTTTGCAAAAATGGAAACATTCCAAAAATTTTGGTGCAAAATTGTTTTGTTCTTCTAGATCCCAGCAAATAACCAGAGGGAGACACCAGGGTCAGAACTATTATGCATTTAGGCTGTCTAGTGTAACACAAGATTTCTTTTTTTCTTTTAAAACAATGTTTTCTTGTTCCACAGACACCTATACTGGGCATTAGACACACCTCGTGAGCTGCTCATGCTGGTCAGGTCCTCTGTGTAAAACTTATTTAAGCTTTTTATTATGTATTTGGTTATTGTAGTGCTCAAGTGTGGCTGGCCCACCTTAGGCAGTGTAAATCAAGTGGGACAGTAGTAAGTGATGGAGGATTTTAAAAGTCTGAACTCTCCCTGTTGTTTTAAGACACATTCCCTCTTCTGAATATGTAGGATATTCCAGAGAAAATGGAAAGCTGGATTTTTATCTTCCCCCACCCTGTGCACAGAGTCCTCTGAGAATATTTTCAGCTATAACTCCCTCCTTATACAATACTCACACAAACATCAGCACTACTGAGAACACTAATTCAAATTCTCTATGTACAGTATCCTCCTTCTCCTATTAAATCAACATTCTCCTATTACATCACCTGAAGGTGATGTATTTTAAAACTCACCTTGATGAGCAGCTGTGATTTATTAGGGCTTTTCATGTGGCCTTCAATCAAGACAGCAACACTGAAACCTCATTTAGCTCTTGTGAAAAGTACATCCTGCCCAGGCAAAGATCATCTCCCTAAACATCTCCAGTTTTTATTGTGTCCCATCCACCACTCTCATCCTCACTGTGCTGGCTCCTCCTCTGTCACATCCAGACCTATTTTTGTCTTCAGTGCAGACCCCGGGAGGAGTCCCCAGAGGGCATGGAGGGAGCTGGAGTTACACAGATGTCTTGGTTTGAAATACAGGAATCTGCTAGGGAAGGCAGGAGCATCCCTTGGATTGGAGAATGTAAACCCCCTCCCTCCCAATTATTATAATTTTGAAATTAAGGGACTCTCAGGCAAAGAAATGAGGACAGGAATAACAGCTCTTTATTAGTATGAATAACAAGGCAAACAAAACAACAACTATGGAATTAATAACAAACAGAAGAAAAGAAACCTAATCCCCGAAAACAGAGTCAGGATTTCAACTGAGCTGAACCCAGATAAAAGGGCTACAGATTTTGGTGGGCAGCAGTTTCTGCACAGCTGCACCATCTTCTCTTCAGCAGATGCACAGGTGGTTTTTTGTGCAGCTTATACCATGAAGTGGCTAGCCAGAAAACCCATTTTCACCCCCAAACTCATATTTATCAGACAGGAGACTGGGAAGACTGGTTCTTGAAACAGATTGTCAGTGATATATCAATTTATTCTGCTAATTTTAATTCCATTAATTAATACTTTTTAAACTAGAAGTTGTACCACAAAAAAAGGAAATAAAATCAAGAAGTAAGCTGACAGCTAGGCTTGGAGACATCCTGCAGAATTTGTACCCCTTCCTACATTTTCCTGTGCCCTTCAAATAAGGAAGGGCCACTGTAGTCCTGCCCAAATAACTCACTGGGCTCAGATGCAGCAAGAGAAAGCCAGGCTTACCTAGTGCAGTGGTAGAAATCAACTGGGAAAGCTTGGATATTGAGCAATATCTGTACTCCTCAACCCATAAAAGGTGAAGATTTTGGCAAAATTGGGTCATTGTTTTCTTACCCCTCTCCTTCCCAGTTTGTAGGCACAGGGGATTTTGCACATCTCATTTCTACAAATAATCTTCTGCTTGCTGTAACCCTTTGTGTCTGAGTTCTCTCATTCACTCTTGCTAACCTAACTCTGCCAGATGTTTGGGAGTTTTTGCATTCTGGCAAGAAGGATTTCTACAAAAGGGGCAATCAGATCTTGGGGGCTTTCCCCCCTTCTTTCTCCTGTCAAACTAGTTGTTGGGAGCTTAATCTCTTTGGCTTCCATTTTGATTTCACAATTATGGGTAGTATTTCACCATGGAAATAATTGCTTAAAAGGTTTAAGTCCTTTGCCCCTAACAAAATAATGAGCCTTCTTTATTTCCTAATTAGAAGAGTAATGGAACCTTTATGAGTCTTCAAACTAGGTCTAAAAATTCCCAGAAGGAGCTGGGCTGGAAAAATGGCCACTGTGGCATTTTGTAGAGAAATTATGTCATATTCTGTGGTGGAGAGGGGAAAGAAAGAAAGAAGTGAGAAGCAGGGCAGCTGAGAGCCTGTTCAGACTCTCTGGCAAATAAAACAGCCCCTCCACTCTACCCCAGGAGCTCTTTTCCCCCAAGAGCTGCTCCTGCACTGCCTTCTCCATAGTGGATTGTCCAGGGATGAAGGGAATGGCAGAAAGCATCAGGGCATCCCTCAGCCCTGGGTTGTTTAGTTTGTCAGGATTCACAGTCAACAGCTGAAGAGGTTGAAACTTCAGACTGAGATGCCAGGAAAATAGGCTACAAAAACTCCCTTTCACTCTTCATCTTTCTGGAGGTAAAAAAAAGGTGAGACCATCCTTTGAGAGTAATTCCTGATTAGGCAAAGTCAGGGAATCAGAGCTGACATTTCACATACTAGTTCAGAGAAAAAAAAAAAAAAAGATTCTTTTTCAGAATCTGTGGATGAATGATTCCCCAGCATTAAATTTGAAAGCACCTACTTGAAAGCCTGTGTATTTATTAAAAAAAAAAAAAAAACTTTAATACACAACCACAAACTAGCTTGTAAAGTCTACTTCAAGCTTGAAATTTAAAGCAAAAATAACCTTGGTGGCAGATGCTGCTTATACAGCTTAGGTGGAAAAGCAGAAGAAAAACAAGCCACCCATGGCTGTGCAGTTTCACATACCAGTGGCAGCTTCTCCTCTAGCTCATCTTGCATAACATTTTCCATTACAGGACACCCCCTTTGCAGTAGTTTATAACTTTGCTCAGTATTAAGTGTTTGAATAGAAGTTTCCATGCTCTGCATTTGTGTCCTGATGTTACCTGATGACAGCTTGGGGGGCACTGCTAAGGGCTGGTTTTTTTCTGGGTGCTTACAGAAGTTAAATGTGGGACCACGTGAAAAAGGGTTCTTACAGCTGTTTCACAGAGAGCTTCCAGGCTTTGGAGCACAGAAGCTTCAGATTTGATAGAAAGACAGCCTCTATTTAATAGAAAATCAGCCCAACACTGTCTGCTGGCTTCCTGAAGTGATTTACATTCCCCACACTGGAGTCCTGCACTATCAGCCCCAATAACCACGAGCAACCACACAAGCTTCAGCAGCCATCCCTTTTCCAGGGACTTCTCTGCCCTCCCTACCTCCCAAGAGAAAAATATCTGCTCCAAATGAAAATGAACCAGTACAGAATAGAGCACAGGAAAAACCCACAAGCTTTATTTCTTGGGCCATTAATCAGGAATCTTAAACTATGAGTTTGTCAAACCCATTGAGCCTGAACCTGGACTAAGATCTGCAAATAACAGTGAAGTGGAACCTTTGGCTGTGTCTGCCAAGTGGAGCCATGTGCTCTTGCTTTTCTTGACCAGCTCTCACAACTGTTTCAGCTGCAAGTACAGGGCTGCAAATCTACAGACTGCATACTTCAACTAGCATTTACAGTGGCTGGGGAGAGATAGTGACAATCTGTGGCTCAAGCTTCTTAAACCAATTTGCAGCCCACATGTCTCAGCAGCATCTTAAATAGCTCATGGGCAAGGCTGGCTACTCACTGATAAAAACCTGAAATACTTCAGGACTGCCAGTGTCACAAGCTGTGTTAGCACATGTAAGAACAATTCAATTCACTAAAGGCCTTGAAATGCAGTTTTTGTCTTTCCTGGTTTTGACAGACCCAAATCAACCTTCTTGCCAGACTCAGCTCAGCTATAAAACAGGAGTAGGGCTGGGAGGAAGATGCAGCTGTGTTTCAATACCTCCAAATTATATCTGCTTGAACAGGAAGAAATGTTTCTGTAGCTTGCAGCAGACCTGCACACATCCTTTGGGCTCAGTTAGCCAGACATGACAATTACCCACCTGAGGAAGCCAGGCCATGGCCTCTGTGTCCAGCCATTCTGAGCAAACACCATCTCCAGACATCCCTCACTCTCTGAAATGGTTTTAGATCAGTTCAAGCTGATGAAAAGCAGCCCAGAAGCACCAAGGAGGTTTATAGTCCACTTGGCACTTCTTCATACCAGCCAATTTCAAGGCTCCATTTGGCTCCCACACCACAAAAATGTCACTGCTTTCATCAAGAGCAAGCATTGGTCACATAAGCTGCATGTCTTGCTGGAAAAACAGGAATAGAAATAGCCTGGCTTAGGGCTAATGCAGACACAGAAATCTTTCCCTTCAGTTCTGCTGGCTGTTTAGTGTTTAAACCATGCAGCCCTAATTCTGTGTTATGTTGTTTTTTACAATGTATTTTTGATTTGGAGGATAAGCAATGAGCCTGTTCCTTGTTTGGCAGCAGTACAAAGTCACTTTGAACCAACACCAGATTCTGTAATCTAGCCTCAGGTATGAAGTTAGCTACTGGATGGACACAAAGCATGTGCCAGGCTGGGACAGATCTGGCTACATAGCCCAGGTCTGCACTATTTTTTTTTTTAAAAAGAAGCAAACACAAATGTGCCTTTTTCTGCCCCCACATACACCTGTGCACTCCCCCGAGCTCAGCATGTGTGTAAATCAGAGGGCAGCCTCCAATCCATGTGGTCTGCACAAGAACTGTGCCTCCATTCATTCCTCCTCCCCAAGCCTGCAGCTCTGTGCTGGGCTGACATGCTAAACTAATTTTCTGGAATCTGCTTCTGCAGCCAGGCCTGCAAAGTGAGCCTGGGCTGCAGTCAGAGGATGCTGGTGCTGAGCTGATGAGTTGAGACTGACTAAATATTAGGTGTTCTGCTCACAAATACTTACTGCCCAAGCAAAAGAGCTACCTAAATTAGAGGAGGTGGGGTTTTTTTTGCATAATGACCTGCACAAGAGTAGCTCTATACTTTTCTTCTACATTTCCCCTAACCAAGTCTATGGCAAAAATTAAAAACCCATGCCTATTAGGAAAAAAACAAACAGCATTTTCAACACCTGGACTTATTTGTGGATATCCTGTTCCCCATCTCCTTTACTCTGGGCAGATTCTTCATAGACTTCAACACCAGTAAAAAAAAAGTTAAAAATGCATTTTGATCCTGAACCATAGGATGCCAAACAGAATGGTTCTCGCTGATTTGGGGTTCTTGTGAGGTTTAAAATGTCCTCTAACATTCTCAAGAGAAAAGGGAGAGGATATCTGCCAGTCTGTCCTGGGCAATACTCTCTGAACACACTTCCCTTTGTGGCTCCTCTCCATGGAAATCCTGACCCTCACACAACCCCTGCACACAGAGCTAGCATCATTTCCAAACTACAGAGGTAGCCTGAGTAGTTTCTTTTTGGTCAGTTATTTATTTACAAGGAGTGATCAAAAGCACTAGAACAGGTAAAGGCTGTAGCAGAAGATCTTTAGGCACAAGAGGATCCAAAGTTTCTGTCAAAGGAAGAGACATCTTAGTTGGAAGATGTTAGAAACCCCAAGTTTCAAGCATGCCTAGTCTTTTACACCTCAGTCAACCTTGCCAGCACTCAAAATTCAGGCTGCAGCTCCCTGAGCTTTTGTCTGATACTGTGTTAACTGCAGATTGGTGGTAAAATATAAAGGTGCCATGCACCTTTAGTGCCTGTTTCTGGAATATATCAATAATAATAGATTTACACTTAATTTTATAACATGACCCACGCCAAAAAAATGTGGCAAAATACTTTCCACATATAGACTTTAGTCTGCATCGATTCAGCTTTTGGCATTTGGGGAAAAATATCAGCATCCCAGGCCCAGTGTCCCAATTTCCCTAATCATTTGGAAGTGCATTGAAGGGATGAATCAGCACCAAAAGATTGTACTGAAAATTTCCTTCCAGGGGTTCTATGGAGGTTCAAATTGAAAGGCAGGGGAAGGAGCCCAGGCTGAGGTTACTGAGTTTGAGTTCCCCGTGGGAAGGGACAGATCCCTTGTGCTGCTGGCACTTTCACATGCCATGCTTTTCCTGGATACAAGGTCTTTGCTAATTGCTCAACATTACTTAGATATTGTTTTGCCTTAGAGTCAAAGTTCTTCCCCATGGCAAAAATAACCAATATGAAATATTTTTGTGATTGTTCTTCCTCATGAACAAGTTCCTCTGTAGGACTTAATGCATGCATAGCTCATTCAGCAAAATTGTTGTACATGTGCTTTTACTTGAACAAGGACAGTGATCCTGGAGAGTTAATATTCTCCCTTTAAATTTTAATTTCTTTTTGTTGTGTGGAAGCTGTCTTCAGCCAAGAACTCTGGAACTTTTGGTAAGCCTTAACCTGGATACAGTCTCTGTATTTCTATTTTTTCATTTCATACATCCCCATACTTTGCTTTAGTAAAGACAAAAGTAAAAATTCCAAAACATTTCATAAATTCTTAGAGAGAATCTATGCTTCACAGATTCATTTAGGAGGAATTTATTTTAAAGGAACTGGAGAACATCAAAGCCCTTAAGCTTTTAGAAATTCTTAACTCATCTTTCAAAATATGAAACATGTGTCCCAGACAGTTTTGCCAAATGTTTACATTTTGGTGCAGAGCTGAACTGCTGATCAGGAGTTCAAATGCTCTTTGTTCCTAATTTCCCACAATTATTCACACTGCAAGCTCTGCCCAAACACCCCTTGGCCACGAGAGCCAGCAGTGCTTCCAAGTCACAGGGAGCAAAGAGACCCAAGTGCTCAGCACTCACAGCTCCAGAGTGTACAACCAGTGATTCCTCCCTGCATTTTTATCTTTATTATGAGCAAGGCTTCGTGCAGAGCAGTATCAAACTCCCATACTCAGGGAAAGCACCTTTCCCAAGATAATGAAGGGCCTCAGTAGTGGAAAGGTGGCTGAAATGTGTCTGGATCCTCATCCACCTTATGGCAACAGCTGCCACCAGATTTTCCTGCCCTGTGAAATCCCAGACATGTCATTTGCCCCACCCCTCTCCCAAGGTATCAGAACTGGCCTAGATTATAGTTTAAAATGGACACCTCCTGTTTGTTGTTAATCCTTTTTTGTGATTTTGACTCCCTCTGGAAAGATTTTTGCTCCAGCATTCCTCTGCAGTCAGTAAAGTCAATCCAGGTATTTATTTGGGCTCCAAAAGTTCAGCAAGAAGAACATCAGAGCAAGCAATGGACCCTTATGCTACTGAGGGAAGTGAAACATCAACTGACAAATTTCCACCTTTTGTTACAGCATTCTGGAAGATGCCATGAAAGGGGACTGATGATTTTGAGAAGAACTTCCAGTGTTCCATGAGAGTGATGCAAAGTGGGATTCAGCAGGTATAAACCAAGAGGGGAAGAGGCAACAAGGTAAGAACACAAATCAGCTCCTGGAAGAAAGATAAAATACAAAGGGTGGAATATTTGTTAGGACTAACAAAGTTAGTGCCCTTATTGCAAATGAGCATTTAAACTCAAAAGTGAAGAGGGAAGAGAAATTGTTATAAATTAGTTTTGCAGGGAGAAGATGAACTTAACTGGGAAGTCAGCAAGTATGAGACATTAATCCTTCTCATTTCCAGACACAACAGGGAAATGGTCTATAAAAATATGTCAACAAATCATTTGCATGTAAATCAGCAAAGCCACAGTGACTCCAGAGGAGCTCCTTCCACTTATCCCAACAGCCCAGCAGGGCAGACAGGATCACCTCCCTCCCAGGGCTTCTGAGAAGATTTGCATTTGCTTGGAGAGCAAACACCACCACTTACCCAGGAAAGGCTTCCCAGGAGTGAGGGGAAGGAGGGGAGGAAGCTGCTGACAATTGACACATCTACAAAATGATTTCTTAGGGCTAGGCTGGAGATTTTCCTACTGCAGCAGAGATAGCTGGAAGGGATTTGATCTTACTCTGGTTGCATGTGAGAAAATCCTGAAACTACAAAAAGGATTCCATGGAAATGAGACACAAAGTTCCTGTACATAGATGAACAACATTTTCTTCCTACAACATTTATTCTTTTAGTTGCACGTTGCCAAGTAGAGACCAGATATACTGATATATTTTGGCTTTTTATTCAGCCGCCATCCAAAAACTAAAACAAACAAACAAACAAAAAAAAAAAATTAAAAAAAAAAATTGTAGGCACCTGAAGGTATCTTAGTGCATTTGACCACTAGAATCAGGGAAAAACTTAGAAATACAGTCTTGACAAAAAGGGTGCTTTTACAGGGGAAAGTAGATTTAATTTTTTTTCTCATTGATGTTGACAGAAGCTGACTAAGAACTCAAAATCTTTCTCTTCAGTGAGCTTTGGAACAAACTCTGTGGGATCACAGCAGTGTTCATATCCCTCCCCTCAAACCCAAATGCACAACAACTCAATGAATTCACCAAGTAAGAACTGATCACACTTTTGCTACTCTCCTGCCCAGCTAAAAGTCAAAGAAGAGAACTAAAACAACACTTTAAGAAAATATTCCCAGCAGGAGTGTACTAGAAGGAAAAACATTTATTTGTATCTCATCTGGAAGGTAAAACAGCCAAAGCAAGATTCTCTAAGACCATAATAAACACACCAAACTGCTTTTACATCAGGATAGCAGAGAAGAAGTGTTGAACTGGTAACAGACTGGTATTTTTGAGATGAGCCTTTGGACTTCAGAGGAGTTCAGTGAAGTAGCAGGATCTATCACTTACACAAAGTTCACCAAGATGTCAGGCTCTAAAAGCAAACTTCCAGAATTCAAACAATTCCCTAATTGCAGTCATTAAGAGTTACCAGGCAAAAAGGAGCACCAAGGAACTGCAGGTACTGCGAATTTTCTTTCCCATGGGACTGGAATGTTTTCATCACTTTCTGCCATACTGGCTTTAATTAACTCACCACACATCTTGCTTAGATTTTTATGCTACATTTAGGAATAGGTACAGCCACCAGCCACTGCTGAAGAAGGCTGCTGACAGGGAAACACTGTTTTTGAACTTTTATTACAAAAAAAAGTAGACAGCAGGGAAGATACTGTTAATACTTGATCCCAGAGAAGTTACTGAGTGGGAGAAAAAGGCAAAAAAAACAGTCCAACACACAAATACGGGAAGGTCAATATCTAACAATAACAATTTTGAAAAATATCTTATTTCACTATCACTGCTGGTGAGGCAGCAATACTGAGACCTGTCCAGCAGGGAAGTCCATGGCATAAATAGAGGGATGGGAACGATGGTTTGAAAAATAAAGACTTGAATGCATAAAATAAACTTAGAAACTGCACGACCTGAGAGCCATTATGCAAAGACCATGGGGTGTGGCTAACTTAATCTATAGGGATATGAGATGGCAAAGATCAATCACAAACTGTAACTAGGAGCACACCCTGGAAAGTGACTGGTTCTGAACCAACCCAGAACGAGAAGCAGAAATGTGACCTGATCCAGAATGGTCACATCAGCTCCCATGGTTTCAGGTTAAAGCCTCCTGCATCTGCAGGTGAAGGCACTCCCCTGCCCACCCTCATTTCCACATCTCACAACCAGGAATTTCCAGAGCAAGCATTCTTGAAGAGTTCCCCAGCCTCTCTCCAGAAAGTAAAAATCCCACATCCATTTTGCAATTAAAGAGTTACAGATCCTTAAACACTGCTCCCTGAAGTCTTGCATAGAATTGGAAACAAGCTGTCACTTTCCTAATTGTGTAGCACACAATGACCTTATTAATATCTTTTTTTTTTTTAAGATGGTAACAGACTTTTATCAGTGCTCTACTCAGCAGAGGTTACAATGGCATTGGTAAGGCAAGAGACTCCCATGCAATTAAGACTGAAAAAAGCTGTACACCTATCCATGGCAGAACCAGCAGGAAAAAAAAGAAAACCAAGGAAATTTCTACCCTCCTAACAAAAACACACTAGCCTAATGGACAGGATCACAAGCTGTCTAATAAATGGCTTAAATTATTTATTGGCATTGCAATAAAGCAAATCCTCTTAGAGGGGTATGAGTAAAAAGGAAACCCTCAGCTTTCCAGACATATTTTCCAGACAGTATGTCAAGTTCCCATAATTTCGTCCTACACACTTTTGCAGCTCCTCCTCTACTTTCATATTCAAGGATGTAGCTCCCTGAAATACTGTGGTGACTAGAAGTGCCAGTTCTACAATCTTTATTGGGAAGAAAATGCAGGAAAAGCATTTAGAGAGACTCAAGATATATATACATACATTGCTTATCAGATCTGCTTGTCTCTGCAAAGAACAAGAAATCAAAATCATAAAACTCCTTGAAAGCAAGTTACCCAGCTTGTCCAAAAAGGAGCACCAGGATTTAAACTGTGCTGAGAAACTTGCAGTTAGCATGCAATGTTATTTGGCATCTTTTTATAGTTCAGTATATTTTTGTTACCATTTAAAATGAAAAGCAAGCTTCACTCCTTTGCAATCTCCTGATTTTACATTTTTTCCCCAGACTTTATAAAAGTTCCCTGACACAGTACAGAATTGCTGGAGACCTAAGTGAAAGAACATGAAGCTGAATTTCTGTACTTAATTGATTCTCCTCAAAAATAATGGCCACAGGGGTGGGAGGCCAGCAGGCTCAGGGGATTAGCAAGGGATATGAAATATTTCCACTCCAAGTCAATGGTTCAAAACCAGTCCAAGTCAGCACATGCTTGGAAAACCATTTGATGACCTATGTGAAATGAGCTGGTGGTCTCAGTAAAACTCCTGCTAGGCACATGTCTGCAGTACATTTGATTTTCTTGTTTGAGGCCTCTGAAAGTGCTCCAAAAGGAAATAATCACTGACATGTAAGTGTAAGGTACATAAAAAGGTTTTTGGGGTGGCAAGGAAAAAAAAACAGCTGTTCAAATCTGAACAGTGTAGGGGCCTGAACTGATGGAATTTTTGTAATGGAGAAGTTACCTGCTGAACTGGAAGCACACANAATATAATTATATATTATTTAATATATAATATTTAATATTATATACTAAAATATTATATATTTTAATATATAATAAAGCTCACTGTAGGGAGATTCAAGGTTTTTGACAGACACAGGGGAACTGGATCATTCACACTGAAACAGATGCAACTCAGAGCAAAAGAAAGGAATTGTTTATCAAGATAGCACCAAACAATGAGGGCCAACAAGCACAGGGAGGACAAAAATGCAGGAGGAGTTTTAGCTAGGTAGAACATAAATCAGTGAAATTAAGTTCTCCCTCTTCATCAGGTCATTACACCACTGTGCCAGATAAAAATGTTGTAAAAGCTCAACCCACAGACTTTCTCCTACAGCCCCGAGTCTGATTTGGTCTGTCCCTCAACAGCACACTGCATTCTGTGTTGGAACCCACAGTAGCACCTGCTGACCAAGAATGCTCCCAGTACTGTGGTGTCCCACATCCTTGCAGTTTCACACAGTGAATTTCTGATGAGCTTCTGAAGACCTGAGAATTGTGGCATTATGTCACAGGTCAGCAGATGAACACACTCTTACTCTGCTGTTTCCACACAGAAAGAATAGTGTCAGGCAGCAGGTTTTTCTGTGTGTGGAGCATCCCACAGGATAGAAATGAAGCCATTCTTAGGTTGCCAGGAAAGTTTCTCATACAAAGAGTCAGGAACTTTTGCTCCACTCAAGTTTGAGTTCCATGGCCTTGAGCTCAGACCCAAGAGTGAGAGTCACCCACCCAACTGGAATGGCTGAACACCACTGACATCTGGCTCTTAAGTCTGAGCTTTATAACCAATATTATCATTTTACAGAGAGATTTGTAATTCTAACATACTTGTCTTTTGTGCTTGCAGCACTGCTAATGCAAGAATTGGCTTATATTATCAATGAGCCATTTTTTTGCCCTATAACTAAACAATAAAAAAAAAACTCCTCATGCCTTCTGGACAGAAACCCTGTTGCCTTCAAAAGGGGTTTCTCCCTCATATATCAGGACAGGAAGCATGTGGAAGGGAAGATAATCTTCCACTACATCTGTATTTCAATACATCAAAATTCCAAAGCTTGGGATAAATGACAGCTGCTGTCATTTAGTTTCCCAGCTTTAAAAACAGTATTTTCAACAGGGATACACGAAGTTTCTTACAGCTGTGAGCCAATAGTGTGCCCATCACACTGATGAGACCTCCCTTCCCTCCCTCTTGGAGAATCACCCATTCCTGCAACTTTTTCATTTCTTTGATCACAGAAAGTATCTCCATGACAAGCTCTGCAGGACCAGCACAAGCTCTGTCCCTCAAGCCTTTGACCAAAAAAAAAAAAAATAAAATTCTTTCTCTCCCCTCATGTCAGTTTTCTTCCTGTTCTTTTTGCTCAATGGGATTTCACTTGGAATAGTTCATTTTTAAAAACTATGGCTTTGAAGAGGCAAACACCTTTTCCTGCTCATATTTCTGCCTTACCAGAAAGCTCTCCAGAATCAGATTGCTTCTCTTCCTCTGAATTTCCATTTGTTCTTTACTTAGAACACTTTTTCTAGCCTCAGGCTCCTTTGCAAGTTCCAACATTTTCAAAAAACTTACAAAACATGCACCAGAAGACATCCTCATCATGCAATATGAGTTATGAGAGTCAAAGCTTTCAGCTTGCTTTTGGTTTTCAGGGGAACCACACATGGTGTGCTAATAATGTAGATTAAAGCCTTGACAGTTACAGCATTTTTTTCTAAATTATCTTTCTGTTCTCATTTTGGATCATATTGCAAAGATTTTCTGCCCAAGGTAATAGCAGAGAAAATAAAACTTATTTACTGTGTTTCAGGTGTGCAAAGGTCCACCAAAATTAAATTTTTATAGCAGTTTTTGCTCCAGTCTGTGGCTTCATAATATCCAAAAATCAGAAGAAATAAATTAATTTTAAGGCTCCACAGCAGCAGCAGAAGTAGGATTAAGATTTCAAGCTGCTTAATTTTCTTCTTATGATAAAAAATATTCCAGTCAGAAAAATTGATATAAAATGCCAAGTATTTTGCCAGACATTTTCCCCTCCATAAAAATAATGTCTTCCTTTGAGAACTACTAAATTTTTGGCCTAAACCAAGCTAAAAAACAAAATTTTTGTTTCATTAAAAAAAAAAAAAAAAAACCTTACCTTCAGTAATGCTAAGACACAGCTTCTCAAGTTTTCTAGGACCAATGCCTTTAAAAAAAAAAAAAAAAATCACTTTTTTGAGGCTTATTCTTTCAGCTGTCTCTGGCTTCTCCTGCTGTTCAAGGTGGCCCAGCTAAAAAGTCTGAAATATATCCTGGGCTTGAGAGGGACTGCAGAGGGCAGTGGCCAAATTTTCAGAATTTCCCTCAACACAATGTTTTTATTTCACTTAGAAAAATTATGGTTAAGTTCCTTTCATTTCCCCCAAATTAAACTCGCAATAGAATTTTCTTGTTAAGAGTGAAATTCTTTTCATTGTCATCAGAATTTGGGGGACTGAGACAGAAGAAGGCCACTAAAGGGATTAATATTTCCCAAGCAGCTGTACTCCCTGTGGCATGTGCCCTTTACAAGAATAAGCAAATGTCTAGATAAACACTGCTGCAAGTCAGAGAAACTATGCATAGAAGAATTTTTTTTTATTTAATTTCACATTTAACACACAATGCATTTAAGGAAACATAAAGAGGACATTCATTATTCCATTTCTGTTAAGAAACCTGCCAAAAACTGCTGCAAAACAGTAGCACTCTTTAGAAGAAAACCCCATTATTTTAGTTACATTAACAATTTAGGCCTGACATTAATTTCACTGATGTGCCCTCACTTGCAAAACTCTGAAGAGAAAAAACATTTGTCCTTTTCCATTAAAGGCAGGAATGCCCCAAGAGCAATGAGATGATATTGAAGTGGTGAGCACCACAGGATTGCCTATAAATAAACTCAAATACATTTTTCTGGAACGTTTGCAGCAGAGGAACAGATCACATGCTCCTCTTCCTAACCAGAGCACACTGCAGTGAGTGATTTAATGCAGATTTCACTCAGCATTTACTCCTGCAAGGTAAGAGGGAATTTCCTTGACTTAAACCCCCAGGATTTTGGTGTTTGTCCAGGAACTATTTGAAACACAATTCCAATGATACCATGGACTGTGAGGTCTGAGAACTGGAAAGCAGAGGCCAAAAATTAAAGTTAAAAAAAAAAGAACAACCAAACCCCAAACAACTTGAAGCCACCCATCACAGAAATATATATATATAAAAAACTGTAAATGCCCCAAGTTGCATTCTGACAATCAGGTTTCTAGAAGCTGTTTTGCTCCTCAAATAGATCAATGTATTCTTCCACTAATTATTTCAATACTATCACAACCCACTAGTAGTTTTTTTCCCATAGAAAAACTGAATTTTCATGTCCTCTCTCATCACAAAGCAATGCCTTCCTGCAGATTTAAAGCCCACTGCATTTAAAGCTAAACTGACTGGCACCAGTTAAGTCACAGTAGAACTACTCAGCTTGAAGAGTGAGGATTTCCTACATCAGCACTCTACACAGAATAACTTCACCTCAAAAAAAAAAAAAATTTAAAAAAATCAACCACAAAGGGATCCTGCACCTGCATCTTCTGATTCATTGTAGTAAATGCATAGAAAAAAGACAAAATATTTTTTGTTATGCTTTTTGGGATGACTTCCAGGATCCAGTTTTTGTATCCTGACAACTGGCATTTGCATGACACTGCAAAGCCAAAAACACCACAACAAAAAAAGTCACATCACTCTACGTGGTGGAAACAATTCCATACAAATTAAAATAACAAAGGAAAATGCCATTCATTAAGGAACCCTTTCTTCCCAATGAAAGGTGGGTGCATTGAGACTTCAAAAAACTGCTTCATAGTTAATTTTTCACACTTTTGGGTATTTATGGCTGTTATGTCAATAAGAGATACGTCATTCCAGCACCATCCTAAAAATCCACTGTCCCAGTAAGGCTCTGAACACTTCAAATTTCCATTTCCACTCTATCTGCAGCAGTATTCTAATTAGCAGATAGACCACTATTACCTTATCTTTGTTATTTATACCTTAAATATTAAAACTGAAAGAATAAATTTTTCTCTTACATTCTCATGGTATTTGTTTTGCTTCTGCACTTCCTCTGGTTTGGACAATTCCAAGAGCTGAGTTTTATTTTGTTTCCCAGGTCGGTTTCACTTTAGGGGCATGTTAATTTGTCAGTGTTTCCAGTGAAAAGAATTCAAGAACTATTTCTAGAGAGTGGGCCACATTCCATTAAAGCCAGTAGAGAGAGACTCACACACAACTTGGAGGGGACCCATCAAATCCTTTAATTTCCTGTTTTCCTTTTGTTTAACCTTCAATTGTTCTGGAATCCAAATATGTCAGTTAAAATGATAAATTAGCGTGAATATTAGAAATGGACTTCTCCCAAAACTTTGTGTTTGAATACTCAAATACCATGAGGGACATCAGATCTCAGCCTCAATTATGGAATTCATTTTCCCACCAGCACTACAATCAACTGAATTAAAATCCCTGAGGTCAAACGTTAGGCTTGGGTTCTGTATTTAATTACAGTATATGCCATACAGAACTATTGCTGCTTAATTTGGCATAGAATACAACTTACAGGCACATCATATCAGTAATAAAATACTCTGCAGCTCTCACATACCTTAGAGGGTTGAAATTTAAATACAAAATAATAGAGGGAGGTATTTTGAGAAAGCAGCTTCGGAGTGCTTGCAGAATTCTTGAGTCTGGGCAGTTGTGTGGTCAGAGATGAGCCTTGTCACTTCTCATGCTGTTGATAATCATCACCACCTCGCCAAATTAACAATTAGCAGAAACATAGACCTTGCAAAACAGCTCTCAACCCTGTGTTTTAGACAGATAAGCCAGAAGCTACATGGTCTTGCATCTCCAGAAGAGAACATTTGATTGAGTACACAGTCTAGATTTTCAGATAAAGAAGAAATATCAGACACTTATAGGTGCCATTTGTACTTTTTGCCTTAAGGGTTTTTTCCCCCAGGCATTTATAATTTTTTTTAGCAATTCTTTGGCATCATTAATATCAACCAAAGACTATAGTGAAGTATGACTACCAGCTTTTATAAGATTGTTCTTATGGCCTTTTACAAAACTACGTGGCCTTGGTTATGGGATCACATGTGGCTAACATCTAAAAATGTAGGGTTTTTTATTTCTTTAGAGCTTATTCATATGACAATTAATAAATGGTAGAAATGCTAAGCCTATCCCATTTGCTGCAAAGTTATTCGTCTTGGGGGAAAAAAAGAAAAAAGCATCCTGGCTTCTCTAGGTAGTCAAGGTGCCAAGTAACTCACAGCTGCTATTATGGCCAGAGCACAGGTACAGAGCTCTCACTTGCAGCCATGTATCTTTCATGAGGAATGAACACAAGGACATTACTTCTAAAGATAACAAAAACATGCCATGAGGCCTCTAATAACGCCACAGGGCTAAAGACCCACCCTGGGAAGAGCCCAAAATTTGCAAAAAATTCCCATCAACTTCAGCAGCCTCTTACAGCTGAGCTAAACTAGAGCAGCACATCATGCTAAGCATGCATTACACTTGCTTATGACTTCATGTCATGCATGTATTTCCTGTGCTTTAGCTAATGAGGAATTACAGAGCATTCCAGGTTGGAAGGCACCCAAAAGGATTTTCAAGTTCAACTCTCAAGTGAATGGCCTGTGTGGGGATGAAACCCTTGACCTTGGAATACATTATCATCACCATGCTCCAAACAACTGAGCTAATCTCAGAATAATATGCATGATTTTGTGTATTATACTTGTTTTGTTCCTACCAATAGATTTGAAATCAGAGAATACCAGGTCCAGTAAGTCCATTTGTTAAAGCACCCACATTTCCTGCAACCTTACCCACCCAAGCTGCTCAACCCCAGGCCCTCACCAGTTCACATCTCCACCAAGCCCAGCATTTAGCATTCTAAACAGACACATGGTACCTGGCTTTTGTGCCACACACCTCTCCAACACTGCCCCAGCTTTTGAAACAATCAATCTTCTCATTTGTCAAAGAAGTTCTTATGTGCCGTGGTAAAAGATAAGTGTTTTTCCAGTATTACCCAACCCATTGTCAGACTCCAGAAAATCTGGATCTGAAGGGTTACATCCAAACCTCCTAGACATCAGGTACCAGAACCATCTCTTCCCCTGCTGGCACACAAGAATATCCCAGTTACTGTTGTTCTGGAAGGACACACTATGTTATCCTAAGTGTGGGGCTATTAAACCAACTGCAGGGAAAGACTGACTTTTGCAGCATGGTCATTTCAGCACAGTAAGTCACAAGCAATGCAGTTTTTTTCATTTTAGTTTCTCAGGAAAAAAAAAAAAGAAAAAAGAATGAAGGCTGATGATGAAGGAAGAGGTAGAGAGGCCTTGCAGCAGAGATAATAGACAAGGAAGGGATTATTTCTCATGGGTGCACACTTCAGCACTGTAGTTCACAAATAAATGTGAATGCCTTGCCCAGTTATTTCTTTAGCCATAACAAGAAATATAACAAGCCCACTACCTGAAATGAGCTGACAAAACTGTATAATGGTATAAAGTTCTGTAAGCAGTAAGTACCTGTAAGAATAAAGACCATTCTTGATGAAAGCCATGCTAGCATTTCTTTTCCACCTCTCACTTGATTAATAAAAAATACAATGCTACAGCAGAGCTACTTATACACAAATCTAATTATTACAGACCAAAAGGTCATGAGGTGGGTGGATGACCCAGCACAATTCTGAGCACAATCATTTATCCCACCAAGCCCTAAAGATTATCCTGCAAGGGACAACATGAAACTTAATGTTTTAACCATTAAGTTGAGTGAAAATTAAGTTCCTAAATGGTCTAAATAAGAAAAAATTCTGAAACCTTTTGCTTAAAAAAAAAATCTGTATCTCAAAGCACAAGCATTCTGGAAGCAGAATGAAAGGTTGGCACATCAATCACCTGCAAAAGGGAACTTCTCCCATGTGTCCAATGTGTTATGCTTTGAACTTTATTATTGAACACTGAAAAGATTTGGCATTCTATTCATCAGCATTTGGAAAGTTCCAAGTTATCTCCCTGATAAAATGATTGCATTTTCATGGCACCAATAAATTTAAGAATATACATCTTTGAGAACAAGCACTAAGAGTATTCCTAATTTTATACAGTCATCTGGATATGAAGTCATGAAACCAAGTAATTTTTTACAAGTACTGTGAGAATAACCAGGAGGCTCTATTAACTTTACCACACAGTCTCATTACAACTTTTAAAGTACTCAGCAGAATAAAATGATAGTCACCATGAGCTCTCCAGATCCATGGGATCTTGAAGAGCGAGCGTGGAAACTATTACTGCCTGTAAAAAAAAAAAAGAAAGCTAAGGGGATGGAATAAGGAAGGAAATACCTTTTGCAACTTGGAAGCTATTTGCAGTTTGATGATGCATCTCCAGCTCAGAAGACAGACAGCATAACACAGCTGCTAACTGCAAATAGCATTCTGTAAAAAAAAAAAAAAAATCCAGCCCAAAACTTTGAAAAACTTTCTCTAATAAATACAAATCCACACACCCCTTATAAATGAAAAGCAACAAAAGCAACAGAGGTTTATAACTGGATCCAAACTAAACTTCAGTTCATGGAAAACAAGGCTCAGGTTTGCTTGAAAACATGATCCATGCTGTAAAAGACTGGGCTACAAAAGACACAGCAAGGGCTTTCCATTGAGGGGACAGCACAAGTTCAGAGCTAACTGGAGCGAGGTTTCTGTGCAAACTTGGAGTTAGGGAACTTCTGAGCATTCAGTTGTGATTAAAGGCAAGGCATAACTTCAGGAAGCAGCTATATGGAAGTTTTGTAAACATCTGCAAAGTTCCTTAAAAAGTGAAATTCTACAGCAAAACTGTCGACAGGGAGGCTCATCCTTAGCCCTCCTCCCACAGCTGTAATAAGTTTATTTCATGCTACATGTTTGCCACCATACCAAAGCAGAGGATTGCACAGATGGAAATCCTAATTGCATGGCTACCACTTCACCCATAAAACAATAATTTCAATTCTCTAGATGCATTAAAGAATGTATGCTGCTGACTGCTGAGCTCACACTGCTATTCAGGTCAAAAGGAAAAAAAAAATCAACCAGCTACATAGAGATGTCAGAGTAAATCACGGTGAAATATGGCAGGCCTTCTGCACACTTTATGTCTTCCATCAGCTTTCTGCTTTCACTTGACAACACAGTGGAATTTTTGGGAAGCAGAGATCAGATATCTTAATCTAGCTGAGATTTCAAACCTTTGCAGCAGGGACTGTCTAATGCAATACATAAGGAGATTGGCATAAAAGCTGAAAGTACATCAGCATAAATCCTACTCCTCCAAGTAAAAATTATGTCATCACCATCACGAAATAGAGATAAACTTCCTAGAATGAGCTACTCCATCTTGAGCTGCTGCTGGATTTTTGGTCTTCCTGGAGTGTCCATCTAGGCTGTAAATTCCTCAAAGCAGGAAACATTTTATCTTCAGTAGTAGGAAGAGATCTCCAAGCACACGGTCTGTGTTAAGTAATGTACACACTGAGCACAGTCAGAGCACTGAATAATTGAATAATAGCCTATTTGAGCAGAATGCAGCAAAGTTTTATTATTTTCTATGCATCTTCCAAGCAGTGTTTCCAGCAGGACTTCCAAGTTACTGGCTTGTTCCCAGAACTCCTGGAAAACCCTTTCCTTCCTGCAGCATGCCAGAAACCACTTCAGTGTGAGCATGGATTCCCCACAAAAATAAGCAGACAGGAATGGAGTACAAGAGAAAAAATGAAAAGTTCAGAAGACTGCACAATATTTTTCTAAAGGCTCCACAGAAACTGTTTTGCAGAATTAATGCTTGAAGCACAGATGAAGTGAGCAGAGCTTTAGATGAACTATTTGATCAACTGAAGGAGAGTCAGATGGGATTTGGGGAATTTTCAGTTTGTCATGGGCATGAGAGTCCAGCATGGACAAAGAGCAGTGCCAAGAGAGACAGAAACTATCTTGTGTCATATCCCAACAGGTCACTGTATTGGTTCCCTTGTCACCACTTAAAACAGGTCTCAGGGAAACAGGTCTCTCTCTTCTGGGGCTCTCCACACCTCAGACCAGCACAGCAAGCCATGGAAAAGCTGTGTCACCAAGAACAGAGTGGCACAGGTCTCTCCCACATCACAGCAAGATCAGGAAAGAGTTTACCAGATCATATCAGCACAAGAAATGCCTCATTTCTGTCATCATTAACTCATCAGGAAGAATATGAAGCCTTGTGAGAAACCTTGGACCTGCCTTAAGGGATTTGGGGGTGAACCTAAGGCTCTTGAGGTGCATCAGGATTATTACATTGATACAGCAGCTGTTTTGGATATGGCCAAAGTTCCCAAAGGCACTGAGTTACTGCACAGGAGCCATGCAGCTGTGCCATGGAAGTGTCCACAGCTCCCAGACACAGAGCCCTGACCCACCACCCTGGCCAAATATAGAAAACTCAGATTACACCAAGGTTTCTGAGATGGCAAAGAATAGAAGAGGGGAAGAAAAGTCTAGGAAAGCTCAGACACAGTGGCTGTAGCTGGAACTCAAGTGACTTTTACCACAGAGTTACAGTTCTGGTGGGTCAGAGCTTCCCTGCAAATCAAAGCATCTACATTTGGCTGCCTTTTAGAATTTGAATTTGTTATTGTCACAGAGCAAGCCACGAGGCTGCAGAGAAAAAGCTGCCTGTCAGGTCATCAGCCACAACAGGACCAAACAAAATTTCTGATTTGTGCTCCTCAGGTCTCATGCACTTGAGCCCAGCCACAGACCCTAAATTTGCACTGATGGCACCTGGATGTTTGTATATCCAGTCTGTCTTGGTCTGTGAGCTCAGATGAAATCTCAATGCATTGAGTCCACCGTGGTGCACACACTGCTCACAGAACTGCACAGGATGTTATGCAGCAGTGATTACATCTAAAGTTCCCTGGCTACTGCCTAACATCAAATCTCAGTTTGTTTTCTCCTCTCTTATCATAAATCACCCTTGAAGTGACTGCCAAACGAATGAAAGGGAATGCTAAAAACCATACAGGAACACTCACCAAGGAAGCTAAACAAATCTTCATTATAATTAGACTAAAGCAAGGACCCACCCAGAACAGTTAGCAATTCCCCCAAGCAGGGCTGCTCCCCCCACACAAAGCTTTTCTCAACCAAGGATTTCTTTATACAGGACATCCCCAAATACTTTAACTCCTCCCAAAAAGAGTCAAGTTCCTAGGTTCTTGAACTGCTCTGTTATTTCACAACACTTGCAATTATTTAAACAACTCTTCATGCCCCTGACACTAAATGCAGTCTTTCAGCCTTTCCCTCCAAAGTCAGCTTCTCCTGCTCTTGCATTTTCCAGAAAGAAGCTTCTGGAAACAGCTCCTGTGCTGGCCTGGCATGAAAGTGCAGCTCTCCTTTTAAGCCTTGCCTTTGGCCTAAACACTTAGTTCTAGTAATATTTGAATGGCATAATTTGATCAACACCAGGGTAGGGCTCACAGCTTACAATAACTGTGTCATTACAGCTCCTCCCGGCCCTCTAGCTCAGCCAAAAAAAAAAAAAAAAATCAAATATCTCTCAAAAACGTAAAATCATATTTATGCATATATACACAAGTCTTCTAAAAGTTAAAGTAAAATGACTTCTCAAGCTCAAAGCTGAAAACAGATGGCAAGTACAGCACTGAGCATCTGATAGGGCTTTGGTAGCCCAGCTACAACTGCTTGTAAACACTGGCTTGGGATCCTTCTCTCGCCCACCCCTGCATATTGAAAATTCTCCCAGCTAAATCTCCTCAAGTTCTCATCAGTCCTTTTTCCTGCTATTTCCTGGTCACACTGAGGGTTTATTTTCTTTCAGGACAGACCTTCCCTGCTGTGCTTTTCCTGGTTTCAGACTATTTTTAATATTTAAGTTGCTATGGCAACACAGAATAACAGATGGTAAGAGTTAAAATTATGCCACAGGAGACATTTATCATCATAGCTCTGTATAATGTGAGCTCTTGTTCTCTGGATTTTTCCCCAAGCTGGACACTCCCCTTGTTATTTTATGATGGCTACACTAATGAATAGTATCAAATTTATCAGCACATGTTTGATGGGCTATGGTAATTGCATTAATGAGAAAGTGGCAATGTTTATTTCTTGCCATTTCTCACCACTCCTGAAAGAACCAGGCTTCTGATAGCAGATGCCATGCTCTCCTTAGTCCAGAAATAAATCACATTCATTTCTGTGGTGCCAAGTTTAAAAAAAAAAAAAAGGTATTTAATAGCATTAAGGTAATTGAAATCTAGAATAGGTTGCATTAGATATACAGGAGCATTTTATGCAAGTCTGGTCCTTCAGGGACACTCATGTATATCTACTCACCCTGGGAAGGATCCAATATAATATGTATAAAATATAAATATAGCTACCATTAACTTAGAAAAAGTTGTATGCACCTGTGAGACCTGAATCTGAAAGGAGGAGAGTACTGAACTTGGGGTCCACACCTCAGAACACCAGGGCAACTTTCAATACTGACTCCAGGAAATATTTACAAGTATTATTCAGTCTCTCATTAAGCTTGGGCCAGCTGAACCAGTTTTACTTGTCACCCAAGGTAGGAATGCTTGGCTAGCAATGAACCTAATATCTTCTCCTTATAAGTTTTAAAAATCTCATTATAATGGCAAATATTCAAAAATCATCAAAACTCCCTTCCAAAAATGTCAGATGATTTCCTGGAGCAAATAATGAGAAAGATCACGAGAGTTCAGCCATGCCAGTCCCCCTGGGAATCTCCACCATCACATCCCAGCAAACCAGTCACTAGTGGGGATCTGCAGGGCTCCATTTTAGGGCTGGTGCTCTTTAATGACAATTTGGACATGAGTGAGCAGTGCCCTGGCAGGCAGGAGGGACATCCCTGTCCTGGGGACATCAGGGACAGCATCAGCCAGGCAAGGGAGGGATTGTCCTGCTCTGCTCTGGGGTGACCTCACCTTGGATATTGTGTGGTTTGGGGTGCCACAGTGTGAGAAAAGACATTGGGCCATTAGAGAGTGTCCAGAGCTGGTGAAGTGTCTGGATGGGAAGGCATAGAAGGAATAGCTGAGGTCACTTTGTCTGGTCAGCCCAGAGAAGAGCAGAGTGAGGGGAGCCCTCAGTGCAGTTCCAGCTTCCTCAGGGTGGGCAGGTGCTGATCTCTTCTCTTTCAACCAGACAGGACTGCAGGAAATGCCACCAAGCTGTGGCAGGCAAATTTTAGGTTGGATATTAGGAAAAGGTTCTTCCCCCAGGGTGTAGTCAGGCACTAGAAAAGGGAACTGTCCTGGCACCAAGCCTGACAGTGAAAAAAGCATTTGGACAATGCTCTCAAGCACATGGTGACATCCGTCCTCTACAGGCCCACTATGATGTGTGTGGGTCCCTTTAAACTCAGGATATTGTATGATCCCCCTAAAGAGACCAGGATGATACACAGCAGAGTTCCTTGGGTCTCCCTAGTTACTGTGGTTCAACACATACACACAAAGCACAGCTCAAATTCTCCCTTTGGGACCTGGCAGCCTGTGCAGTGCAGCAGTTTCAGGATAAGTGGGGAATTTATTCATATTATCTCAAGTACCAGATACTTTCAACTGTGTTTGGTCTCCTAAGGATACAGCAGTCACAGAACATCAAGCAAATTCCATAGGATCAGCAACCTTAATCTCTTAACAGATTAATAATGCTCAGAGTTACCAGGCAATGCTTACCAAAAAATACCCATATACTTAGAATTACAGATCGGTTTAGGTTGAAAAAAACCTTAAAAACCTTCCATTCCAACCCCCTGCCGTGGGCAGGGACAACTTCCACTAGACCAGGTTGCTCAATGCCCCATCCAGCCTGGCCTTGAACACTTCCAGAGATGGGGATATCCACAGCTTCACTGGATAATGTATTTCCACTCAGTCTCAACTAAAGAATTTCTTCCTGATAGCTAATCTAAACCTTCCCTCTTTCAGTTTAAGGCCATTCCCCCTTGTCCTAGCACTACATGTCTTTGTAAAGAGTCACTCTCCACCTTTCCTGCAGGTCCCCTTTAGTTGTATAACCTGAACCCTGTGAAACACCACTCATCTCTGCTCTCCACTTGCTCATCAAACCACAACCCTGAGGGTAACCATCCAGGCAATTCCTTTCTCACTAAGCAGTCCATCCACCAAACCCATACCTCACATAGCCACAGCTCTGGACAAAGTTTATGGAAATAAACACTAAATAACTGTGAGCACATTCTCTAATAAACTAGCTTAAAATCTAAGAGTGGCAAAGTACCTGAGACAAGAAATCTCAGTACAGCTCTGCTCTCCAAAATGTACAAGTTGTTATAAAGTAATGGCTTACAGTCTCCAATCTAGAATGATATCCAAAATGAATATCAAATTCAGATTAAATTATTTATAATTATGCTGAAATCCAGAACATTGGCAGCTCATACAGATTATACAGGTGGCTGCTATTTGTGGAAACTGAAGCCACAAGAGAACAGTTTTCTTGTTGAGAAGTCTCTACAGACTGAAGAGAAAATCTCCTCTCCCTAAGTAAATTGGAGAAAGGCTGTTCTAGAGATGGTAAACTGACTGATTTGTTTCTGTACGTTGTCAGTGTGAAAGAAGAGAGGTTTGGGAGGAGGAGAAGTGTTCCGGAAGTTTTATTCTGATTCTTTGTATTTTTTTCTTGTAGATTCTGTTAATAAAGTTTTTCTTTATATCCTTTAAATTTGGAGCCTGTTTTGCCCTTCTCCTAACCCTATCTCACAGCAGGAAGTGAGTAAATAATTCTAGTGAGTGCATTGGAGATTTAGCCAGTGCTAAATCCACTACAATAATTGGTACATTGGCTGGGAAATCTCAAATTGGCAAATTAAAACTACTACACACATACTAATAAGCAACTTAAAGGATTTGGGATCTCTTTTGGCTGGGTGCCATGTGTTCCTTGAGAATCAAGAAGCCATTCCAAGCTTCCCAAGACATTCCTTCCATGTAAGGGGAGTGGAAGGAAACTCTTCCTAGGATCTGCTTTCCCTTGAAACGAGCCAGCTGAGCAGGAGGGGTATTTTTCACACAGAGTTTCCTGCAAGCCTGCCAGGTCACCAATGCACAGAAGGCAGCACTGGCAGAGGATACAACACAAGTGTGGTGCCCTCTGCTAATCCACACGAGGAATTAACAGCATGGCACAGCTAATTGCACTGCAGGTGTAATGTGCCATGAGTGCTGCAGCAAACCAACAAATAATCCACCCCTCAGCAGGGAGGTGACAGAGCTCATCCATCTCAGGCACACTAGGACCCAGGTAATTAATTCTAATGATCCATCAGGAGCACAGTCAGCCTCTGACAGCCCAAACTTGCAGACACAAGCAATACATCCTTTCAGCCTTTAGCTGCTGAAATTTAGGGGCTTGGGAGGAGATTGCCCAGCTTCTCCAGCACTTCCAAAACAGAGCATCTTAGCAACTGCTCTGCAAACACAATAAAAAGTAAAGTGGCCAAAGACACTGGTACTACTTGTGTCTTCTGAGTTATAAATAGAGCACACTGCACATGCTTTCACTGCTTAGGACATCCTCCAAGGAATGGCAGGCTGACTGAAAATCACTCACATCACGTTTGTGATGGCTTTTCACATCCAAAGGGATCAGGAAACCCATGTTTTGGAAGCTTGTTGCTGTTAAAGCAGAACAAGTTCTTCCAAGCTGTACTTCAAAGTAGATTTCACCCAAATTCTTGCCAGATGCAACCAGAGTCTGTTTGTGCCCAGTGCAGCTGGTAACACATTTGTTCTCACTGATATCATGGAAAGGCAAAGGAGAAATTAAAACATGGCAAAGTCACATTGGCACCATACTTCATTCAGAGATGACAGCACCTTGGTAGCTGAAAACACAGTTACTATGTTGAGACGTATTTTAGAATAATTTCAGATGGAAGAGCTACAAAAATCAACGCTCTGGGAAAACAAGCAATCAGCTATAAGCCATAGATTACATTTAGCTTAAAGTAGCTTCCTTGTTAGGATATTTCAGCAAAGAAGAATGTTATAATTGGCTCATTTCCAAGGTTCAGAGGTCCTGCAATTGTGTACATAATTAGTTTATCATTAAAAGTTGCTTTTCCTTGGTTTGTACAGCCACACCAGTGGTTTGACTCAGTGCTATCACAAGCTGTCGGGTGCAGATGATACCACAGAGTGAGACTGTGCTGCCTTTATGGTGTTATAATTGTATTTACTGCACAGCACGTCCCTTGCACAAGAGCATGCTCGACACAATTTGCATCCTGAATATGCCTTTTACTACTCTGCATCCAAGAGTGTGACCAACATCATATCAGAACTGCCACAATTACTGAGAACTTGAAATAAGAGAATATTTCCTCTCATTTAGCAACACCTGCCCAAAAAGAAGCTGCTAAACTACTCTCCCAAGTAATGTAAACCTACTGCCAGCTTTTAAAGTAGGAGAGGCAAGCAGTCTCCATATCCACACTTGGAGCTATGACCAAGGGAAGGGAAGAACCTGGTGAATTAAAGGGTTTTTAATGCAAGCAGTTGGTTGCATTTGGAATTAATCATCTCACTAGAATGCTAAATTGTTAGGTCAGCTCCATATAGCAGCATGATCATGGTGAAATTAAATCACATTACAATAGGGATTGAGAAAACTGCTTTGCAAAAGCATCAAAAACCAGTAAAGTACATGGTTTGGAAATTGGTGAAATTGCATATTTCACAATTTTCAAGTGTCCTGCCTTTAGAAGACTTGATGGTATACCAAATACAGCTACCAATTAATCTGTTGCACGTGTTTACTTGTGATATCTTAAATATGTAGTAGCTGGGTTTGCATTTACTTTGTAGTTTTTCTAGGAAAACACACGGAATGGTGAGCAAAGGAAAAACAGTTCATCACTCCAGGCTTGACAAGAGAGCAAAGAGACTCTACTGTAGAGTCTGCAGCCATCCCAAGTGTTCACACAGCCCTGCATGCAGTGTCTCCTATTCCTGAAGCAGCAATAAACAAAGCAGTGTCCAAGGATGGGAAGGGAAGATTGGTGTGCAGCACAAAATACTGACAGCTTCTTCAGCCCCCACTTCCTGAAAATCCACTTCCCCTGCCCTGGGAACAAACATTTCAGCATCTTCATCCCCTGAAAAGGGGTCCCCAGCCACCAAGGCACAGATTCCAGTGGAGCAGCATGGGTTGAGGGACCACAGGTGACCTTTCAGCTGCTGGGACAAACCAAATATTTATCAAGTCCGTGCTGGATATGTTGCCTGCATTTGTCTTACACACAAATGCTGGTTTTCTCTTGGAGTTGTTTCCTTTTTTTTTTTTTTTCAAACAAAGGATGTTGAAGCTAGCCAAAGATTGGAAGTCTAATCAAACTTAACCAACAGGATTGCAGGATGGTGGAGAAAAGAGGGATTGGTATCAGCTGAGCATCCTCCTCAGTGCATCAGAAAGGGAATTTAACAAAAATAATGACTTCTTCAAAAAGAAAGCTCACAAGCCAGCCTTGGATATTCTGAAGGCAAACTCCTACAAAATTAACACTCAGATCTGCAAACCTTCATTGTGATGAAAAGTGAGATTTTTTGATCACAATCCCCTTCCAGCAGCCAATAACTCTGGTGAGAGCCCCAGGGCTGAGGCAGCAATAGCCTCAACTCCACTGGGTAACCCCCAGATCTGCAGGTCCTGCTCCACCCCTTCAATATCCCACAAAGATCTTACAACATGGTTATTTAAAACAGGTTATTCCCTCTGCTACCTAAGGATTTTAAGCCAGCTCATACAGATTGTCTTCCTCCAGGCAACAGGAACATTCATCTTACCTGAAAGATGCAATAAGAAGGAATGATCTCTTGTGCTGTAACTATTACACATGCCCAGTTTTAAGATTAGAAGTTCTTATTCCCTATCCACATGGACACCACGTGTGTAAGGAAGTGATTTAATTAAATTCATTGAACTACAATGTGAGCCATAATTTAAATAATAGAAAAATGAGGTATTGAATTTCCAAGGATATTTCGTAATTGGAATGAGAACAGCTGCCAAAAGACAAAAAAGCTTGAGGGCAAACAGAGACTATGGGTTTGGGCAACAGCAGGTAAGCAGAACACTGAATCTGAGATTGATTACATGGGTTTGTCTCATTTGAAAAGAGACTCAAGAAGTAGCAGTGTCCTCTGAAATAAAACTCATGCAAGAAAAAAAAAAGACAGTATCTGAACACACTCTATTGATAAACTAAAAACAGCAGCATCCTCTTCCTGTGAGGACACATTCTCCTGGAGAGAAGGAGAAACAAACACTGTTTTGTTCACAGAAGTTAGAGTTGGTTCAAGTAGAATTACTTATTATCTGATTAGGTCCTGCCTTATTTTTGCTAATTCTTGGGTGAAGATCTAGTGGGTGCTTAGAAAAAAGTAAACCTCTAAGACACAAACAGCTGAGGGAAGCCTTCACCAATTTCTGTGGTACTTCAACAGGGTGGGAAAACATCAGTGCAAATGAACCTTGCAAGTCAGGATTCCCACAATTTGCACCTGCCATTAAAAAACTCCTTACTGCACAATCTGGGCAAGCATCCTGGCCATGTGAGGTTTCTAGGTTCTCTCTTTAAATGAAATCAGCATCTCCTGTCCTCACAGGGCACTAAGCAATGGGGAATGTTGTCAGCACAGGGACAGCAAGAGTGCAGAACTGTGAGGGCAGAAAATACCATGGCATAAACACTTACTGGCCATCAGATGTGTGCTATGCTAAACAAAATACTTAAATATTCTTTACTGTCCAAAACCACAGCTGAAAATTAAGACAAGAAAATGCAGAGGTATCAGACCTAACCCATTTCCCAGTTCTGCAGCAACCACTGCTTACTCAGTGAGAACATAAATATATGTATGAAATAAAAGTCTGAATGAAACTCTCAGACCCAATTCCCACAGGCTGCCCTAACATTAACTATAAATATTTTAACAGGTCCATTGTTCTAGCTTAAAGACAGAAGGACTAATAACATTTTACTTCAAGTTTTTCAATAATTGGCAATATTTTGAGAGCACCTGGAGACAAAAGCTCATGGGAGAGTTACAGGCTTCATTGGAAATGATGAATAATAATTACTATTGCAGAGGGGAAAAAATGGATGATAGATATTTCTCTAAGTCTCATTAACTTAAACCAAGTACAGAATTTTGGAGTAGTCTCAGTCATGATTCTGGAGTGTTCAGTGTTGTCAATATTAAATAAACTCACTGTCACACCCACCCTTTCTACATCTCAGTCTGGACAACAGAACTAAGCGCAGGTCTCAATTTGGATTTTGAACCCAGAAATCCATCAATGATCAAATTTAATAATGCCAACCATACAGCTATGAACCACCTCCAATGGACAACGAAATCACCTTTATAAGCAAGCAACTACTGCAAAACCCATTACAAATGCATAAAGGACCCAATTGTTTTAATTTCAAATTAACCAGGTTTGTTTCAAGTCCAAACCATTGCCAAAATAAACCAGAATGCCTATAGCTACATCATAGCACAAAAGGCAACTTAAATATCCCTTTCCTAAGGCAATGATGGCATCTAATCAATTTAAGTTCACATTATTAGTTATGCAGCAATAGGAGAGGCAGGGTATTGGGGCATTAAATATTAAGTGTCCTTACAAAGCTTTGAAAATTCCCTGCAGGGTCAGATGCCTGAAGACCTACCTCACAACTGAGGGCCAGAACAGGATGTGTGAAGGCACATATTTCTTATCCAGGCACACAGATCTGTAAACCCTCATTTTAAACAAAAATGTTTCTTCTGAAACCTATTTCAGACCTCTTCCCTTTTATTTTCCAGCAGTGGGCTCCAACTGCTGCCAGACCTCTGTTTGTGCAAATGGGAAGAAATTCCATTTCCCATTTAGCCAATGCCACAAAAATGACCCTCTTAATTAGCTTCAGGTTCTTTTCCAGAAAGTTTACTAGGGGTCAGAAGAGCAGTAAAGCCACAGAAGAAAAAAGTGTAGGAACAGCTTGGTCCTTGAACCCATAACTCCACATGAACCAGCTCAGCCTTCCCACATTGCCCTTTTCCAAAGGGCCACAAAGATAAGATTGATTGGCTGCACGTCCAGGACAAGCTGTGAAACTCCTCCTGCAATAGCCCAGGAGATCCAAGGAGCAGATGAGAGGGAGTAGGGTGTACCTGGACAGTAACACTCCAGGTACCAGGAATGCTTTGCACCATCCTCAGCTCCAGCTGCCTCTCTGTGCAGGCCAAAAGCTCCCTAAAAGCTCCTTTCTTTACCACAGGCTACAGTTAGTATTTTTAAAGACACTTACAGCTACTCATCTCACTGAACTCTTAAGGCCCTTCTGATGCAAGTCTTCATGAAAGAACTCCATCCCAAAGCTTTATTTTTTTTCCTTCTAACACCCTTGCAACTACAATTATAATGATTTCTGCAAGTTACCTGCATCCATCCCAAGAGCAAGACTGCAACATGGGTTACCTGGGGCTGCTTGACCTTTTCTAGGTAGCTGAGGGTACATCTGCAATTTAAAGCCAGACACGTTATTACCTTTCACTCAGCCAGTAACTGAGGGATGCACAGAGGCAGGCGTGCAGACATCCTCCATGGCTGGGGGGAGGAAGAAATGGGAAACATCTTCAAAACACCACAATCATTAAACTATAGGGGAGGGGGGAAAACACAATCAGGCTTTGCTGAGTCTGTCATTACCAGGTTAACTTCAAGCTACACATTTTGCTCTTACCTTTGCCAAGCACTTAAGCACAAAATTTCCCAAATACTGAGGGGGCAGGACACAGATCAGGCAGCCTCTAAGGATGCTGGCAACAGGGCTCATCAATAGCTCCAGGCACAGCAAGCAGCAAAACAAGCCCAGAATCCATCCAGGAATCTTCTGAAGAGCAGCAGAGGATAAAGAGCTGGAAATATACAATGCACCCTAGAAAACACCATGCAGGAGACAGATACCAAAAAAAACTACACATCCAACATCAGGTCAGGAGAGAGAACCAAATGCAAAGGTGGTAACCAGCACTCCTATACCAGTCCCTTACTGGGGCTGAGTTTAAACAGGGCTCCTGTGCCATGGGAGGGAGATGCAGGGCTCAGGTGAAGCTGGTCAGGGACATCACACCCAGTTAGGGCACTCACAAGGAGCAGCTGGCATTACTTTTTCTGGAACTTCATCAGCATAAGCAAAATGGTAAAAGAAAGGTGAGCATTCAATAGAATGCAATCCATTTGGAAGAAAATTCATTTATTCCCAACAATGAAGACATAGCTTTAGGATTTTCACTTTAAAGAAGAAAGAGATGCTTGCCTCCACATTTAGCTATGTTTTTCTTTCTGAGAGCCTCATAATAAGTGTGATATCATGCTTTTATGGCACTGATGTACACATTCATTGTCAAATAAAGCATGTCAGACTATTTACTAGACAGATAATAATAAGTCATACACAGATCCTGTCACAGCCAGTTTCTGTAGTCAAGATTTCAATCAAAGATTTCAAAGTGAGGCTACAAAGACATTCTGGCCATTTGGTACAAATTCTAGAGGAAGGCTTTAACATGGATCACTCCTAAACTGAGCCAATTCTATCTCATCCTCATGGTACAGGACTGGATTCTGGGTTTCATGAATGGTTGAAGAGAAAGAAAAACACAAGTCTCTAAGGGGAAGGATTCTGTTAAGAAATTGTCACAGTCAGTGGAAGCTCTGCAAAATGATTGTGATCTTCCACATCCAGAGCCCCCAGCTCTGCACCTGAGGCTCAGACTCATCCATGATTTCAGCCCAAGGTGTTGACAGGTAGCAGATAACACACCTTGGCATCACCCTGCACTGCCCCATGAGCCAGGGCTGTCCTTGCACAGCCACGTGGGCAAAGAGCAGATGAACAGGGGTGAAAGACATGCTTGCAGGAAAAGAGACTCTGTCCCCCTTGGAAGTTATTTCCAACACCTTTTAGGCCTCTATTTATGTCCTATTTCCAACAGCAGCTGCCCTCACCTTGTGGGAGTGGCTGTAGGGTTGCAAATATTTTGGATTGTGAGATGCTCAATAACCATGGCCACTGCATTGGCAGTGGCAGCAGCTGGACAGACAGGTTGTTTAGAAGAGATCTTTGCCCTTGTGGACAGATGTCAGAGCTGAGAACAGCACCATGGTTCTCTCCTCCTCCACACTGGGGAGAAAACTGGGTTTGGCAGCAATTCCTTTTAGTGCCTTTTGCAAACACACAGAGATGCAACACCACATCTGCTCACAAACATGGGGGAAATACGGAGTTGTTTCATCAGTAACAGAGAATCTCTGTCACAGGAATGGTGCCACTTAGAGACACTTTTCACTGTCTTTTCAAGCACAGCCAGGGAGTGCCACAGGAAGAAGACAACACAATGAGGGGCTGGACCACGATGCAGAGAAAGAGTCATAAGAGGGCCAATGAAAGTAGAAAATGAAAGATTTCCCAACCAAGTCATAGGGATTTTGCATTTTAACTTGTCTCAGGGTTTAGTTTTAATTGTGCTTTCACTTGGTACGAAGCAGTTTTCAAAAGCCAGCTTAGAGGGACAAAGTGAATAGGCAGAGTTACATGGGGCTTGGAACACTGAGAGCTGAAATGCTGACTGTTATCTTGGGCAGTTCACAAATAGAACTTACACAAGCTGGGAACTGCTCCACCACTGCCAGCACTGCTGGAACTCCTGACCTTTTCCTGGACGTCAGATGGGAATGATTTTTAGTCTATCCGGTCTGGACTGAATTTGATCCCAAGCACCAGGGCAAGGAAAGAGAAAAAGTTTATTCTCTAAAAGCTTTACATACTGGATGCTTAAAATTTAACACTCGCCCCTTAGAGCTATATTCCCAGCTCAGAGCTGGTAAGAAGCAACATGTTTTTTGCTTTAATCCTTTCCAAAGACACATTCCATAAATGGTTAGCATCCTTGCCAACCACTCAGTCTCTTAGTGAGCCCACATACCAGCTTTAAAGTAAGCTCTTCTAAAACCAATGCAACAGTCCTGTGGGTTGAGTTTATATTATTTCCAGATTCGTATAGCTGCAGGCTCCTTTTTAAAGTTGCAAATGATAAGTCATCTCTTTGTTGCCAGTACTTTTTTTTTTTGTTTAACTTTGTTTAAACTGTTCACTGATGCACTTAGTGAAAACCAGACTGTACTAGCTGTAACTTAGCAGTATATGCTGTAGCAACAGCAACACAGCCTGGATTTTGCAGCAGGAGTGGTGAAGAATCTCTGTTTGGATAATTCAGTCTATTAGTAACTCCAATACAGATATCCAAAACTTAAAAACAAATTTAAGAACAAAAAGCAACATATTGCACTGACACAGCACCTTTCATCCCAATAGACACCAGTCGCACTCTCTCAACAGCATAACCTGTCTAAAGAAACTACCCTAAAACAAATACAAGGGTGTAGGGGACTTCCTGACTTCATGCCAGTTAATCACAGGGGAGAAAAAACAAAAACAGTCTCGATACAGTCACTCCTCCTTCTGGCCCACTGGGGTTGGGCAAATTCCTGATTGCTTGCTGGTGGCTTCGTGTCTCCCTGTCCTGACCAGCACAGAAAGCAGGGAACCAGGCACCAAGCACTCTCAGATCACTGGAGTCCTTGCTTTTTCTCTGTTTCCTGGGAGACTGTAGGAATTTATTGCAAAACTGACACTGCTCCCAAATTAAATTTCAGAAATATAGTTGTATAAAATTATCTTCTTTTCACCATTTTTACTCTTTTGCCCAGTTTTGTCTTCCACTGTACACTCCATCAGTCCCGCCAGGGCTCACCAAAATCGAAGCTGGAGCTGAGAAAGCATTTGCTTCTCTTCAGAAGAGTTAATTTTCTCCTCTATCTTCCCTGGGTTTGAACACCAGGACTTTTCTCCAGCTGCTGTCAGGAATTTGGAACCAGGAGCAGAAACGAAGAGGAGCAAAGGCAGAAAATTCCAGGGAATGATGCTGCCCTGTATCTTCAGACCTCATTCCATGGGGCCTCTTCCACTCTTGCTCACACCAGAGCTGCTTCTGGGTCATCAGTGGAAGCTCTTTGTTTACTTAAACAGAATCTGCTTTTAGCTCCCAACTGCACATGGATGTGTGGAGATGTGCAGTGGTGCCCAGGGGAGGGTCTGAAATTGTTTTTAAATTACACATCCTGCAAACTCATCAGCCTCCAACTTAACTTTGATAAACAACTGGGAATTGGTACTGGAAGCTCCAGTCAGGACTGGTTTGAGGCTGGCTGGCTTTTTTTGTAAGTATACTCCATTTATCAGTATACAGTGTTTGACCTTTTTTATGGATCAGCTGGGAAACCAAAGCTCCCATGCCTGCCTGTGAACTCACACTCTGGTTCTGCAAACATTTATATAAACAACTTAATCCCACATACTTGACTGGTCTCCTAATTGAATATTTGCAAGGCTTTGACTTTAGTGTAAACTGACTTTGCAGGAGACCATGCAGCATTTTCTATACTTTAAAAGCAAGACTGGCATTAAAATATTGAAGAAAAAAAAAACAACCAAACACCACAACCCAAAAACATTTTATCCATGCCTTAATTCACCCTAAATCTACCTTTTGTCCTTCAAAAGAGGAGAAAAGGCAGGATGGATAACCACAATGAGGGTGAAAAAGCAGAGCTGACTAACAAGCATGCCCAGTTCCCCTTCACTTGCTCTGTTGTGCTGTGGTGGTCAGTCTGGTTGCTTGGAGGCCCCACAGAAATTCAGATATGGTACATCTGCTTCTAAAATTCAGATCTATAAGCAGGAAAATTCAGAGGGTTTTTTGGTTTTGGTTTTTATTTTATTTTTCTGAAGTCTGATTCAACTGCTTAGCCTCCTCAGGAGCAAGCAGAAAGTACAGCTCCAGTGCAGAGTTAATAAGAATATTTATTGACCTTGGGCATACATAGGAGCTACTGCAGAAAGCTTCATTGGCACATCACAAAGGCACCATGCTGCTGGCACACTCTGGTGAGCAGTGAAGATGCACAGTTATTATTTTGCAGGCAGAATGGAGTGGAGCAGCCTGCAAGGCTGAGCTTCCTTCTGCCAGTGCCTCAAGCTGAGGGTTGGAATACCTTCAGGATAAGCCTTGGGCTGGAGCAAAGCTGTTTCCCTCTCATTTCCCTTAAATGCTGTATCTGGCATTGCATTTGGGGGACAAGCCTTGGTTACTCCCTGACTGTTTACCTAAATTCTAATCATGTGATTCAAATGACTGGTTTATAATTCCCAGATCACAAGGACCCACATCCTGGGATCTCTCACACTGATTTAAACCCTGAGCTCTGGCTGGGAGCACAGCCACCCTCAGCCTTTTCCAGCACAACTGCTCTGCCTGGAATGGCATCAGGCTTCCAAGGGGCACCTGAGAGGGGGAAAAGATGGTCCTGGGGCTCATCTGCTGAAGCAAAACAGGCTCAGACCTTTGTCCAACCATAACTTACTAGGATGGTGCAGAAAACTCACCAGGGCTTTCTCTCTTCTGCAGTTGTCAAAGTGTGTTGGAACCCTGAAGCCTGGGAATTTTGAGCTTTTTGTGCTTTCTGACACTCAAAAGAACACTGCTTTTGACTTGAGGTCTTGGAGAAAGCTTTTAAATTTGAGTGATGGAGTTAAAATCATGGGTGTGCAGTTGAATAAAAGTGTGTAATATTACTTGGTGAAGGATTTGAATTTGAGGTTTTTGAAATATAGTAATAGGTATGGGACAAGATGGAGTTCTTGGGCATTGGCTCTTCTTCCTTCTTGTTCCTTCTTCTTCATGATTTCAGGTAGTAGTTGGATAGAAAGTACTGCAGTGCAGGTCACAGGTATTTGGTCATTGGGTCAAAAGTATAAATAATATAGATGTTAGTTTTTAATTGGATAGTTAGGCCTTAAAAGACCTTATAATGAGCAGGATACAGCTCCATTTTCTCACTTTCAGCTTGTTAGCTGGAAGTGCTGTAGAACTCACTGTACTAAAGATAAGATTTAATAAACAACTGAGTCCAAACACAAAAATCCATCTCTCGTGCTTCAATCCTGACTGAGTGAAGGCAGAGGAAAAAAGAAGACGGCCACTAATATGTGGTGCCACTAATATCAGTGAACGAGGTTAGAGATAAAACAGGGAGAAGCTGGGGTTTTGTTTTCCTTCCCCTGCCTTGCTAGGCTGTGGTTTCCCCCATTAGCACCAGTTTCTCTGCTGGGTCAGGCACCCAGGTAAGCTTTTGCTGCAACTACCATCCAAGTGGTTTTGTTCAAGGCCCTTTTTTGCTTTAATGAGGATATAAAATAAATCTGGATGGGAAGGATAACCAAGCTGGTTCAGGACTTAGGACTTCAGGCCCAATAGCTTTTGCCTGAAGTTCTGCTGGCAATGGTGAATAAATTCTGTGCCAGCCATTTCCTCCTGATGCTGGAGAAGGAGAGGAAGCTTTCCTAGCTGATGGGATGCTGTCCTGCTGTTCAGCTGATGAGAAGGTGAATTTTGGGGCAGAAGGTCAGGAGGGGGAGTGTTCCCTGGACTGCAGCCTTGGTGCTGCTCTCTGGAAGGGCAGGAGCCAAGAGGATCCATGAGTGAGCACACTGGGAGTGAAAGGACATTAATTTGTTGACAGTTAACAAAGCTGATATTTGAGGGATCTGTCATAACATTCCAAGGAGCAGAACTACAATAATGGAATGTGTTTTCACTTGAGATAGTGTCTTTTTGGCTAAAGGATGCAGAGAGAAACAAAAGATGAGCCTTTATGAGAGAGGGGGAGGTAAAACTCAGGACTTTGAACCCTGCAGCCACCCCATAGAGAAGGAGCAGGCAGTGAGACTCACCTGGACTCACTGCTCACCAGTAGCTTCATCCCTGATCTCCATACATGTGGAGAAAAGATAAAGGCTCATAACTAAACTCAACCAAGTCCCATTGCTGGCACAAACCCTCAGTGAGATCCACAGAGTTTTTGGATAAGGCCCCTAATGAGCTGCTTTTATGACTTCAGAGGCACCAAAAGTGGATTTGGGGAATATAAAACAAGAGAGAAATTCCCACAGCAGCACTGCTCTCTTTAGCTGATGCTCACAGAGAGCCTGTTTCTCTGCCAGCTCCATAAAACAGGGCTGGTGCAGGGAGACTCGTGATTCCTTGCTTTATCCATCCTGCACCACATCAGACTGGGTCCTCCATATCTGCATGTCAGCTTCTCCCCAGTGACAGGACCTAAAATGAGAGTGCCAGGGCTAGCAGGCATTTTAAAGAGGCAGAACACAACAATGACACCAGTTACTGCTCTCTATTCAGCTGGATCTCTTACTTGTGTTCCAGATGGGGGGTTTGGCTTATTTAAGGACAGCAGGGAAAAAAGGTCTTTGTTCAAGCATTGTTCTTCCTTCTGAGCACAACAAGGGTTGTGTTTTTTGTCCCACAGTGCCAAAGGTTTTCAACATAATGGATGGAAATGTGAACTCACAGCTTTGAGATGGCAGCACATCACATTCTGGGGACTAGAATTTGCTTTTGAACTTGAGCTGCACAGGCATTAAAAGATTCATATCTCTTGACTGTGTCATTTACATGCAAAATTAAGTGTGCTTATCCTGTCCTGCAAGGCCTCATTAGGAAACACAGCTGACATTCTAATGAAGGACAATTTTCACTCAGGGTTCATGGAGGATGAGCAGGCTCTGGATCACCTTTCACCTACACACAAAGCCAGAGCTGCAGGACCATGGCAAAAGTGTCAATGTATTACTGATTTTACTGATTGAGCCTGTCCTGATGCAACATTTTGGATTCCTGCTCCATCAGCTGGAATCCTGAGCAGTGTGCACAGTGCAGCTGAAGCCTTGCCACACAGTTCTAGCCCAGCTCAGCCTGTTAGCATCAAGGAGGTCAGCTAAGAGCAAGCAGAACCAGCCTGTTCACTCACAGCAAGCCAAAACATCCATCCTGGCATCCTCATCAATGTGCAGCAGCCACTTGTCAAACCTGAGCATGCTGGGCTGTTATAGGTGCACAAATTGATCTGGAATTATTCAGCAGCCAGATGTCTAGAACCGACTGGGCCACTGAATTGCCAAGAAAAACAATCAGCTATTTGCAGAAAGTAACTGGGCTGGCAAGTCTACAACCTGCAGCAAAAGGAGTCAGAGTCCAACCCATCCTTTTAATATAACTGCCAATCATCATTATTTCCTGGCTACAGAGGATGAAATAAATTGCTCATCATCTTTTTAATTAAGTTACGTAGCTACAGTACACTAATATTACACTACTGTAATATCAGAAGTTGCTGTCACAAAGGACTGTAGAGCAGTAGATATTTTGAAAGCACAGTTTCACATATGTATCCAAAAGAAAGCTGGGAGAAATCCAGGCTGTGTATTGCACTGAGTCTACTGACTTGAAGTAACCAACTGAAGTTGAAAAACAAACACATAAACAAATAAAAAAGGAACCCCCATAACAATTACCCAGGGATGCATTACACCAGGGCTGGCAAATTCACGAGCTGCATCTGAACAGCCCAAATGTTCCCCTCCCAGCAGCCTTGCATTTACTGCAATGAGCAGAACTCACTCACCCTGCTGTGCATGGCAAGGTGCAGCCCATGCACAGCAGTGGATTTCACACACTGCTGGCTGTCTTTCTGCTCTGAGAGCTGATCATTGCAGTGCAATCAGCGTTTATCCCTTGGGGCAAAGCACATGGCAAGGTTTACAGTCCCAACACAGACAAAAATGCACTCCATTGTACCAGGCTGGCCCAGCTCTGCAGCTGGGAAGGGCTGACACCACCCATGGAGCCTGGATCAGCTCCTGCTCCTCAGGGCTTGGTTTATCTCCCAAACACAGAACTCTTTTCCTGACCAAAACAGACAACAGAAACCAAACCAGCAGTGTGCTGCTTCTCCATGTCCTGTCCTCATTTCACTGCTCACAATCTCCTACCCCACCAACCCCACCTGCCAGCCTCCTTTCCTGTCCCCTCCTCACTTAGACTTGTGTGATGCTCCTGCTGACAGGGGGGTTGTCTCACCTTTGGGTCTCTGAGTGCTTCAGGATTACAGCCCAAATGACATCCTCTTGTCCAAAGGGGCAGCACTGCTCATAAAAAACCTTCACATAAGGTAGCCATTAAAGTTGTCCCTCTCTTCCCTGAAGATATTTTGCCACAGCAGTGTTTGTCCTCATGAAAAGGACAGGTGTCACAGCTGAAGAGGGAAGGAGTGAGCAGTGCTCCTGCTGCTAGGAAGGAGTTCCTGCTCCTGCTCTTTTTGTCACTTGAAAGAACAAGTGACAAAAGAAACAGGCAGAGGTTGAGGTGAGCTAGCTCTTTAGATACCTGTCTGCTTCTGCAAATGCTCCTTCCTTGTTCTCTGTTCTTGCCAGAGCCCATTTTTCTCTTCAGACACACACTAAAGCAGTGTTGGCTGGCCCTGGACAATTTCAGGCAATCCCTGCTGTCTCAGCAGCCTCTTTCTTTCAAAGAAAACCATTAAACTTTTTTTTTTTTTTAATTTGGTATTATTTGTTTTGCCCCCCAAATCTGGCTTCAGGAATGGCTGATGAATGACTTTAACATTTCAGACAATCAGTTTTGGTGGGAGATCAAGCAAGAACCTGGATAGTAAAGGATTGGGAGGGTTATTGATGATGACAGGCAGATGGTTAGCAAGAAAGACTAATACCAAAGTTACCTCCAGCACCTTGGCCCCAGTGACCCATGAAGCAGTGTTTTATGTGACCATCAGCTCCATCAAGCAGAGGATCAGATATGCTCACCCTGTGAACAAAATACCTCAGAAAACAGCTGTAATATTTAGCATCCTTTGATCTTCCTATTGCCTCCCAATATGCTTATTGCCACTTTAAATCAATCTCCTGATGACTTCTCAGGGAAAGAGGAGACTTGTCCTGCAGCCCATGTGTTGTACAGGCAGACTGAGCATCTCTGGTTATTAAACACTCTTCTTTTCTGAGAGGGAGTCCTGGGTGCTCCTGTAAATTCTGGCTGAGGTAACCACAGTGCTGTCCACATAAAGACTTTCCAGTGGCATTCCAAAGGAAAAATGCCTCTTCACTTCCCTTCTGCAGAGAAGTACAAAAGGCACCCTGCCTCCTGTCCAGAGGTAAGGGAATGATCCTTATTTTTGGGCTCAGAAGTGACTTGGGAGCTTGCAGGAGGTAAAGCCATGGTCCTACATGGGCACACGTCATTATTCCATGGGTAAAGCTTCTGTGGTCAGCAGCAGTGAAAAGGAAAAGATACCAGAAAGTTTTCAAATAAAATGTTCAGGCGAATGTTTTCAGGTTTTCCAGTCTTTTGGAAATATTTGAACTATTTGAAAGCTCCCTCAGTTTAAGCACTAGAGAAGGAAATAGTGAGAAAAGACGAGGATTTGGACCACTTTAAAAAAACTTTTAATAAAAAAATTTATAAAAAGACACTGAATTGTTATAAGCCATTTTTCATCACAATACTTTTTCAAACTTCCCCCTATCATCACTTTCCACAAAGATGTGGAGAACCCACATTTTACTGATGTCCCCTTTATAACTGACTTTTCTGCCTTGGTGCTTTTGGCAGAAGCAAGTGTCTACCCAGTTCTGGCTTGGCTTTTAGGGAAATACCTCTATTTTGTATGGATTCACCTGCTGCTTTTTAGGATGCTGTACATCCAATAACCTGCAAGGCTCAAGTTATTCTGTTTTGCAAGGAATCAGAGGCAAGGACACAGGACAGGGCAACCTGGCATGAGTCAGGCAGTGCTGTCACCTGTCCAGAGATTCTGACAGGTTTCCACAACACAGAAAGGAGGAGGTGATATGAAATGATGGACAGAACATCAAACCAAAAGGAAGAAGCAGAGATCCTCCCCAAGCACTCCCCCACTGTTTCTCTAAACAAACAAACTGTTTCTTGTGAACAAACATGTTAATAAAGGAAGAGCAAAAAGTCAAAATGCACTTTGCAACCAATTAAAGAAAGCCCTAAAAAGGGATAGGGACTGTGAAAGCCAAGACACACAAGAATCCTGATAGGAAGAGAAGTGCTGGAAGTTAAAAAAGACAGCGAAATGTAAGATGTCAGGGAGAACTCCATCAAGATTAGAAAACATTTTTATTATACTTTGCATTAACAACTGAAGTCCTCTAACTGTGGCTGAGATGTAGAAGGAACATCTATAACACCCCATTGTATATTAATTTAACATCAAGAAAAATGTAACTCTCTGGGAACATGAGAGTTCTTGCAGTCCTTGCTGCCAGCTGCCTGCTGTGCCAGCCTGGCTTCTCACCCTGCTCCTGGCCAAGAATATTTCCAGAAGAGGCTCAGTGGGGTCTGGGGCTGGACTTTGCTGCTTCACTGGGGACACGACCCTGCTGGCAGAGGAGACATCCTTTTCCCAGAGAAGGGATGGAGCCACAATTCCATGACACTGATGGAGATTTTCAGGGTTAGAAGTGGTCCCTGCTGCTGCAGGCAGTCACACACCCTCAGTGTTGCCCCTTGGGTTTTCCACCCTGGCACCTGGAGCCCCTGGGCTGCTCCACAGGCACAACGTGCCAGTGAAGGGTGCAGTGGGAACAGCAAAAATGCTGTGCTGAGAGACACCTCTGCTTGTGACATGCTGGGGAAAATCTCCCCACTGAAAGGCTTGGCAAGCACTGGAAGAGCCTGGCCAGGGAAGTGGTTCAATCCCCATCCCTGGAGGGGTTTAGTAGGTGTGTAGATGTGGCATTTAGGGATATGGTTTAGGGTTGGTCTTGGCAGTGTTAGATTTACAGCTGGATTTGATGATCTGTCTTGGTTTTAAAGACAGGTGCCTGCTAAGGAAGGCAGGAGCCTCTCTTGAAATGGAGAATGTAAACCCCCTCCCTCCAAGTTATTATAATTTTGAAATTAAGGAGTTCTCAGGCAGAGATATAGGAATAGGAATAACAATTCTTTACTAGGAAAATTAAAATAGAAATACAGAATTACAGAGAACAAACCCAAACACAGCCAGAGTGAGAATCCAAGCTGACCCCTGTCAGTCAGGCAGGGTGTTGGTGCAGTCCCATTCCATGGTGGCTGCATCCTCCTGCAGTGACAGATGTGCTTCTGTTGGAGCAGCGCTCCTGGAGAAGGTGCAGTTTTCCTCCAAAGTTCCAGTGATGATGTGGAAGGGTCTGGTTTTCCTCTGGGATCCAGTGGGAAAAGGCTGCTCTGATGTTCCAAGTGTCAGATTTGATCTGGGTAGGAAATGTTTGGCTCCTCCCCCTGGGTGGAGCATCTCCCAATGGGATGATGGAATTTTATCAGCCATGCACTGGGACTCCATGGCCCATTAACAGGAGATATCTCCTGGAGGGAGGATGGGCTGTGGAAAAGCTCAAAAACACTGCCCCAGCTGGGTTTATCAGATGGTGATAGAATACACACTGCTGGTTACATCCTGCTTTGCAAGCCAAGACATGATCTTAAGAGCCTTTTCCAAGCTAAATAAATGGTTGCATGGGTTCTAGGTAATACCCCTGCCAAGCAGGAATATCACAGCTCTGTGTGACTGTCCTCCTGAAGCACAGAGTCTGACCAGGAAACTGAAGAACCTCTCTCCTGTGCGTTTTTCCCAGCTTCTCAAAAAGATGCAAAGAATGGGATTTCAAAGTCATGGCATTTCTGTGCTTGGGATGTCAGTCCAGTCCAGAACTTTGCCCATCCTGGGCATTGCTGAGAGAAATTCACACTGCACTTCCACCTGTAAAGCAGATTTCTTGGTGGGGCACTGATTGGTGCAGAACATACAAAAAAGAAGAGGGTTTTGCTTATAATGTTTCGCTTACAAGGAAAAGCTTTGAACACTTTTCATTTGGGGGCTCATTAGGCAAATCCTGGACAAGGTAAATGATGAGTGGCTGGTGTTCTCATCTCTCTCTTTCCCTCCCTCTTCTCCAGCTGAGGAATAAATTATGTAGGATCCTACACAGAGGGTGAGCAGAGGTTTGACAAACACAGGGCCAAGTACGTAACAGAAATTTTCAAATGGTTGTGCTGAGGCAGTAATTTCATGGTTTGTTCAGTTCCAGACTTTAACCTCAGTGCCAAGAATCAATGCCACATAATAATGAAAAGTCTAAAATAATTTTTAAATACAGAGAGAGAGAGAGAAACGCAATACAAAATACAGCTAAAAATAAAAGAGCAAAAGTAAGCAAATAAGGAATGCTCAACATGGGCATGGCAGTTTCCTCTGGATCAAAATTAAGAGTTACCACCCAGTCTAGTGAACCTGGAGTGGATCTGGAAGACATTAAAGATTTGGAATAAAAAACACAGAGCTGAAAAATTACATTTGATTACTAATTAAAATGAACTGCAAAAATAACAGCAGTGGGCTGCCAATATCATTTGTGCTTGTGTAGTGCATCCAAATACACTGTGTGGAATTGCACTGCTCAGTCTTTGAAAGAGGAACATTTGAATAAAAATGCATAACCAAGTTTAGGACTTTCGAAGCAGTGCAGAGACATCAGCCCATCCCCTGTATGTTCTGAAGTTTAAAAGCCAAGCCCCAGCTGGGACTGGAGTCAGGGATGAAGACCTGCAGGGATCAGGCTCAGACAAGACCTGGAGCTCAGGCTGGATCCCAGCTGGAATCCCCTGGGCCCACAAGCAAGAGGTGCAAGGGGATGTTCTCAGGTGCCAACTCATATCCTATATAAGATCTATCATCTTAATTTAATGCATCTTTTGGCCTTTCAACTACAGAGTGTATTGAACTCCATAAAGTGCCTTTGAACTTTTATGGAAATGTCTTTTTATATTTATATATTTATTTATTATTTATCTCTTTTTTTTTTTCCTAAAAAAGAAAAGCAAAGTGTCTGGGGGTTTTGTTTGTTTGTTGTTTGGGGTTTTTTTGGTTTTTTGTTTGTTTGGTTTGGTTTGGTTTTGGGGGTTTTTTGTTTTTTGTTTAAAGCACAGTCTGAACTAAGCTGGGTTCTGCCAAACTATCGATTTGCTGTAGACAATCTGGGCTGTGATTCCATCACATCAGCCATGGTCAGGGAAAGCAGGACAGCCCTGCTGGGAATCTCCCAGAGGAAACACGAGTGATGGCAGTGATCCCCCAGACAAGGAGGACCAAGAGTCCAAAGAGCTTCTTAGAGCTGAGAGACTGGGTCTCCCAGGAGAGATTAAAGATGGAGCTGTGGTCCATGAAAAGCTGCCCTCAGGAATTTTGTCACCAGAGGAACCTTTGTCCCTGTCCTTACTGCCATTCCCCCATGGCAGGACTCCAGTCAGCACACACAAACCAGTTCAAGAGATGTGAATGTCCTCCAACATGAAACTTTGAAAGGACCAGAGATCTGAAAAACTAATCAGATGGCTGGTTCATTAGTACTCAGGAAACTGTGGTATGTTTTAAAAAGCTTGACAGTCTCTTTTGCCTTTGATAAATTACATACATTAGCCACCCCAAAGGTCTGCTCAGTAGCTGCCACCCCACTGTAACATCTTGCTTTCTTCTCCAGGGGAACTCTATAAATTCACTGTCCTTTTCTTGTAATCCATCTTCCTCATTACTTCTGTCAAGGAACCACTTGAGCTTCTTCAATTCAACCAGATTTTCCCAGGCACAGCTAAAAGCCTTTGGTTGTGTTCATGACAGGAAATGCCTGGTTATCTGTTAGGTAAACTGATTAATTAAATACAAAAACTTCCAGGACAGTTTTTGGTCTTTTAAAAGCAGTTCTCAGTCCAGTCCTGTTGTCCCATTTCCTTAATACAGAGTGTCTTTACCTTTGTCTAAACCCCATGGCAATATTTCAAGACCCACACAGCAGTGGATAAGACCAGCACAGATCTCCCACAGGGCACCCACCAACTCCTGAACTGCATCAGAGAGCTCCAAGGTCACATATTTTGGCTTCAAGGCTTCTCTTTGCTGTTTTTCACCAAAGTGCATCCATTCCTCTTCCATGGTGTTAAAAAATCAGCAGTCAGTCCCTTTGTTTTATGCTGTCTTTTGCCCTTTGAGTGCAGAGGAAAAATAGCACTGGTTTGTCAGATTTCTACATTTTCTAATCAATCCAGAACTTTTTTCCTTCTGCATTCTTTCCCTCTGCCTTTCTGTATGTATTTCTTATCTCAGGAAAGCAGATTCTGATTTCCTCTAGGCCAGTTTTTGATTTTTGTTGTAACTTTACCTGGAAATGTTATTCTGCTCATTAGGTCAGATGTGAATTTTTGATGACAGGGTTGAAGATGACAGCCAGAAAACATGAGAATGGTGAAAACCATGCAAAAAGAATTATACCAGGGATATTTAACAGCAGAGCTACAGAGGGAACCACTGCATCAGGCCCTCTGTAGGTGGGTGTATGAGTTGCTCACAGTTCCTCTGGCATTTAATGCTGGACCAAGAAGGCAGCCAAGGCCATGCAATAGCACTCAGTCTCCGTAAGCCCTAACTTTGACCTTAACAAGCACAAAATAATACTAATATCTTTTTATGTTTGATTTTCTTTTTGATTTTGGGGATTTTTTTTTTTTTTTGGTGGAGGAAGGGGACATTCTTTATTAAATCTTCTTTTAAAATAAAAACTGCTTTCACTTAAAAAGCAAAAAAATCCCTTTTGACATGGCAGCCCTGTGTCTTCAGCTTGTATGTTTGCAGAATATATACATACTTTTTTAATATATGGTGCATATATATCTATTGCATGAGCCTAACAAAACTCAGAAGCAATAACAGGAGTTTTCAAATAAAATTAGGAAACTTCTACCTGATGAAAATGGCACTTACTGTGCACTCAAGTGTACCCAAAAATGCAAGTCCCAGAAAGAAATGCCACAGTCTCTCTTTTTTTATCTGTTCTATCTGCTCTCCACTCATGGTTTGAGTGAATATCTCTTGGAAAGGGAAAAGGAAAGGGGGAATATAGCATGAAATACGTCTGGCAAGGCAGGGTAGAAGGAATGGGCAAATCCTGACCTCTCTCAGCTCACCAAGGGTTTGGCAGGCACAGAGGGGGTCCCTGGGTATCTCTGTGCTCCACACCCTGTCCCTGCTCTGCTCTCTTAAGTGCCCAGCAGGACACAGCCCCTCCCACAGCCTTCAGAGACAGCTTTACTGCACTCAAGAGCTGTGAGCTGGTGCCCTTGTGCTCCTTCTTTTATAAAAGAGGAATGTGTTTTGGCTGCTGAGCAAGAGCAGTAAAGATGGGTTGTAACAGATACAGCTAAACCCCTTAAACCAACTTTGTTAATTTTATCTCTTCACCCTCCCCCTCCCCATTCAATTCACATAACAAGCAAATCCACCCACTGAACATAAACATAAATAGATTTTCATGGGAAGGTTCATTAAAAAAACCCTCAAGTATTTTTTTTTAAATAATTTAATAGATATGTCAATGAGCAACTGTTAGCTAAAATCATTATCATTCTTACTCTTCCAACAAAATCAAACCTTGAGTCTTCCTGGGTAATTCCCATCTTTGCATAGGTCAAATGAATAAATTGTATTACTTTTCCCCAGGCCTTCTCCATGGCCAAAACTAAGCCAGGATGAGCAATAAATTTCCTCACTAGATGGAGCAAGAGCACCTAGCTAGCAGAAGGTATGCCAAAATACTGTGATGGGACTCTCAGAACTGGGCCAGCCCAACTCCATTTAGAAGCCTTGCAAAACCACAGAGCTCTTGTTTTTTATTCCAACAATGTCAGTGCTCGGCTTCAGTAGCTGAGCAATTCTCAACAATCAGGAATTCCCTGATGTGCTAAAGGTCTTCAAACTGAGAGGGGCTCTTGCTCCCTGGTTCCCACCCTCAGTAATGCTGCTGCTGACAGACCTAGACAAACCATGCTTTGTTTCTGCAGGAACAGCAATTTCCAGTGGGCAGGGTTTGAGTTACCAGTGCTGCAGGGACACCTCAGCTACTGCAAAGCCATGGCAGGAAGCTGATTTGATTTTTGCAGCCATTGTTGGTTCTCCCTTGCTGAAATAAGTGCAATTATCAGTCACTGATGAAACTCCTGCTGGGTATTACCAGCACAGAGGGTCTAGCATGAAGTTCCATCAGCCTGGAAGGACCAGGTTTCCTGAAAACCAGTGTCTCTTGGGGTAGGAGCTACTGGTTGTACTGATTGATGCAGTGATATTTTCTGCAGGTTGTCTGGCAGCTCCAGTTAAATCCACTCTTGAGAGTTATTCCTGTTTCCCCACATCCTCAGGTCTGTGGCAAAGTGTCACAATTTAACCCCAGCTCCCTGCCAGCCCCTGCACTTTGGTGACAAACTACATCCTCTCCTCCTCCTTCCTAAGACCTTACAGTGGCAAAACCAGTTTATTTTCTAACTGGAGATTCAGCAAGTCCTTTGTCATCTGGCATTTGACACTCTATTCTGAGGAAAACTTCTGGTGTGGGCAGTAACATCACCATTCTCTAGGCCTGAAGTTTAACAAAAATATTAACAAGTGAATATAGGATGTAGACAAGCCTAAGGATTTTTTTTAATGTTGGGCAACCTTAATTATCAGCCCTGCTGCCAACTTGTGTCTGCCACCAGAGGAAATGACAGGACAAACAGAAATCAAACCTACAGGCACAGATTACAAAGTCTTACAAAAACTGTCTCAACAACAAATCTTACAACAAGGATCATTTCTCCCCAGTATTTCATAATCCAGGATTAGAACGAGTCTTTGGTGCCACGAGGAGAAAAATCCCTTTTCTCCCCAGCTTACTCCACCCCATAACCCAGTCCCATCCTGAACTTTCAGCTGCCTTTAGGGAGCTGCAGTTTTACACAGAGATTTGCAGTTTCTCAACATGGGAAATTATTTATGTGAGAACAATCATTTGGCAAGATGATGTATGTGCTGTACTTCTAAGGAAAAGACAACTCACAGCAAACATTCTGAGTGGGGTGAAATTCCTCTGTAACATATTTATCTGAAATTCCTCTGTTACATATTTCCAGAGAGCCGTAGCACAGTGATTTTCCCCCAGGAATGCTGTCTTGGGACAGGAACTGTCCTTTTTGCCACCTTCCTTTCAGAGTGTGACGCATTTCACAAAATGCCTGGGTAAATAATATTGCATCTTGAGAAGGCTGAATTATGACAAATAAGAGGCAGAGCAAGATGCAAACAAAGGCATAAAAATGTTCTTAAAATGCCAAGTATTTTTGCAGCAGATTACAATAGCTTTTTTCCCCCTCCATCTTTTTGTCCTCACAAAATGTTTTCCTGTTGGACAAAGAAGCACAGACTTAAAACTGAGTTTTCTCCTGTTAACTTAGACTATTTTCTATTATTCTGAAAAAAAAACCCACTTCCCAAAATAATTTCCAGTTTTTATAAACAAAATATTTGTACCCCAAAGTTGTGGGTTCTCATTTCATTTTTTTAAATCCGTGAAACAAAAAACCAAACCACGCTTTTGTCTTCTGAAACACTTTAAGGAGATAAAAAATAAAACAAACATAACCAGCTCTTCACAATAGTAGCACATGCTTGCTCCTGCCTTCTTTTATATAGAGATGAGCACACCTTGCTGCAGGATTAGATGGGAGATTTCCAGGTCACACAGGTGGTGGCAGGAGGATTGTTCTTTACACCTTAGACTGCTGCATGATCTTTTTATCTCAAATAATATCTGTGCACGTAGTGAGACTGAGGTCTTTGACTCAGGTTTGCTTGGACTCTCACTGTCAATCCTTTATGGTCCTGCATGGGGAAGAGGTACATATATTCATTATTTTGTGAATGGACTTTCATGAAATACATTTCATCTCCAGCTCCTGATATTTTGCCTAATTTTATGTGGAAAATGGGCTTGTCAGTCATGCAACTTGCCCATGCCTCTGATATATTTTGAAAGCCCCCAAGTTCCTGCATGAGTGGAGGATTCACAAGTTGCTCCTAATTACCCATGGTCTTAACCTCTGACAAAGCAGCTCCGAAGCCCCTGCATAAATCATAGAATCACAGAATGGTTTGGCTTGCACGTTTAGGGAAAGCAAAGCCAGACCAGAGCCCAACCTAGAGCAGCTGCACCCTGTGTGTGCCCCTGCACTGAACATGTTCCTCAGCAGAAGGGACCTTCAGACCATCCAGGTCATCCCTGCCATAGTCAGGGGCATCTTCCTCTGGACCAGGCTGCTCCAAGCTTCATCCAGCCTGCCCAGGGCATCCACAGCTTCTCTGGGCAGCCTGTTCCAGGGCCTCACCACCCTCACAGCAGAGAATTTCTTCCCAATATCCAATCTGAACCTGCTCTCTTTCAGCTGGAAGGCTTTTCCCCTTGTCCTGTCACTACATGCCCTTGGAGTTCCTCTCCATTCTTCTTTTAGGCTCCCATCAGATACTGCAAAGCAACAGTGAGGTAACCCTGGAGCCTTCTCTTCTCCAGGCTGCACAATCCCAATTCTCTCAGCCTTTCAGAAAGGTGCTCCATCCCTCTGATCATCTTGGTGACCTCCTCTGGGTTTGCTCCAACAGGTCCATGTCCTTCCTGTGCTGTCTCCACTGCCTCCCAAAAAACAAAGAGACAATTGAGAACTGCTGTCAGGGAGACTAGAGCTTCGTTATTTGAAATCTCTCTTACCTGTTGGTTATAAACACCAAACACAGGCTGTGACAGGCTCAGCTGTGCACAGGAAGAAGTCCTGAAAGGATCACTGGGGTCAGGATTGAGCTCTTAATTATCAGATGCATCCAATTAAACTGACTTCAAAGTAATGACTGGATGCTGACATTAATACTGCAAAATATGTTTTACAGTCACAACTGCATCAATGAGAATTGTAATACACTAATTTCCTGAGGCCATTTATTTACTTAAAGTGCTTTGAGCTTGAGAAACATAACTGGGAAAGCATAACAAATGCATATTTCTTGGTGGTTTGCCTAGATTTGTTACAAAGCTGAAATCTAGACACTGGTCAAATGGTTTTATATGGATATTGGTCATAGGTCTTTCTTTTTTACTTTAATTTCCTGTTACATTTCTATTTAGAATTTGAAATTGTATGTCCTGAGAATTTCCCTTGTGGTTGCTCCACTTCAATCAGAGAAATTCATGTGGGCATTTTCTGGAAGCTAAGTATGCAGGTCTGAACTTTTTCTCAACTGTTCAGATTGCAGCTTTCAACACCAGAATTCTGCAAAATATTTAACACTCCAATAATGAGAGAAAAGAGCCCAGTTCCCTCCACCTTGACCCTTCTCCCCAGCAGGACCTGCTGGAGCCTACAGAAAATGGAAACCAAAAAATGGAAATGGAAAATGGAAAACATTTGACTTTCTAAGAAAAGATGTGGATGTGTTTCTCTCCTGAGTCACACTGCACTGACCTGATGTCTTCCTCCTTGCTTGTGCAATCACAGCCTGGAGCCAGGAGCAGGGTCACATCCTCAGGATGAATTTGGACACTGGATTTGCCTGTGCTGCAGCTGAGGAGCAAAGACATCATTCTGCAGACATCCTCTCAGGGTGGTTTTGGGCAGCACAGGGCACTGAAGGCATGCTGGAAAGCCATAAATGGGATGGAAAAGAACTGAAGACATACATGACACCAAGTGTGCTGGATCCTCTTTATGGACAGCAAAATCCAGCTTTGGGGCAAATGATTATAAAAATTGATTATTTATAAAAAGGGTATAAATGTAGCCATCCATGGTTTTGTTTGTATGCTATGTGTGTCACCTACCAAAATCAACTCTGCAGCTCAGAAACCAATCAAATCAAGCATGGTGATGCTTCTGTGCAGATAGAGGCTTCTGTAAAACACATTCTAAATCAGATCCATTCCCACTAGAGCTCCCTGAGTCACTGGAGAGAAGAAAACAGTGGGAGGCCACTATTAATCTCACCTAAATGAAATGTCTGAAATAGGTCTGATGATTCACATCCTAAAAAGGACTGCTAGTCCTTCTTATCAATAAAAGGAGCCAAGGGAGAGCCTTGTTCCAGTGGGGATATTTAAACTGCAGCCATGTCCAAGGAGGTAAAGTAAAGCCTGTCCCACCAGTCCCCCTTGGTAAAGAAAACAGTGTTATCAGGAACAGGCCTTGAAGTGTTCATCAAAAAAAGGCAGGAACTCTTCCTCCACGTCCAACTTGGCTCATGGTTGTTTAAATTGAACTTGAAAAACTTCCTGGCCATTTACAACAACATTACCAGGACTTGTGAGAAAAATCTTCGTGCCTTTTGCAGAGCTGGAAGTGGCCAGACAGTTTTTGGACATTGATTTACTTGCATGAATGAACTCTTGCAGAGATACCTATGGCATGGTTCTACCAATGCAATGCAAATTGCCAATGAAGACTTCTGAGCTTTATTCTCTCTACAATTTTTACATAATAAATGCTTATTACAGTTCTTGTAGCATGAGTGAAGAGGCAGGCAAACTCCATTTTAAAAACAAATGAATCTTTCAAGCACATTGCAAAGATAAAACACACAAAGCTGTTGTAAACAGAAGGTAAGGTAGAAATTTCAAGCTTTCCCAGAAACCTCATTTTATTACTCAGAGCTCCATTGGGTTAATGACCAGGCTAGAATTCAGGATTATTCATGCTTTGCAATGTCTAGCCCTCTTCCTGTCTGTCCATCAAGGCCCCTCCCAGGAATCTCACAAGAAACTCACTGACAAGATATGAAGGTTGCATTTCAAAGCCTGCTCTTCATTTCTGCATCCAGGGGGAAAAAGAGCTCGTGGGGAGTCTGGCCCTCTCCCTCTGCAGACAGCAGGAGCTCCACAATTTACTGCAGGGAAAACAAGGATCAGGACCCCAGGTTGTAAGAATCAAGGTGAACACAGCAAAGGGAGAGTGTAAAGAGCTAAATTCAGTATTGTGTTTTCAGTCAGGAGTTCTGTGGTCACCAGTGGGCACATTGAACACACAAGGGCTGAACACTTGTCCAGCAGCTGGACCTGCCTGACAAAGGCACTCTTCACCTCATCCTGTTTGCCCAGAGCTGGACAAGATCACACATTCACACTCTCTGCATCCAGCTCAGACAGCTCTTCAAGTGACCTGCTTCTACAGAAATGCTGAGTTCAGTGGAAATTATTGTGCACAGCACTCAAAAACAGGGACATAGGAGGCAAGCCTATTAACCACCTCCTGAACCAAGACCAAATAACCAGGCTTTGTGGAGCCTTTTTTCTCATCTCCATGAAAACCAAGTCAAAGCTACATAAAACTGGAGAATAGAATGCCCAGTGTTTTGACAGCCCTTAGATGATCCTTTGGGGAGCACAGGCATATCTAATATAGCACCCCTAATATTTCTGTAATCGATTTTTCCACTCGTTAACTCAACCAATTCTTCTTCATTCCTGGCACGCCACCCTTGGACACTGAAGGAATTAACATCAAGCAGTGCCTGTGAAGTATGATGCATTTTTGAGAGATATCATTAACAAAAGACCTGATCCATGAGGTGATGAACAACCACAGATCTCACCAGCAGTGGTGGAGGCACACACTGGTCTTTGGCCAGCCACAGCAGTAAAAAGTCATTTATCATGTAGCCCATACACAACAGAAACACACTGCAAGAGCCCCTCAGGCCACAGAGCCCTCCTGCTCCCTCCATCAGATCCTACTGTGCAACAAGTTCCACCCCTGTCAGCTACAAAGAACTGCTGGGCATCGTGGTGGGAAAGAGCTTCACTAGAGGAACAGAGAGAACAGAACAAGCAGACAAAAATTAAGAGGAAAACAGGTCACTCAGTGTTTCTCTCACGTGGGTGGCTTTTTCCAGCTAAAATATAAAAATCCTCATTTTCCCCTGTGCATCATTGGAATGCAGACAGGACTGTAAAATATAAAATGTGATCCAGCTGGAAATCCATACCTCAGCACAGCAGTTCTCAGGCTTTTTCAGATGCATCTCCCTCTCAAACCTATTCCACACTTGACCCTGTCTCCCCCATCTAAGCACCTCTGATAAGCAGCCTGGAGCTGGCAGGACACACCATGGAGGAAGGTGCCATGGAAGGAGGCTGTGTAGGAACACCTGGATGGTACTTTGTGGTTGGATGGAGAAGTTTAGGGCAGGGTCACATCAGGGGACAGCAGAAAAACCACAAACCTGAGAAGATGTGAGAAACACAGTAGCCAAAGGCATCACCCAGAGCCAGGTGATAACTTCCCCCCAAACAAACATGAAGGACCACGTGAGTTTTCAGCCAACTGGCATTTGTTTCCTTACTGTGCAGACAGCAGCTTTCTATGGAAACCATTTTGGCACTTGCCAGCGTTCATTTTTTTTTTTCATTGTTCTGAACAAAGATGTCGGTATTTCTGGTGGATTCTGACCAAATCTGATTCATGCTTTCCAAGCTAAAAAAATAGGGCCAAAATCCAAGCTCCTGTGGAATTTGAGTTCTAAGGTATCAGAAGGGAAAGGCAGGGAAGCTAAATAAAGGACTAGAGGACAATATGATATAAAGTACTAGTGCTAGTTAAAAGGAGGTATTTCTGGCCATGGAAAACACTCAAGCCAACCACACAGAAGGGAAAGCACAGAATATAAGATTTCCAGTATTGAAACAAAGTACTTTTCATTTCTGTAGAGTCTCCTAAGGCTTTCACCTGAGAAAATGAGTTCTGGGAAAGTTTATTCTGTTTTGCCATTGTCCAACAAAAATTAAGTATCAGTTCCCACAACATCTCATGAAACTGAAATGTGTGTTCATGTACTTTAAAAATTCCTTTAGAGATATGGGTTGAAGTATACACCAAGTGCAAAAACAAAGCTCATGAGTTTTGCATCACTAACGAGCACTTTTCACACTCATGTGTTAGGGAAGGTTGCAGAACACGAATGAGAATTTACTCTTCAGGAGTCTTTTTCTATCAGCTACACCTACAGACTCACTTGGATAACTCACATCAGTCCACGTATTTCAAGATAGGTGTAAGGGGGGGTCTCAACTGTCTTTCTCAAAGCTCAATTTGACAGCATGCAGAATGCTTATACATTTCCACAAATTCTGACAGGGAGAGAGAAGAATACAAGAGCCCTTGGAAAAAATTAGTACAAGAGTATCTGAAATCAGATTCCTGAAATCCAAGGCACCTTCCAATTCATGATGTTTTTAACTTTTACCCACTGATGAGCACATTTTCTCACACAGCACTGACTGCTCTGGTGAAGCTGCTGATGTGAAAGTAGAACCAATCTGCACAAGCCACCCTAGATGATGACTGCAATTTATTCCACAGCAGAACTAACTCACCTTCACACCACTTGTTAAACCATAGGGCAGCTCTGGCAGAGATGAAACGTGCTGCCTCTCAGGGGAGGTTGGTTACACCTCGCTGTCCCCACGTGCACACAGGAGTGTAAAACTGATCCCATTTTCCTGGGCTTGCTTTACCACAATGCGCTTGCTCCACCTGTTGTCCACTTGCTTTTCTACAAGTCCATCCACGGCTGCAATTTGTGCAGTTGCTTTGCCATTAGGGATACTCAGGGATCTTTATAGCTGCTTTTGCACTCCTAGCACAGCCAGTATCACTGCCTTCCACAGAAACTCTGGAAAAGAACAACCTGCAGTTCAGGAACAGCTGAAGAACCACAGATCTTAGAGGTCTAGCTCAGCTTTAATCACTAAGAGCCTGACAAGTGTCTGTCAGGAAAGCAGGATGCACTGGGTAAATTACTCAGCAAGGCATCCTCAGTCTAGGTTATGGGATTAATAGCACATGCACATTCCTACTTTCCAGCTCTTCTGCTAGATTATCACCACGAACAAGGAGGAAAAAAATAGTTTTTGCTGAAAGAAACAAGCACTTCCACTAAACAGCTCTGGCAGCAGCAGGGTGCTCCATTTAGCTGTGCCATTTGCTCCTCGTGGGGAGACATGACCAACCTGGAAGATGGCAGCAAAGCACTGCCTGGCTCTTCTGAGACCAACAGCAGCCCCAATGTAAGCATTTCTGTCACTGGATTCACACTGCTTTCCTGAGAGAAAGAGGATTTCTTTTCTCAAATTAATACATACTGATACTTTCATGTAAGACTGAAGGTGGGGAAATACTCATGTGCTGTGCTGAGGGGGAGCTGGGAAAGACCTGAGGAAGAACATGGCTCTGTTAATGAGGCAATAATGCTTGCAGGCACAGCATTTGTAGTGCCAGGGGTCCCATTAGGGCCACAAGTGCTTTCTGAAGCCTGGTAAGAGTAATTACAGCACCACAGCAACAGCCATGGAATAATCTGAGCTGGAAGGGACCCACAAGGATCATCCACATTGCTGTGGGTCAATGCCCCTCCTTTCAAGAGAGCCCTCAGAAGTCACCTTCAGGTCACTTCATTGCACTGGGAGGGACAGCACAGCACAGCAAGAGCCATAGTCTGGTGTCTGCCAGGTATCCCTGCCCTGTCAGCATAACAGGAAGAGCAAGAACAGGGAGCCTCTGGCCCTGCTCCCCCTTTTTCTGTAGCATGGAGACACAGCTTGGCAGCTAAACTCTGCTGGAAGTCAGAAGGCCTGGCTGCTGGGTAAGGAGGAATAAAGCAGTGGGAGGAGGAGTGCCATGTCACAGCCATCCTGCTCTCTGGGCTAAGCTGGAGTCCCCTCTTCTATTCACCCACCCCCAGAACCTCTGGCCACCATAACACAAGTAAGAGGCAGCAACTCCTGTCCAGCACAGCTCTCAAAGGAGATTCCAAACCCTTCTGCATTCTCTGCTTGCATCATTAGTCGGTTCCTACCACAGCTCTGAGCTTCCTTGAGGAGCAGCGATGTCATGTCAACTTCCTCTCCTGTCCATGGGAATTTAAGATTGAGGAGATGCTGAGGCCAGCAGAGAAAACAGACAATGCAAGTGCCATTTATTGTGAACTTTGAGAATGAGCACTCTCCACAAACTAAAATTTAAAAAAGGGAAAAAAAAAAGAAGAAGAAAAGCAAAGTTGAAATTTTGAAAATGTGACTAGGTAGAGAGTCAGTCTCTCCTCAGGCTGTGCACAGCAGGTTCATAGCAAAGCCCTTGGCACAAAAGTATGGCAGACTGAAAGCAGCTGGTCTTCAGATGGTCTTTTCCCAACACAGGAAACCGTGGACAGGGCTCTGGAACAATCTGAGGTGTTACTAAAGCAAAGTACAAAAAGTGACTAGGGGAAAGGGAGGGAATACACCTTACAATACCAATGCAATTTTGGATTGGTTGGCAGCAGTGCCACATTAACTGCAAAATGATAAACACCAGTACACAAATGGCTCAGACAGAGCTGTTCCATTCCCCACTCAATCTCAACACAATCACAAGACCAAGTTTCAAAAAGAGGATGCTTTTTTTTAAAAAAAAAAGACACAGCTGTGTCTTCCCCACTTCTATCTGAATGTCCAGTTTTTCCTAGGACTTTTATACCGCCTCCCATTATTCCATCATCCAAGGCTTTCCATGTGAAGGTCAGCAGTAAGAGACAGCCCTCAGCAGGCTCACAGTTCCATGTGCTTGTCATTGTAGTTCCAACTCTGCTTGGCATCAAAGTGCTTTGGAGACTGAAGGGGTTGGCTTTGTCTCCAGAAGCCACAACTTTAAAAAGTGATGCTTCTTACTAAAAGGAAAAGCAAGCATGGGAATCAGTAAGCATTTGTTTAGATCCACTGTTCTGGAACTAAAGTTCCTTGTTCCTAAGTAAATACCCCCATGTATTCCCTCCAACACAGCTTCTTTACATGTAAACACAAGGAAGTGTTGGCTCCAGCACTATTTTAACCCAATTGACTGCATAGTGTGTGATAAACAGCTGCTTGAGAAGTTTTGGAACCCTGAAGGTCAGTTTTATTTACTTATCAGCCCTGAAAAGGAAACAAAGTAGATAGGAGTAGAAGGGAAAAAAAGACTGAAGCCGAATTAAATTCTATTTCAGGTGAATTTATTGAGTTATAAAGAACCTGCCAGCTCCACCATATTTACAAAGGTTTTCAAGATGATCTAGAGCTATTACTGCTACTGAACCACATGTTAAAAATGCATAAACAAACCAAATCAACCACATCCATTATGTTAACTGTAAAAACACCATTTACCTTATAGGACTTTGAGGCACACTCAAACATAGGGAAAAATGCTTCCCAACCACTGATTTCTAAAGCAAGATTCTCATTTCTCCCTCTGATGTAGCTATGCCCAAAGATCAGGAATCCTTATGCCACTGTTGATGGAACTTTGTTTCTGTTCTTCAACAGACATGGTTTATGACTCAGGATTCTAATTAAAAGGTTACTCAAAATTGCAAGGTGTTAAAATAATCTTCAAGAGCATAATGAAATCCCAGTTGGTTCCGTTGGATATTTTTGTGAGGTGTTATTGCTGCCAAATGTGCACTTAAAATCCTGTCATCACTTTGGAGCCACAATCCAAGCAAGCACAGTCAGACTTCCCAGAGCACTGTCACTGCTCACATCTCAAGTGTCACTATAGAAACAGCACCTCCTGAAAACATCACACTGGTGCTCTCTTCTTCCTGTCCATGACTCAAAGGGTGATTTCAGTCAGTTTCATCCATTCAGCTGCAACTAACGCTCCCTAAATTCCCTCATCCACCTTTCCATTCCCCTCTCCACCCACAGAAGAGATCATGGATTCTCTGAGACAAGGGGAGGAGAGAGCCTGTCTCCCAGCTCAGCTGGGTTCATTTCTGAGATTACTCCAGCTGTGTGTCACATCCTGAAGAAGTTCTACATTACAATTCCACAATGCCAAAGGGATTTGGACATAGCCTGTGTGCTCACACACCTGGATACACACAGTTCCCACTGGCAACAGGTGGCTCTGCTAGTCCTGTTTACACACCTACAGCAACATTTACTTGATATTAAGCTTCATACATTACTTAACATTTGGGGAAGAATTTATTCACTTGAGTGCCAGTGACCCTTCTCAGGGCTTTCACAGGTGAACATTTGCTGATCAGCAATCTAACACTCACTTGTAAACTATCAACTAAGATTCAGAGTTACTAAGCACAGAAACTAAAATCCCAGAAACTAAGTCAGTAGCAAATCAAGTAGCAGAGAAACTGCTAATAGCATTTCCCAGGAAAAAAAAACAAAAAAACAAAAAAACAAAACAACCAAAAAAACACTGAAATATCTCTCTTGTACAAAGAAAGAGAAAACCTACCAGCTTTATGTTTAAAAGAGAAACATGTAACTTTGTTCCTACTGCAAGGGCTACAAAAACAAAACCAAAGAGAAGCCGAAGCATCATTCATGCATGAGAAACTACCTTTAGCAAGAAGTCTTTTATGGAATATGTGCTACTCTAATGTAAGCTGGCATCAGACTTACAAAGTCTTGCTCCACATGCCAGCAAGACTGTCAGAGGCACACCACACTGTCACACTGCTCTCCTCATAGGAAAAAAACATCCTCTCACACTTACAAAGCAAGCTACAGAGCTGCTCACTGCAAAGCAGCAGCTTCTCTAGGATTTTAAAATTTTATCATCATATCAAGGAAATTCTCATCAACATTGAGATTTATAGCTGTGCCCTGCTGAGAACACATTCAGCTCAAGCAGCACACACACAAGTGTCACCCATGTTGATATCCAAGGTCAGAATCCGATGCTCAGGTGTTGAGACAGTGGGTCAGATATAAACTTTTTAACAGTTTCATATTTGCAGGTAAGATTAAGAGCAAATCTTCAGAAGTGGAATCACCCTGATCCTTGTGTACATAAAGAGAACACCAGGCTGCCACAGCTGCTACACTGCATCCAACCACAGGATGAACTGGTCAAATCCAGTGCCAGACAACAGCAAGGCCACAACCAAGCTCTGATTGTCAGGAGAGGTTTACAGGAGAACACTTTCAGGCATGGCAGAATATCCTTCCTCACCAGCAGGATGGCTGAACGAGCTGTCCCCAGCTGCACTTCTGACATGCTTTGTGCATCTCTTCCAGCCCTTCAGAGAATTTGATACAGATAATGCCACAGCAATGTTACTGTGCAACACATTTACCACGATACCTTTGCAACTCAAGAAAACATAGAGGGGGTTTTTCCTATGTCACTTTTGCTGAGGTGAGCAGGAATTATTTAGCAACTTGACTAAGGGATGATCAAACCTCTAGTACACGTTACCAAAGTGTTTCAAATGTATTCAGGTCCCTCACTAGAAGCTACATAATAATTTAAACATTGAGCAGAAAACCTTTGTGCTTCTTTTGTGGATTCAAGTATGACTTAAATCCTATTACTTCAAGCCAGCAAGATGCAGTGATGCTAGGCTTTGCAAAGATGGTGGAGGAAAAGGAATTCTATCTGGATTCCTTAAAAACTGAATACAGTGTAACAAAAGACAACTACAGTAACTCTAATAGTCAGAGTATCTCTACAAAATTCTCTGGACCATGAACTGGCCATAGAAGACTCAAAATGACAAAGGCAGAGAGTTGTCCAGCTGGAAGTATTCTGAAAGACTGAAGGAAATCCATTGAGAACAAATTGACAAGGCTATTATGACACAGAAAAATCATGGTTGATAACAGAGTTATCTGGTTCCATTTTATTAGTGACAGTTTTAGTGCCTATAACATCCTGCACTTAAATGAGTCCAGTAAGCTGGTGCTTTTCTCCTTCACAGATTAGGACTGATTGTTGGTAGACACCAATAACACATCCCTTTATTTCTCTGCTGGGCCATCCTCAGTGCTGGATCTGCGGCAGACTGCCCTGCAAGCTTCCATTACCTGAATCATCTCTTCCTTTTCCAGTCTTGAAAACCTTACACTGCAATCTAAATTCCAGTTTTTGAAAAGGCAGAGGGTTAAACTACCAACCTGAGACTCAACAATTGTCCCTTCCAATTATTTAGTGCTTGAAATTGAGACATTCACACAGTGCAACCTAGCAGTCATACACACACCCTCACTTACTACCACACTGAACACAGCTGTGTTAGACAGTGGGATTTCACTTCTCAGCAGATTTTACTTTCCCTTGATCTTCCACTTTTTTGATGGCAGCTTGGATAGCTTCTTGATCACCCAGAAATTGGTGAGGGCCCAGAGGGTGCAAATTCTCATCAAGTTCAAGGAGTATGGGCACACCAGTGGGGAGGGTGACATTGATGATGTCCTCATCGGAGATGCCTGCCAAAGAAAAACAGAACAGAGTTACACCTCCAGCTTCCTCACTGCCTTATTTCTGAGGTTATCTACTCTTAAAACACCTTCCAGCCTCCATCCATACCACCAGCCACTCAAGGGTCAATTCCCAGCTTGGGAAGTGCTTTAGGAACAGATGAAGGAGAGAATTCCCATCAAGGTGAAGACAGTTTTTTACTTTTTCAGCCTACATGCATGAAACAAACAGGAAGAGGTTGCCCTGGAGACTATAAGGTTCCTTTAATACAGGACATGGAGTATAACAGGGTCCCCTCCATAATTCTCCATAATTTTCCAACTCACACATCACAAAAGATGAAAGTCCACATGTGCTGCTCCAACATGAAACAACTTCTGCTACACAACCAATACAGACTCTTAAAAAGGCAAGATAACAAGGTTAATTTTTCTCTTAAATTTTCTGGGCAACTCTTATCACACAAACTGTCATAAAAATTAGTATTTAATTCTTCTTGTGTGAGAATTACTCTTTGCCCACACCTGATTTCTCACAAGCAAGTTTATAGCAGGGTACATAGTACTGTTCTCATACAGGATATTCATTTCCACTTTCAAATGAGGGGAAGAAAAAGGAGGCAGAAAGTCAACTTGTACAGCTTGAAGCAGTTTTCTTTTTTCCACTTAACTAAAGGAATGCGTACCTGGAAACAAAGTTGATTTTACACAGATGTGTAATTAAAATATTCTGGGCTTTCATCTCAATGAAATTACTGGTTATGTTTACATCAAAACCCAAAGCCTCCAAGTGAATTTCAAGACCAAACATCCCAGTAAAGTTTCCGTACAAGGTCTAAATAGTTGCATTACAAGCAGTGACTGCAAAGACATTATCCCTCAAAAAAAATCAGGCAAAAGAAAGCTAATGTCATTGGGAATGTCAAGATTTCCTTTTTCCTCCCCTTTTTAGAAACACTGAGGTCCCAGCAGAGCCTGCTATTGTGAAGCAGGGCAGCTTTGAGTAATTCACTTGCTAAATGCACACATCCAAGCTTCTAAAGTGATGACACCATATGAACTAGACCAAGGTGCACCAAGCAAACATCCTCCTGCAGCAGCTGACAAAACAGATGGTCCTCAGAACACAGGGGTGTAAATTTACCAGAGATTTTCACATTAAGTAGAAAAGCAGAGCCATCATATTAACAGGAAAACACACACGAGTCAAGCAACTCAGCAACAGTGGGGTGAGAACAAGTCAGAAAAAACAGAACTATTCATGAGGTGAGGATCATATGCCCCTGCCCAGAGGCTACACCAGCACCCAGGTTTTGCAGTGACCTATTCTTGCTTTATGCTCAGCACTTTGGTGAGCCCTAAGTCTCAGAAGGGCATGGAGAACCAGAAACAAGCCTTTGCAAAAAAACTTACACGTTGTCACATACTGAGCATCAGTCTATTGAAACAAGCCACATTCAGCTTAAGCAATTGCATTCAAGGGACAAAAAATTCACCTGGTGTAGGCCACAGAATCAGACCTACAGGGAAAAAACCTCAAAGAATATCTAAAATTTTAAAATGGCACAGAAATTAATGGGGAAAATACTGCATCCATTCACCAGGCACAAGCACTGTTCTCAAGGACTTTGCTTGCAAAACAAGCAGCCAAGCTGCCTGACCTCTTATTTCAAGGATTCTTAAACATTAGATTTTAACAATACCCACATCACCATGAATATTCCCAGAGAATCTCCACCTAGGAAATGTTCTGACCACCTCCTAAGTTCAGTCTCCCAGACTAAACCATCCATATACACACAAAACAGATGAAGTCATGCAGGAGAGTTCAGGCAAACCACAAAACGTGGTTAGGAGACATGATATTTAAAAGTCTCCTCTGGAGATGGATTAAACAAAACTAGCTGTAGCTACATGGATTCAAAAATGCATTTTACTGTTTTTACAGAACACAAAGTGACCACAATGTCAACTAGTATTGATTTACAAAGCAAAACAGTGCTGTCTAGGATAAACACACAGCAGCAAACATGATGGTTTTCTCCTCAGGGCTTTTCCTCATACAGAAGTGCTGCCCCACAGCTAAAATCAGAAGAAAATTCAAGCTGAAGTCAGAATAAAATCCTAAAGAAACAACAGTGTCCTGAGGCTGTGCACAGCATTTCTGTTCTTCAGGAAGCAATAAGCTGAGCAGGCTGCTCACACAAGCTCTTTGGTTGCAGGGAGAACTCACCAGAACACTGCCCAGTAAAGGGATCACACCTTGCAGTTGCCCTGGCTGCAGTGGGAGCTAACTGCTATCCAGTTACTCCATGTGCTGTAACTATAACCAGCTGACCTTTTCCTGCACTCCATCTGACCTGGCCTGTGTCATAACCCAGCCTATGGCACAGGGAAAAAGGGTGAAAGGGCAAGATCCCAACTGCTGACTACAAGGTGCAGTGGGAAATGAGACCACTGAAGAAGCAACACTCTTGCCTCCAGTTTAATACCAAAGCCTAGGTCTCAGCACTGCTGAAATACTGCTGGAAGCAGGCTTTAACCAAGAATATTTAAAACCCAGTTGCTACCTACTTACAGCCATAAGAACCCACAGATATTACTGAAGTACTCAGGATGACTTCCTCAAGAGCCCAGACAAAATGCTGACTAGGCAACTGCACTCCTCAAGTGGACATCTCCCCTGCTGTATCCTGAGAACACTGTTCCTCACCTGGATAGCAGGAAGCAGTGACACTACTACAGGAACACTACTGTAATTTGGTACAGCACTTATGATAAAAGATACCTTTCAAAATCACATTCAAAATTCTTCCCCAGCTCACTTATCCTCCGTTTAACCCAACTGGGTGACCAAACACACAAACTGGAAATATCTCCAGGCAAGCTTGAGAATTCACCTTTATGTGGTAGCCCATGGTGTGTTTTGAAATACTTGTACCTTGCAAAGTCCTACAGAGACAAATCCTACTGATTTTGAGCACCTACAGCACTTTCACAGGGGCTGGTTCAGCTTCTTCTTCCCTCTCACCTGTTCTTACCAAGTTCCTCCCTTCTCTGTTCTTATGGTCAGAGGAACCCAAAACCCACAAGAGCTATTGAGAATAATAACAGCTCTCCTCTCTGCATGTCAACTGCACTTGAGGCCAGATGATTCACCCAATAAAAGATCAGACACGAGATCAAATGCATAAATTCAGCCACAAGAGCTTGTTTAATACTGGTGCTTTGTAATTGGGTTCCAAATCAGGTCACAGCATCCTTCCCACATGCTTAATGAAAATAGTAAAGCTTTAGCCTAGTAAGGTAAATATTCAGAGCCACTTTCTGCCCTCCCTGCAGGCTGATCTAACTTCAACAGGGCAGAGGAGGGAAATGAGAACAGTGTTCGAATCCAGCTTTTGATCTTGACTAAACGCTACCTTGTTGTGCAAATTTTAAGGAAAGAAAGATGGGTGGGCTACAACGGTGGTTGTAGCCTATCATTTACATTTGTTTCACTCATGTCTGCCAAGATATTCTGTCTGTCTTAGGTTTGCCAGGCTTTAGTAGTAGGGGGCTACACTGGGGCACCAAAAAGGAACTGTGGTGGGTTGACCTTGGCTGGACACTAGGTGTCCACCAAGCTACTCTATCAGTCCCATCCTCAGCACAATAGGTGGGGAGAAACGATGCAAAAATAACGTAGATCAAGGTAAAGGCAGTTTGCTAAAGCACAAGTAGAGGCCAAGCACAGAGGCAAAGAAAAACAAAGGATTTATTCTCTACTTCCCATCAGCAGGCAATCCAGTCACTTCCCACTAATCAGGGCTTCAGTATGCAGAGCTATTGCTCCAATGTCATTCCAAATGCCCTTCCTCCTTGCTCCTAGCTTTTACTGCTGAGCAGACATCATAAGGGGTGAGGGATATCCCTTTGGGCAGTTTGGGTCAGCTCTCCTGGCTGCCTCCCTTCCCAAGAGCTTGCCCAACCCCAGCCTGTTTGGGGACAATGTTGGCGAGACATTCCTGATGCTGTGGAAGCATTGCTTAGCAGTGGCCAAAATACAGGCCAAGGTAATTTGCAGTAAGGCCCAACAAGCTGACAAGAAATAAGCAGCAGAAGCACTGAGCAAAGGCTGGAGAAATAACAAGGAATGCAAGACCATCTCATTTCAAGAGTACTAAGTCGTTATATCTCAAGCTGTTTCCTGCAACTGCACTGACACCACTACACTCACATAAGCAGTATTTCCTTAAGAAGGCTAAGCAGCAAAATCAGTGAAATAATCTTGTTAAGAAACCCTCAGCACACAATCCACACCAGGTGTCACAATGTGCAGCTCCAGCATATAAACTACTGGAATACTATTAGAAATGCTAAAATTTCCAATTTTAGAAACAGGGCAAGGTGGTCACAAGTATTACACTAATGCCTTCATAAAGGGACACTGTCAACAGGGTTCCAATATGAAGCACTAATTATTACACAACGAAAACCATCCTCCAAAAAAAATTGAGAAAAAACACCTGCAAATAGATCCTGTGCATCCAGGCTGCTCATTTAGCATGACAGATTCTACAGATACTTCATACACCTTAATGAGGTCCACTCCGTGCAATGAGAAAACAAGAACAAGATCCAAACCCACAAACAAAGCTTTTGAGCATGATACTGCTGCTCCAATGATTGCATGGAAGTAGAAAGCAGAACTACATTTCCAGCTCTTGACCAATTACTCAGAACAAGGAAAACACAGATTTAGAGAACTGCAGGCCTGTTTCAAGAAAATACTTTCTTGAAATAGTAACTTCAGTGGATACTCTGTAGTCTTTTAGGAGAAAAAATTCAAATTGACACTACAGCAATTAGAATTGTTTCATCAGATCCAACTGAATGAAAACATTCGTATTTCCTGCCATTTAAAGTTTGATCTGCATTTTCCAAGATCAAGTTAATGCCATGACTAAGACATCCAAGCAGCTGTGCAAGATTCCTGTCTGAGGCATTTGGAGCCCAGTTTTCAAAATGCCAAAAAAAAAAAAAAAATAAAAAAGGGTCAGGCTAAGCTGGAGGGGCTTAGAAAACTCCGTTCAAGTGCAGGACACACTAAGCTTATAAAAAAGAAAAATCCACAAAAATACTGCCCATCTCACAGTGGGTGCTATAAATACAGTAGACTGGCAAAGTTTAAGCACTGTTGAATCAGGTCCAACTCTAGCAGGGCTCCAGAGCAACTCACAACCTTTCAGGAGAGAAAGGGAGACAGTCAGCAATGTAAACAAGGAACTTCTTAGATCCAGCTAGATTTAGGCCACGGGGAAAAAAAAAAAAAAGCAAAAACAAAACAAAGGCAGATTGCAACACCAGGGGTCTCAAAGCTCTGTCCATGCTACCCTTCAGGCCAGTTCTTCAGAAATCCAATCCCCACTGCATAAAGAGCAGGAGAACCAGCAGGTACATGCCAATTGTTCCTGTGGGAGCCAAGGTAGCTCACAAATGATCCTTGGTCAACAGAACTAGATCCTCTGTCAAGGATTGCTCACAATTCCCTATGTAAGCACATGCTGGGAGGGTGAAGGTGTACTGCAAGAAAAAGGATTATACTTTTGAGTATGGGCAGTCCTGGAAGAGTTACAGAGTTAGCAATTGTCCCAAAGAAGTTCTGCAGCACTGCTCCTGTCTGATCACAGTGCAGCAAGAAATCCAGCCACGCTAACTCCAAAGCAAGCCTTCCCAGCCCCTGCTGCAGGCCTGCACAGGAGGTGGCCCAGGATCTCTGCTGGAACCTACATTCAGCTGTCACCATTTCACCCCCAAAGGGCTCAGCCAGCATGGTTTCATGGAGCTGGTTCAGTTCTTGGGAGGCAGGGGAGTCACCACAGCTAAAGATCCCTCTTCCTCTTTTTCCTGTATCATTTCACACGGTGTGGACAACCACTCTGACCACACCATGGAACTGACTGAACCAGCCCTTCCTCCTTCATCCAAGCAGTGATCTGCACCCCAGGATCCACAGCATCTCTAGTTCCACAAGCCATTTGTACCTGCACATTTCACAGGCTTCAGACTCCTGATGCCCTGACTATTCCAGCATGCAAAAAGTATTCAGCAGTCACAGCCACGGAACACAGGATTTTATAACTAAAAAGAAAAACCTGAGTGGACACAATCCAGTCTGTGCATATTTGTAACTACAGCTGTAGTAGGCTGCATTCACATATATATATAAATCACTAAATTCTGCTCTACCCACAAAGAAATCAGTATAGTTCAACTTCCAGTTTAGGATGGCCTAGAAGCCAGGAGATGAAAGAGGAGGGGAGGGAAGACTCTAACAATGAAAAGGATGTGTTTTATCATAAAGTCCCAAATAAGTCCTTTTCAAGATCAGTTCTGGGATTTTCAGCCCAGGCAAGACTTGCTGGAGCAGGACCAGAGAGCCACAAAAATTAACAGAGGATGGAGCTCATCTGTGAAGAAAGAGTGAGCTGGGGCTGTTCAGCTTGGAGAAGAGAAGGTTCCAGAGGGCCTCTAAGAACAATGGAAACAGACTTTTTAGCAGGGCCTGTTGCAATAGGACAAGGGGTAATGGTTTTAAACTAAAAGAAGATAGCTTCAAACTAGATATAAGGAAAACAATTTCTATGATGAGGCTGGTAGAACACTGGAACACATTGCCCAAAGAGGCAGCAGATTGCCCATTCCTGGAAAGGCCACGTTGAACAGGACGCTTAACCTGATCTAGTTGAAGATGTCCCTGCTCATTGCACAGGGACTAGACTAGATGGCCTTTAAAAGATCTCTCCCAACACACACCATTCTGTGGTAAATCAACAACCTTCTGCTAAGCTACCAACTTGGCTGTTTATTGGGCTGCATTTTCTGTATTGGGATATAGTGCAGTATTTGCACAAGCCTTAGCAAGTGCCTACTCCCTGCAGAGCTCTGTCACATAACTGTTAAGTAAAAAATTATCAGGGTGGCCCATTGGAGGAACAAGAATATCTTCCACAACCCAAGCCAAGCACATTTATTCTGCTGTTATAGCAGTGCTTTTTTAATTAAGAGATCATTATCACAAACTTGACAAAGCACCTGAAAAAAAACCAAAAAACAATGTGAGCCTGCAGACTTTTTGGTCTATCTAAACCAACCCCAAAGTTTGTTTGAAGACAGTAGTTTTAAATGAACAATGAGAAATGAAATGAAAGTACCTGGCCCTTTCCTTAACTACATTAACCTAACTAATTCTCTCCCCTTTCCACATCTCCCAGTTTGCTTCCTTGACCAGCTTTTTACTTCCTCCTTGGAGACCACAGACATTATTACCTTGCCCAGGTAAGTAATTTACACTACAGAGCAAGATATAAAGCTCCAAGCCATGGAGTAAGGAGGAGAGGGGAAGGCTAAAACAAAGGCCCTTACCTTCCACGTGCTTCAGCAATGCCCTGCTACTGTTGCCATGAGCAGAGATAAGAATCATTTTGCCACTTTTCAGTTCTGGCACTATCTTTTCATTCCAATAGGGAAGGAGTCTATCGAGCACATCTTTGAGGCTTTCAGCCTTTGGGAGATTCTCCTGAGAGACATCACTGCATTTATAGCGGCGGTCGTTGTAGATCTCTGCATAATAGGGGTGGGATTCAGAGATGGGAGGTGGAGTGACATCATAGCTTCTCCTCCAGATTTTCACTTGCTCCTCACCGTGGTTCAGAGCCATCTCTGCCCTGTTGAGTCCAATCAGCGCTCCATAGTGACGCTCATTCAGCCTCCAGGAGCTCTGGATGGGGACCCACTCCTGGCCCATCTCTTCCAGGATCAGCCAGGCAGTCTGGATGGAGCGGCTCAGCACGGAGGTGAAGACAAGGTCAAACTCAAAGCCCAGTGCTTTGAGGTGTTTGCCACAGTTTTGAGCTTCCTTTATCCCATCACTGCTCAGCTTCTGGTCCACCCAGCTGCAGAAGCGATTCTCCTTGGTCCAGGCTCCTTCCCCATGTCTTAGGAGAACGAGCCTGTACTTTGCCATTTTGGTTGCAGCTCAGCACCGATGGCAGCTGGTCTGGCATCTAATAACAATACATCTGCACAAAGACATGAGATAGACACATCAAACATCCCACAGATAATGCACTGCAAGCAGCAAGATGGCAGTGAAAAGCAAACAACTATCAGAATCAAAACAACCAAAGAAACAACTGTCTGCTGAGTATGATTTTACAATTGAGTGGGAGGAATTCCAAACCAAGAGACCTCACGTGGGAAGGGAAGTGCCATCCTTCACCCAGCTTGTTGCAACTAGCCCACTTAAACAATTGATTAGGAGCAGATTTGTAGAAGCTGTTCCAGCCCACATGTTTCCCTCAAGTGCTTAAACAGAGCCTCACTCAGTATCACAGGCTCCCAGAGCAGCAGATCTCCCTCACTGGGGAACTCTGAGGTGCCACATGCAGCTTGAGCTCATAAGGCCTGTCCTGATCCTCACTGCTCCGAGGGAATGCAGGCACAGACAGCAGCTGTGGCCCTCAGCCAGAGGAACTGCAGAGTGGGACCACAGAGCTGCAACTGGCAACACACAAAATCTTATCAGCTTTTCTCAAAGGAGATGTCAACATAGGCACACTCTGCATAATTTCTTCATTTACCCATCCTGCTCTGCTAATTATGCCAGTCTATGCTTGATTTTTTCCCCAGGCCACCTCCTCCATCATTCCTCCACACTCAAGTGTGACAACACAGACACTCTGGGATGCAATATACAACTAGTGAGTCCTCATTTCACCGAGTCCACAAGTGACCTCACGGGTAATCCCATCCTTTTCCTGACTTTATAGTCTATTCTTCTTCTCCTGTCTCTGAATTTCAATGCCAGGTTCCTAGGCACCAGGATTAATGTTTTTACTTTTGGAGTGGGAACAGAAGAACGAACTATTTGCTGTCTGTACAAACTCAGACAGCTACACATTCCTCAGGTCAAACAGCACCTTTCTCTTTTTTTCTGGACCAAGCAACAGCACCTCTGGATTGTCTTCAATGGCAGACACATTTTGACCACACACCCAAAGGTCTGCCAAGGTGGACAAAGATCTGCTAGCAGACAATGGGATGCCTGAAAGGTCCATCTAATCCAGGAGTGCAATTCTGAAAACTCCACCTGATCCCTCTGACCTGAGACACAGGCTAGATGGCAATGGACAGAGCAGCGGAAAAGAATATAAAAATACAACTCTCTGCACTGGGGGGACTGCTGTACACCAGAGGTATATTAGGTGCTCTCAAAACCATGGACAGTGAGAGACTGAGCTCTGATTTCTGCACCCCCAGCCTTGGGCCAGATTTCCAAAACACACTTAAGGAGCTCCCATCACCTCAAATCAGTTGGAGTTGCTTCAATCACACTCCAAGCATCTCAAATTCACTGTGACCCTGAATTAGGTCAGCAGGATGGGATAGGCCCATGCATTCTGGGTTTTGGGAAACACCCAGCACAATACCAGCATTCATTTTTGCAGACATTAAAAAAAAAGTGTCTAGAAAAGTTGAATTCATTAAGACTCAGGAATCTGATCTTGCTTGTAACAGCAGTTCAGTTCTCCTCTTATATCACATTAAGACAGTCTACATCACACAAGGGCACTATGCAAAGCCCCCCCAGTGCTAAGCTCTGCCTAATGGATTAAAAAAGCCTTTGAGGTCTGAGATTTTGTACACAATATCAGGAGATGTTGTTTGGCACACAATACAAAATACAAAAATTTTGTATTTGCTAAAAACAAAAGCATGTCTTAGTTCATGCAAAGGCAGGCTGAGATTTGTGTATAGCAAGGAATGTCTCAGACAAAATCCCCTGCATGATCCACTTTTTCCATACCCAATAATCAGCTGCACTTTTAAGCAAAGAAATCAGCTACTGCTAGAGTCAGGTGTCATGTCCCATCAGATCCAACACTAAACTGCACCCTGTAAGATCCTAGGTTGATAACAAAAACAAGAATTTGACAGCATTTCTACCAAAAGTAACCAATCCTTATTCAACATACCACAGATACAATTAAAACATTGCATTGTGTTCACAGCATGAGCTACTACACATAAAATAGCCTCACAGAAAGCTCTGTCTCTGCAGATACCTTATGATTCAGATTAATTGATTCTATTTATCCACAGGAACAGATTACATAATCTACAAAACTAAATTAAGACCCAACAATAGGGGTGATGGACCTCTTTGCCAAAGTTTAGTTGGCATTTTAGCCAAAAGCAATAAAAAATTCAGTTAGTATAAGAGATACACTTACACAAAGACCAAATATCATCAGGGTGCCAAAAACTCCAGTTTACTTATACAAAACATTAGGCAGAAGCCAAATTCTCAAACAAATTTAGAAAGAACTAGCAGTCAAAGCATTGTTTAAATATCAGTCCACTTCTGGAAGCATTTAAACTAGAAAGCCTTAGAGCAACACATGGAAATAATCCTACTCACCTTTCCTATGGCAAAGGAACAACCTACACAAATCCCAGCACAGGCTGAAGAGCTGCTTTATACAGAGGCCACCACACACTCTTGGCTAGTTACCTGCAAGGGAAAGAATAAACACTGAGTGCTCACAGAAAGAGCCCACAAGTGCAAATGGCTATGCCAGCCACCATTTGCTCTCAAAGCTGTTCAAAAAATAGAGCACACACCCCTCGTATGGGCTGAGAAAGCTACCAAATGCCTTCTCCCAAGAAGAGATGCCAACACACAGCTCCCAGATTTCCAACAAGGGAAAAATTCTGGCCTTCCACGTGCCCCGGGATATCATTTGCTCCCTAAGATTTGCTTAGACTGTAATTACCATAGCTCTAGTGTGCAGAACTCTACTGAAAGCTCTGGGACACTACAGGGGATACACAGAGCAGACCTGGACCCAGCTCAGCGGCACTGGAACAGGTGCCCAGAGAAGCTGTACGTGCCCCATCGCTAGAGGTGTTCAAAGCCAGGCTGCTTGGAGTCTTGAGCAACCTAGTCCAGTGAAAGGTGCCCCTACCCATAGCACAGGGGTTGGAACTGGACCTTTAAGGCCCTTCCAACCAAAACCATTGTGCGGTTAACTCTGTGAGAGAACAGAAACCCAGAGCCCCAGCTCAGCACGGTGCTCAGGATAACATTTTACACCGGCGGATCTCCCGGCCAAGCACAGCTTTAAGGTCTAGTACCAGACGCGGTCACTTCGAGCTCCAGCCGGGACAAGCTCCCCTGCTCACCCCTTTTACGAGGCGTCCCTGTGCGGAGGCACCTGCGCGTCCCAGCCCAGCCCTCCCCGAGCACGGAGGCTCCAGAAGTAGGGCAGCACCTCCGGGACACGCGCAAACCCCGGCGGCTGCCAGCGCGGGGCGATGACCCGCACATAAACACAAACACAAACACGGGCTCGCAGGCGGCACCTCGCAGCCACCGCCCCCTCGGGAACCCGCCGCTTGCCCGGGGGACACCACCGCAATACCTGCCTCGAGCGCCGGAACAGCCCCGCTGAGGGAGCTCCCCCGAACCCAGGGCCGCTCCCCGCTCCCGACCCCGCGCTCCCGGGAATTACCGGGCTGAAGCCGCGCCGCCTCACGGGGAACGCCGGGGCCGCCGCCGGGCCGGGCGAGGGGCGGACGGCGCGTCTTATTGCGGCCGCCGCGCCTCCGCGCCCGCGAGAGCGGCGCGCCCTGATTGGCCGGTCAGGCGGATGGGCAGCGGGCTGAGCCAATGGGCGCGGCGCGGGGCCGTGACGCGGTGCCCCTAGCGCCCGGCGCTGCGCTGAGCCCGGCGCTGCCGTGCCCGGCGGGGGTCGGGGATGCTCGGCCGGGCCTCCCTTCGTGCCTCCCTCGGGAATCCCGGAGCGGCCCGACCTGCCGCCCTCCCCTCCTGCCTCCCGCGGGAATCCCGGCATCCCGGAGCGGCCCGATCTACCCCCTGCGCTCGCGGCACAGATGCTGGATACCCCCGAGGGTCCGGGCACGCAGGCGGCGCTTTGTGAAACGCGCAGATCGGAGGCATCCAAGCCTCTGGCTTCTCCCGAAACCGCTTTAGGACCTTCTGGTTTTGGTGAAAAGCAAGGGTCCAAAATCTAATTACTCATAATGAAATCAGTAGCCAAAAAAAAAAATAAAATAAATAGACGTAAGTCTTCCTAAGGATCATGCTAGCTCCCTCATTCCCACAGGCTGTAAACCCAATCTAAAGTAATTAAAAACAAGTGGATGGAGTAGCTCTGGCTCGAAATAAGAGCGGAGTGTGCCCCTAAGATTATGTCCTTTAATGTCCTTTAGTGCTTCTATTGCCATAGGTCTGATGTTATTTTTAAAAAAGAAGCAGAGTACATCTTTCATAGCCCATCAGAGTCACATTCTCTCCCCTAAATGCTTACCCTGAACAGCCACAAGGTAAAGCTTAGAGGGCCACGAAATGGATTTACACCAAATGTAAAAATGTATCCTCTCTACAGGGGACCTTCCTTTTTAACAAGTTAAAAAGATAGTGCGTGAAAATAAAAAAAATGGAGTATTTAGATTCTGATAGGGTAAAGTGACATGAGTAAATTTAAGAAAATTCGGGGCATTAAAACAATGTCTCTATTGTGCTGTCAGGAGAAATGTCTAATTTTACATTTACAGGGATTAGATCTTAAAATCTAATGGGGGACAGAAGGCTAATCCAGATGAAACACTGATGAAACAGGCTCACAGCACTGTGTGGTAAGGGTGGCCAGGCTGCTGGTGAGCAGCATCCTGCATCTCTTTGGTGGATACTGCACTTTGTTCCTCATTCATTTGGGAGGCTCCAGAAAGCATTCTGCATCTCAGGGAGAATACTTTCAATGCCTTTCCTGATAGAGCTATTCCTGACCTCACCACAGAACCACAATAAAATCTGCTGCTTCTGCACAATATTTCTACTAGATGTGCATTGTACTTAACAATTATACATAAAATCCTTATCACCTCATCCACCAACTTTAATATTAACAACTACCTTTCATTTCTCTGCCTTTCATTTCTGTCAGCTTTGTCTAAACCCAGTCCAGCCTATGTAATCAAAGCAACTCAAGTTCACAGTGTAGAAGAGTTTGATTTGTCACCCATCAGCTCCAACTGGTGAAGAGAAAAGCTCCCACATCCCACTGCTCAACCACACACCTGCAGCCACCATGCCTGGGTTGACTTTGTAATGAAAAGAAGCAAAGTTCCCCAGAGATAGAAGGAAAAATATCTTTTCTTGAATATCAGCACTATGTGCATTGGCTGTACTCAATCATCAAGAATACAATTAACAGAGAGAAACATTCTATGCCAATACCCAGTCATGAGTGAGTAGACAGTAACCCATGCCACAATCCAGGACCTCTATGGCCATAAAATACAAATTTTTGTCTCCTTTAGTCTTTAGGAAAGACCATTTCATTTAGCATGGCAAAAGCAGCCTAATGACTTTGATTTCAAACTATGCAAGGACAGAAGAGTCTAAGCCACATCCCTGTGCGTGACTTCTTGCAGACAGCTATACTCACTTGGCAGCTATTATCTCTCTCACCAGCTGGGTTGTGTTTTTCAGGGGTTCTGCTCTGGAGCTCTTCCAGGCTGTTGCATTTAGCTGGAATGTTTGTGGCAGAATTAGTCCAGGAAACTTCTTTCCTCAACGAGTGAACTTCCACCAGGGGCACCAGTGCAACTGAATAAAGGCCTGAAGAAGAAAACAGAACTGGAAAGAAGAAAGGCTGATTAATGATGGATTAAAACTGTGGCAAACAGGAGTGCTCTTCACTGACTCTGTCCTTGGTACTCTCACAGAATAGTTACTTTGTTCAAAGCCAGATCCAGTGCTTGCCACAGAGCATTGCAGACAGACCCATTTTAATTTCCAGAAAACCCGGAGCTCTTTGTTTAGAACTATTTGATACATGATCTGTCTTCATTCATAATTTCATGCTCAAAATAAAGTTCTGTAATCAAGTCCCTGAACTCTTTAATAACCCTGAAACCCTCTAAAACTTTTCCTGTGTGCTTCTCTACTGTATGAATTTGTCTCCTTTTCTAGACCCTCCCTACTCCTTTCCAGCCCATCCTCTGCCACCCAGATGTGTGCCCAGGGAATCCTCCCTTACCTTTTTCTGGGATGCAGGCCCATTCATTTTCAACACTTGAAACACATTTTTTCCCCTACAAAAGACCTAGATCCTGTCTTTCCTCTGTCTGCTATCCATGCTATTGTCTCACATTCCTCTGCAACTATTCTGATGGCTCATTTCCACCCGTGGACAAACTTGTACAGCAGTACAACACACTATGCAGAGAAAAATCCTTACTGCCTCCTGAGGACTCAGAACAACAACATCATAAAATTACTCTGGCTAAATGCACCTCTTCATACATCTCTACACACCAGATCTCGGTGTGTAACACAAGGAAAATTAACCTTTTTCATTCCAGAGCTCAGGGAGCAGGAGCAGGACATGCCAGGCTCCCTTCTCTCTGCTGGAGCCACTCTCCACGTCTTGCAGTACCCACACACGTGGCTCTCAGCATTCCCTTGGCTCCAGTACACCTGTGCATGGCTAATTTTTCATCACACTACCACATCTTAAACCAAGCCTGTTATTACCTCCAACTTGGGGGCACACCTTGCACAGCTGGGTGACCAGGTCACCCAATTACAATTTAAGCTCCTTAGCAAAGGCCCTTTTTTACCTTTTGTTTTACTAGTTTAGGCACTGCTTGACACCTGCTTAATACAATGCTCATGTGATGACACACTGGGGCTTTCATCTTGTTTGGGTATGGAGGCATTACACAACTTCAGTACCTTCTCTTTATATCAAATCCAGAAATATAAATCCATGTGAAGAGAAAATAAAGTACTCTACCTTTTTTTTTCCTTCTCTCTCTCTCTAACTGCATTACTTGGAGGGAAAATCTGTTAAAAAAAAAAAGTGTGTAAGCACTTAAACTAACCCTGCATTTGTCACCAGAATCACAGCTTTTAAGTAAGTGTAGAAGTTTTTCTGAAACATTAATACCAAATCAATGACCAAGAAGGAGGAAGAAAATACATAAAAGCACTCACTGCAAGCAAAACAAATGGAGGGAAGCTGCTTTGTGAGGCATCATATTCTAAACCTGAAGTGGGAACTGAATTTTTTATGTAATCCCAATGGCTAGGTACTGGCAATGTTATTCTGAAGTAAAAAAGGTGACTTCTGTCTGTTATTCTGAAATATTAACTCAAAAAAATTTATTTTATTTCTGCGTACCCCAAACTGAGAACATATGCATGGGAAAAAAGCTTGTATTCTCTATGGCCTTAAAACCATTACATTGTCATCTTCAAATAAACACCTCAGCACAGCAGGTGCCTAGAACATACAAAAAAGTCTGTGTAACACAATGTTCTGAAGAAATCCTCATGGACACAGTTCTAGTCTTCAAAAAGACCTATAAAAAAGTTTTAGAAGGTATCAATGGCTGGGAAAACAAAATTCTTTCTCACAACCAAAAGTTTTCCCACTTCTAGAGCCAGAGACAAAATTTGAAGATTTACAAGGTTCACTTTTAAATTTTGTAGGTTTGGAGAGGTTTACATTTCAGATTTTGGTTTGGAACATTTCACTAGTTTTTAGTCACAGTATTGTACAAATTAACTTATTGTAGCAGTATCAAAAGTAGAGAAAATCCTGTGATGAATCTGCTTTTTTTCCCCCCATGATAAACAAAGTGCTCCAGACACTAGACGTCAGTAAGGAACTGTCTGGGAAGAGATAATTTTAAAAGGCTTTGAAAAAAAGAAAGCAGCAGGGTGGTGTCTAGTCATGATAAGTTATTTTGAAAACAGACTGGATAGTGCTGATACTAGAGCATGATGACAGCACAAAACAATCTGGGCAAATACAACCAAAAGGGTAAAAATGGGAACTTCAATGTCCTTGGAGAGAATGGTGAGAACAACAAACACACACCACACACCACACACTCAAGTTCATGTTAATTAACATCTTTCAATGAAAAATAAATGGTTCACCTAAAAAAAAAGCTGCTCTGAAGTCTTTTATTTCCATGCTACAATGAACCCTGCATTAACTAAGACCTTGTTGATATGTGTGTTTATGATGTTTGTTCTCTCACAAACACTCTACAAATCACAAAGACCTTTCTGGTGCTTCTTATGTTTCTGTCCATGGTATGTGGTTCTCTTGCATCACAGCAGTTTACAAAACAAGACTGCCTGAAGTTCAGTTTGATTTTCAATGGAGCACAAAAATGAGCTTCCTATATTAAAAGTCTGTCCTATGTGTCATGGTTAGATAATATCAAGAGAAGGACTGAGTCACACTGTTTTTCTACTCTACTGTAACTCCTCAGAATTCACTGGGACTGCTCCCGACCATAAAAAGCAACAAAATCAGGCCTCTCTTTTACAGGATTGTTTCCCAGGAAACTTTAGGAGTTAGGTTACTAAATAAATAGCAGTGTATCACAAGTTAATTCATGCTTCCTCCCCCTCCACCCCACCTCAATTTCTTTAACAAAAAGGCAGGTTGAGTGGAAAGACAGCCAGAACTAATAAATCATGCATGATGGGGAATCAGAATATCCTACGTCCCAGAGTTTTTCAACTTGAATTTTCTTCTGTTTTACTTATATGGAAAACCATTCACTTTAAAAATGTTGTGCCTGACTTCCACTCTTTTTCTATTCAGAATTAGTCTATTCCTCTATATTGTCACCAGATCTAGCTATCCATGGAAGTGCCAGGAAAAAAAATTTTGCCTGTAATTCAGTATCTCCTTTTTATCTTACAAAGAAAGAGACTTTTCTGCTTCAGCACTGTCCAACATTCAACATTTTGGATAGGTCAAGTACTCGTTTAAACATTCAGTATTGCTGTCCTTATTCTTCTCTATACAAGTCTGCATCTGTAAGGTATCAAACAAGGGACTGAGCCAAGATCAATACAAGGGATGTGTGAGGAAAAAAATGGGCACTACAGTCCTGCCCTTCTTAAGAAGGAATTTGCAGAAGTAGATACATCTGTAAACAACCTGTCTTCTTTTTGGGGAAGGGTATAACGTCTCTAGAAAGACAGCAGCAAATGAGGCCCATGCTGTTGGACCAAGGCCTTCTCAAGATACAGAAAGTTTAGAGATGAAGAAGCCACTTTATCTGCAGCTGGGAGCACAAACCAATTTTCCTGGCTTCTGCAGCAACCAACAAGAGATGGTGGCCACCATCTCTTCCCAGCCCCTGGGGTTCCACACTCATTCTGGCTGCAGGACAAGCAGAGTCCCCAGCCAAGACAATTGCTGGAAGCCTCGTGCTGGAACAACGTTCAGCTCACAGCCTCCTCCCTGCCCACCCTGAATTCCTTCTGGAAATGACAGATGCTGAGAGTGCCCATCTGACCTAGAGCAGACCTGGAGCACAGAGAGCAATGACTGCACAGCCATGGATTAGGGAAGGACAATGAGCTGAACTTCTGTGGGAATCACTGGACCTTCCACATCCCCACTAAATGTTCATACTGCCCACGGGTCCTGCCATGTGATGGGAGAAACAGCACATGAGGTTCTGCTCTCGTATTTACAAAACCCCAGTAACTCAGTCAGCTAAAACAATCTGGCTCCCCTGTTGTGTACGAGTTCAGGTTATAAAGCAATTTCCATTCAGCTCTCGCTGTACAGATTCCACTGTGGTATTTTTCATGTTGCTCCTACTGGTTTTACTGTGTACTTCATTTTGTTTTGTTTTTCAAACATGAGGAAAATATTTCCAACACTTTTCAAAACTTTTTTAAAAGGGAAAACATACCACTTCCTCCACTCTTAGGACATTTAAAGCATCCCTTTCCTTGTCAAAACCAGACATGGCTTACTGCTGAAACTTGAAAGGAAGCATGAAAATATTTTTCCATGAGAACAAGATCCTCTACTTGGCAAGAAAAATAGCCAACTGTTCTCTAAAGTAATGAGCTTTGGGAAACCCACAGTCTGCATATACAAGAAAGGAAAATCCCATTCCTGTGATAACCATGCCTACCAACAGAACTGGACAGGAATGTAGGCCTGGGATGGGCGAATTTTCCATTTATAGATGAGATGGGTTTGGATGCTGGCCATGGTGTTCTTCCTATTTAATTGAAGTTGCTTATCCCCTCATTACAAAGCCCATTCTCCCACAGAAACAAATGAGAAGGTTTGGTCTTTGTTGATGCTTTCATACCTGCTCTTTTCACCTAGAGAAAATCAAGCAAAGTATTTGCCAGTCCCACATTAATCCATCTCTCCAGTCTGTGATCAGAAGGTTTCTTTTTACAAGTTAAAGAAGAGACACAAAAGACACTGACATGTTTCTGCTTCCAGAGCAACCAGTCCTGGCCTGTGCAAGGAAGTTGCAGTTTAATTAAACCAGTTCAAAAACTGATGCTGTTAAATTAATGTGAAGTGTTTGGGAGGATGGATGTTATTTTGCTGGAGCAGTTTCTACTGTTTTAACTGAAGTGGTAAGGAAGGGATTTAAGCTAAATCAATACACAACATACTTCAACTGATATGTGTCCAAAAAAGGCATTTGCATCAGCATAATGAAACAGTGCAAGATTTTCATGTAGACAAGACTCAGAAGAAAATGTAACCATATTATTCTTTGGGAATATCGTGAACATGCCTTGTTTTGCCCTTGTCTGCTGTCAACACCTCCTCCACTGCCTCCAGGGGTCTGCTCCCCACTGCCTGACAGTTTTATTAACTATCTCTTCCTGTCCTGTTTACCCTCAGGTACCTACTTGTTGGCAAGTTACACTTCTCTTTAACATGAAACCATCACCCCATTTGATGTAGTTCTCAAAAACTGTAGCTTCCTGCAGTTCTGCTAAGTTAAAAAATTCCTCTTCAGGGTAGTTTCAACTTGATGTTCTCCAGATTTTCACCTTTCCTCTATTTGTAACAGTAATAGTTGCTCCAGCTTCAGAACACAATTGGCTGGGTTTTTCTCAGAACCCAAAATATATTGTTTCAGGCTTCTTGTGTGCCCAGTGCTGTGGAAACATCAGACTCCTGGGAAGCCCATCTTGGTCAGAGGGTGGCATACAGTGAGTGAGAAAAAGTATTTAAAAGGCCATTTTTAGCAGCTACTTTCTCAGCTTTGCATGATATCCCAGCACCTCTTGAGCTCACTGGTTTACACTACAGAGTGGAGAATGTCCTTGGGAAGAAGGAAAAGGTCAATCCTTACTCTTCTTACTGTTATTGGTTTGTCCCCCAGAGGCCAGCATGGCCAGGCCAACAATGGGATATGGATCCTGAGGAATTTTCTGTCCCCATTTTGCTCCAGCCTCCACCACTACTGCACTGTGAGCTGCAGGGGGAACACAGGGGATTTCTGGGGATGAGGCACTGGAAAACAGCGCCAAAATCACAGAATCCAGCCATTCCAAGCACACCAGGGCCAACATGCAGAATAGGTTAGACAGAGTTTGGTTCTCCACTGGCTGAACAAAGAGCTGGCACTGCTGGCAGACATTTTAACAAACAGCTCATTTCCACGCCACTGAATCCATGGCAGACTTCCCAATGGAAGCAGCCTCTGGCCCCAAATGTGCAGTTCACCACCAAGTCTGTACAGCACACTCTGCTTCCCACCAGCTGCACATGGACCACAGTACCCACAGACAGCTGCAGCCAAAAACGAGCTGGAGCTGTTCAGCACAGGAGAGCGCTCCCAGTTGTAGTAAATCCAACCATGCTCAATTTTAGATGCTCTTTCTGCTTCTCCTCGGACATCAATGTTGAAGGTAAGTGCTTTGTTAACAGGAGGGAGAAAACAGATTTGATTTCCTCTCCATGTGCATAACAATGCTTAAAAGTGCAAGTTTTGGAATATCTTTCAGATACAGTGGTGAGTTGAAGCAGGAGACCATCTTGTACATTTCAGTGCAAAAGACAGCAGGGAAAAGGAAATTATTTTTTTTCCTTTAATTTAAGGATCAGACAATTCAGAAAATTGATATATTAGCAACAACTGGCTAATTTCTTCTTTAAACCCAGGTTTGTATCTTTTGAGTCCCTACCAGAAAATTTTCAAGTCTATTCATTACAAAGGTAAGCCACCTGGTTTTTTTTTCCGGAAAAGAGGCAGAAGAGAGATTTCCAACGTCTCATTATCACAAAATCTAAGGAATACAATATCCAAATCAGTCTGCTGAGTTAAGACTACAGAAATGCAAAAGCAGTGGCCATACACAAGTTAAACTCTGCCCCCGTGTGTGCAAACATTAAAACACATCCATCCACCCCGGATGCTGCTCTGGTTTCGTGCTAAAGGGTGTGTTAGTTTGTGGCAGTAATTATATATGGCATCCACAATGACCATGAAGCTACAGGACACCTTTTCTCTTCCACACTCACATGTCTTTGCATTATGAAACTCATTTATGACTGCACTGGCTGCTAAAAAACAAGCCATAGAGATATGTCTGCTGCCCACAATAATAAAACAAGGAGAAGTGAAGAAAAAAAAAAGAAAAGGCGGTTCTGGAATTTTACCAGACGGATGATTCTATCAAGACTGGGGAAAAACAGGGACTTAATTTTAGTTCTCATGTTTGGCATGCATGCCCTGTGTAAACTTCCCTGTTCTAGACTGTGCCTCACCTTTCAGCCTCAGCAATGGATACCAACACCTTTGGGAGGGTGAAAAGTGTGAAAAATTAGGTTTGGTTGTTTTTTTGGTAGATTTTAAAAGGTTTAATAAAAGACAGTAAGAGACAAACAATAAAGTAAAAGGTTACAACAGCTGGGTACTTGGCATTTAGCTAAGAGCACACTTGCTGCTTTTGGAGACACTTTTTAAATTTATTCATCTTGTATATTCATAGACCTATTATACATTTTTAAACTTTTTATAAATTATTTTTTATATTTCAGGGACTGTTTTACATGGCTACTCTTGGAGTTCGCTTTTTTAGAGTATGTGTGTTTTTTGGCTGTGGTTTTAATTTATTTTATTAGTTTTAATTTGGGCTATGGTTTTAAATTTTTATAGATGGTCAGTTGGTAAGTGGTGTATAAGTAGCAAGTGTTTTTACTGGGTGTTACTTAATTAAGCAGGTCGTTTACTTACTACAAAGACACTTTATTAGCTTATGTTACTTTTAAAGAAAACTATATCTTTAAAACTATTTTAACACCACATGTGTAGTATGTATTTTAATAGTTGCAAAAAGGAAATATCATAATATGTATTCATAACAAAAAGGAAACTCCTTCTTCCTCTGCAAATTCACACTGAGGTTTCTCCAGCTGTGTCACTTCATCAGCACACAAGGTGACAAGGATCCATCAGGGGAGACCAGCCCAGGCCACCACTGCTGGGGAGGGGACAAGAGCTCAGCACACAAGGTGACAAGGATCCATCAGGGGAGACCAGCCCAGGCCACCACCACCGTGGTGGGGACAAGGGCTCAGCCACAGTCACACATCCATAGCAAGGGAGCAGCTCTGGGAGTGAGGGGTCTCTGCATCACATCCAGCCCCAGGACTCGTTTATTAACACTTTTCAGGACACCCCCAAGCTTTAACAGTGACAATCCTGGGACAAAGTGCCCCTGAATGAAACCTTCTCTCAGGAAATCTATGGGGGGAACTGCAACAGGGTGTGAGAACACCTCAGCACGCGGCCAAGAGAGACACATGGACAATCCCTGGGACACGGACAGGGCACTGCAGGAGCTGATCCCAGCAGAAACACCAGCCAGACCAGGACACACCTGCCCTCAATCCGTATCTTTTGACAAGGGAAAGGTCTGCAGGGCACACCACTGTCACGCCCTAAGTGATTACTTACCTCGTCAATTTTTAATTGATTTCAGCTTTCACGTTAACTTTTGTCAGCTGAGTGTACAGAGAAAAAGCCACAGCCTTGTTTGTCGGATACGAGAGGATCCAGAGCAGCAGAGATGCCTCAGCATCATTCCCTGCCCTGGTCAGTGACCATTGTTAAACCAGACAGGCAAGAGGCAGCTGTGGTGAGGCAACCAGGAGGGAGTGCAGGACTACGGCTACGTGCAGCTAAACACCACTGCCAGAATGCCCCTCGCAGAGCTGGCAGCTGGAAGGTAAGAGCTACGGAGTAAATAATTCCTAGTAGATGCACTGCTGTTTGGCCAGCACCAAACCCATCACACTTCTGGATGACCCCAAGATCAAAGAGATCGCAGCCAAGCACAACAAAACCCCAGCACACTCCTCCCCAACGTAGGAAAACAGAGCTCAGGAAAGGGTAGAAGGTACCCGGGGACATAGCACAAGGCAGATCGACACGGATAACCCGTGGCACAGGGACAGGGCGCTGCAGGAGCTGATCCTTGCTGGAATTCCAGCGGGCCCGGGGCACAGCTGCGTTCAGCCCTTACCTTTGGCTAAGGAACTCCACCCTTGCCCCGGGGGAGCGCTCGGAGCACACCCGGACAACCTCCCTCACGAACTGCCCCCATGGCCGCCCGCCGCGCCCCATTGGCTGCCGCCTCCGCTGCTGATTGGTTGGCGCGGCGGGCTCGTGCGGAGTGAGGGGGCGCTGATTGGTTGGCGGGCGCGGGGGCGCTGATTGGTTGGCGGGCGCGGGGCAGCTATGGCGGCCATGGCGGGGTGCGTGCGGCTCGGGGCTGCTGCCAGCGCTCCCCTCATGGGGCTGGGCACATGGAAGGTGAGGCGGGCACTGCGCTGCAGGACGGGGGAGCACCTGAGACCCCCTCACCCACACCTGTCCTGCCCTTTTCCCCTTTAGTCCCCCCCAGGTAAGGTGACAGCTGCGGTGTTGGCTGCCATCGATGCCGGGTACCGCCACTTCGACTGTGCCTATGTGTACCAGAACGAGAACGAAGTCGGGGAAGGGATCCAGCAGAAAATCAAGGAAGGCGTTGTGAAACGAGAGGACCTCTTTGTCGTCAGTAAGGTATGGATCAGATGGTCATGGGTTATGGACGTACCGGTTTTACTGTGCTCTTTTTACAGTAGGAACATCTAACATTTAACTGGAGCACTGGAGAAGTTTGTAATGTAAATGAGTTAATTCCTAAGACTATTTTCTTGTTTCCTGTGCTGCCTCACTGCGAGTGAAGAGCACTGCGCTGCCCTCATTGCACATCTCATTCCAAAGAGCAGACAGCATTCCTGTGCTGTGCAGGAGAATACTCGAGAGCTTTAACAGGAGCTCACAGCCTGCCCTGTTTTTGTCTCCAGCTGTGGTGCACATTTCATGACAAGCCTCTGGTGAAGGGAGCCTGCCAGAAGACCCTTGCCAACCTGAAACTGGATTACCTGGATCTCTACCTCATGCACTGGCCTTTTGGCTTCAAGGTATAGTAGCAGCAATGCCCATAACTTTGTTTCTTGTGGCTGGCTTAACAGCACAACAATTGTTCTGGCTCACAAGACAATTATATGCCTGTTATCTGTGCCAGCATTGCTCTGGTGCTCAGCTTGACCCTGGCCATGTGACTCAGGCTCTTGGTCTCTGCCCCAGAGGCAGTTGTCTTCCCTTTGATCCTGGGAATGGTGGCCTGAAAACTAGAGAAAGTACAGGCAGCTCTCCCAGCTCCAAGCATAAGACAGGCTGCTTTCCTTTTCTCTTGCAAATCCAATATGTGTTCATCTCAAAATCACCCCTTGTGGGAGGGAGGGTTGCTTTTTGCTGCTTCTCTGCAGTTTTCCTTTGTGTTACACAGAATAAGAGAGCAAAAGAAATAATTTGTTTTCCATTTTTCTCTTTAATCCCCAAATCCTTAATGCAGTACAGATTGAGCTGACCTCACTTGTAGGAGCCTTAGTGTTGTTCTATTGAGACAGGAATTTAAAAGCTGAAACTTCTGTGGGAGAGTTTAGGCCCCCCCAAGATCATTGAAGGAGTTGATGTCTCAGTTTGAATATTTCTAGTCACAGGCTTTCTGTCTTCCTGCACCCTGATCCCTCCCTATTCTGCTTGTAGCCTTTGAGATGCTCATCTTTTTTCATGCTTTATTTTAACTTATATTAACAGAGCCATGGAAATGAAACTGTCTCGTGGTGACAGCAGCAAACAGCTGCTAAAATCAGTTCAGTCTTGGCATCTTTTCATAACTTGTACACAAAGGCTCTTCTGACTTTCCTGGTGTTGGTGGCTTTACACTAAGTGCTCTCGTGGATGAGCTGTCAGTGCACACAATACCTCTTTTCAGTAGATCTGGTGTGGTGTAGACCAAAGTGTAGACCCTGGAAAAAGAGCAAAACAGTTCTTGCTAAGTGGGAGCTAAAGAACAGCACCTGAAGGGAGCACATGTGAGACTGGGGGCTGCAGCTCTGACTGGTTTGTTTCCCTGTAGGTGTTTGGGTGAGCCCTCACTGCCAGGAGTCCAGCAGGAAAACCTGTTCCTACAGGGAATAGTCACTTGCAAACATGCCTTAAATTCCTTCCACTTCTCATGAGGGAATGACTGAATGTAGACAAGAATTAGCACTTCTTGCTCTAGAAGTTTAAGATACTGTGGTTGTGAGCACTCAGGTGAACTTGTCAAGAGATTTTCAAGCATTTTCTTTGTCACTGACAGGCAGGAGAGGAGCTGTTCCCTGTAGATGACAAAGGCATGGCTATCCCCAGCAACACAGATATTCTACAGACGTGGGAGGTGAGTTCCCAAATGGAAGAGTCACATCTTCTGTTCTCAGCAGTGGTGTTGGCTTCAGCAGTTAAAAAATGTTCATCCATGTATGCAGAATTAATTGGAAAGAATTCACAGAAGTACATGGTAGCTTTTAAAAATGTGCGTCCCATGAAGAAAAGCAGAGCATGTCAGGAAGAATGTGTTCAGTCATGTCTTACCCACTGCATGCTGACTTTGTGCTTCTTTCTGCCAGGCCATGGAAGAGCTGGTGGATGCTGGCCTGGTAAAAGCCATTGGAATCTCCAACTTCAACCGTGAGCAGATTGAAAGAATCCTGAACAAGCCAGGACTGAAGCACAAGCCTGCAAATAATCAGGTAAGCTGCAAAGTGACTGCAGGGGAATACTTTTCAGGGATTTTAAAGTTCTGATTACAGTTAAATGAGGAGGTGGGAAAACAGAGAACAAAGTAGACACAGCATGTACTTTAAATCCCTCTCTCTGGATATTTCTTCATAGAAACAGAACCACAGTATTTCCTTCTTGTCTCATCTTGTTGAACCACTAACTTGGGAGTATTCTCCTAGGAACCATTCCCTCTGGAGGCATGAAGAATCCAGATATGAACAATCATTCTGACGTAATGATTGACTCTTATAAAGCCTCTCAGAAAAAATATCCAAAAAGCAGCTAAAGACTCAGTGTAAAAGTTGGTGCCCTACAGAATTAGTCTTGTATTGTCACATAGGCCACCTGCAGGGTTGGGTGAAGGCAACCTGTTATTAGCAAATTAGGATTCAGAAAAACCTCTGGAGCATGGGGAAACTACAGTAGTTTTACAGCTCTCACTCTCTACTTCTGTGTTGGCAGGTTGAGTGTCATCCATACCTTTCCCAGGAGAAGCTGATTAACTACTGCCACTCCAAAGGGATCACTGTGACAGCATACTGTCCCCTTGGACGTCCTGATGGGTAATTTCCAGGTGGATTAGTGTGATTTAAGTCTAAAGCATTCAGACTAATTGAGTAATGGTGCAGGTGTATAATATATATATATTTTTTTTTTAATTAATGGGGCTAGATAGAATCTTTCTGAAGTGATTCTTTGTTGTTTCATCCTTTTCTCCCCCACTTTGTCTAGTTCTAAGCCGGAGGCACCTTCCCTTCTGGATGACCCCAAGATCAAGGAGATTGCAGCTAAGCACAACAAAACCCCTGCACAGGTGAGAGGTGCCAGACAGTGGATACCCCTTCCTGTAACATAGGTCTGAGGAGAGGGAACAGCCTCTGTGGTGTTACCTGTGAACAGTGCTGCTTTTTTGTCTTGTTAACAAGCAATGCAGGTTCGCCTGCAAGATATGCTGCTACTAACTCTGGCCACCAGTCAAGAAAATACTTCTGATTCATCTTCAGTTGTCACTTCCCTTCTCAAGCCCCCTTGCAGAAATGAAAGCCCTGTATATAGTGCAAGACTTCTGAGTGCTAAGAAAAGGAATTGATTAGCCCAAAACCAGAATGGAAAGGAGACCTTCCATGGGGGCTTCCACCACTTACTTCCCTCTTTGCTTTCCAGGCAGTGCAACCTGGACTTCAGGGACAGGGCTGGTTTGAAATGCAGCTCTGCAGAAGTGGGTATGGATAAGAAAAACAGCTGTTGGGACAGGAAGAAGGATTGATTTGTCTGTTCTTGCAGGTTCTCCTTCGCTTCCAGATCCAGAGAAATGTGATTGTGATTCCCAAATCTGCCTCCCCACAGCGCATTGTGGAGAACTTCCAGGTGAGGGATCAGGAGTGAGCTGGGTGCTGCCCCTCAGGGATGGCTTAGCAGTGATCCTTCATCACCCTTACCATGGCCTCCTGCAGTAAGAGGGCTCTTTCTGTCTGTCTGGAAGTCAGGGCTACAGTGAAAACTACAGTGAAGAATAGACAGAGCTCTTGGAAACAATATGCTGTTACCAGGCACTTTACATGGTGTCTCTTGTTCTTCTGTTTCTTCCCTCTGCCAGTTGAGTCTGGAAAATCCAAAGATATTTCTTTTCCTTTCCATGTTTCATGAATCAATCACTTGTAACCAGTATCCTTCCTGATATGAACTTGTTCTTTCATCTTGTGAATCTTGCTTCTGATTTGATCTGTTCAAAGAAGTTAAATCCAGCTGGTTTTCTCTTTTTAGGTGTTTGACTTTGAACTGACTAAAGAGGAGATGGCAACTCTTCTTAGCTTAAACAGAAACTGGAGGATCTGTGAAATGGTCACGTAAGTGACAGTTTGTGTTCTTCAAACTTTTAGATTTTCTGTGATCTTTATTCTGATCTTACAGGAACAGGTATAGCTGTTCAAATTTGGTATATTTTGAAATACGAAATAATTTTGGGGATGAATCATCTGTTGTTATACTTCCACTTTATTGACTGAAAGGCAAGCATAAGTTGTGCTGTGTGTTCATTGTAAATCCAATCTCCAGGAAACTTTGTATGCCTGGAATTCCAAAGTGAGAGTTTTAGTTGATAATTTTGGCTGCATCTGTATGGGAGAAACTTCTTTAAACTTACGGTAACTTTTTTCTGTGGGGTATTATAAGTTGATGTCAGCTCTTACACAGGTGGTTGTGGTGGGGAATGACCATCTGCTGTGCAGTAAAAAGCACAGCTGCTTGCAGGAAAGTGCCTTGAAAGCCAAGACAGGATATCTTGGCTGCAAGGCCACAGAAACTGCTGCTGTCTCTACGCAGTGTGAATTTTAACTCTGTATCTAAAACTTAACTTGGTTCCACCACTGTTCAGTGCCTGAATAATAGAAAAAGGCTGGAACTTGTTGGTCCTGTAGGCTGTCTCTATGCTATCAAGTCTCTTAAGTTCACTCTGCAGGTACTCCGTTCAGAGCCTCCTTTGAAGGCTCCTCTCTACACCCACTGTTGTTCTATATAGCAACTATTTAACCCTTCAGTAATCCATCCTCTTTGATTTCCTCCAGGTGCAAAAATCACAAGGAGTACCCTTTCAATGCAGAATACTGAAGATGGTTTTTTTTCTGCCCTCTCTCAGGCCTCCAGGGTCTAATGAGCTTCTACCATTGCCTCAAATTGTGCACTGTGTAGCTTACACACTGTATCCCTCTTGCCAGCAAAGGCACAGGGTATGTGTTCAGTGACTTTGGGTTTTCTTCTTTGGTGGAAGGAGATTGTACAATTGTTCTGAAGAACAAAGTGTGGGCTACGGTAATTCTCATTTCATGAGTGTCTCTGCATGGCTGAAATAGCAAAGGAGAAAACAGAGGGAAGAGGGAACTAGCAACTTATTTTATCTACTCTCTTGCATCAGCACCACTTAAGGCTGCAGGGTTAAGGATATGTAAGTGCAGGAGGAAAACCCATCCTGAATAATCACATAATCATTGCCTGAAGGTAAAAGACAAAATTAAGTTCTAGAGTAAAGGCCAAAGCTTTCTAGGAAAGAAAAATAAATGAGAGAAGTGACTGGACCTACAGATGAATACCAACTCATACTGGGCCTTATTTTAGTCACTTTTTTTTACAGGCTGAAACTGGACAGAGATTGATGTTTAATTTCATTCTTGACCAAAATAAAAATATTTGGAATACTGCTGGTTTGGAAGTTCTGTTCTAATGTTAAAATTAACAAACCCAGAAACTTGCATTAACAACGTAATTGGAAATAATCATCCCTATTCAGTTTTAAGTGATGTCACAAGAGCATTGAAATCTTGTCTTGATCAAAAGTTGAATAATTTGGTATAACAAGCATTGATACAGCAATGCTGAAACAATCAGTTGAGCAGGACAAGTGTTAGTGTGGACTGTGGGTCCACAGCATTTGTGAAGGTTAATTAGGTATTAGGGCCCAATGCTGACTGACTCAGTGCTTGTGCTGCACTGCTATTTAACTCAGTGTGCAGGGGGTGAATACACTTAGACAAGCTTGAGCTACCTGCATTGTGCATCACTGGGTTGTAGGTGTGAGTGCATGGGTGAAAGGTGCTTGACAGATGACAGAAAGGCTGAGAGACTACATGTCACAGGAGCATCAAGAGCTTGCCTTGATTAGGAATTAAAATAACTGGATATAATGAACCATGACTGACCAGTTGGTGCAGACAAAAATTGTGGGAGGAGTCTTGGTACATATGATTGAAAGTGCCAGGAGCACAATAACTGGAAGTGCTGGAAAGCTCTGTGGTGGAAGTGTGGACTGCTCTGGCTGCCAGGCTGTGCTGACATCAATCTAGCTTTGCAAGCCCTCAATAACACAGATTATGGGGAAAAATGGCTACACCCATGCAGATACCCAAAATTATGAGGACATGAGGTATAAGAGCATGTGTTAGTGCTGAGCCACTGCCCAGAGCCTGACACAGGTCAGAGTCCCCCAGCTGAGGCCACACTGATTCACTGGAGTATTTTATGAAGGGCACACACTTATACATTGTGAATATTTCCAGGTATCGTTGTCCTATCACTTTATCATCTGTAGCTCATATGAACTAAGGCTCCTTCAGTGCACAGGTCACGTTCTCTCTGCCAGGCTTTTCCTTCATTGATGCACTTGGTGAATCCAGTTTAAGCACTATCACGTTGTCTGGTGTTCCCTTACCCTATGACAGATGCAAAAAGAGCTTGGCCTTTGTATGTGATTAAAAAGAAAAGAAGCTTTTGTTCTCAAATGAGGTGTGAACAAAACTTGTACTTTTGGCTTGAGCATTTAGGCTATGAGAGACAGGACAATGGACCTCGAATGCATTACAGCAAATGCAAACCTTCTGCCCAAAATACTTTCTAAAAGAGACATCTCTCAGTCAAGAAACCATTGGGGGAAAATCCCCAGATTAGGATGGCAGCAAGCCTCTGATGCAAACAGCTTGGCTTTAATACTGTACTAATATCACAATCTTTCCATTGATTTCACTATCCCTCAAACCAAACCCCAGGAGTCCGAGCATGCTCAGAGCAGATTTACAGAGAAGGAATCCAGAGGGAAAAAAAAAAGTAAAAGGCAAACACTGTTATGTAACTATTTTGTGATGTTAACTGAAACATCACATCCTGCTGAGGATGGCTGATGGTGCTGACAAAAAAACAGGAGGCTTACAGAGGCAAACTGATGTCTGCCCTCAGGTAAGCAGGGCAAAAAAAAGAGCTACAAAGCAGCTGGGCATCTGCTGTGGGAAAGGCACACAGAGAAAAATGCAGCATTATATTGGCAGCTGATGCTCACACCTGAATAAATTCTCCAAGCACGAGCATGCAGCAAAGTTTCAACATAAGATCTATTATTCTTCAGCAGCTTTCAAAAAACACTAAAAAAAGCCTCTTCCAACACTAAAAATAACATTATCCGTTAAAATTACTGCTTTCTAATTTACCCCTACAAAGGAGGTCACTTTTCCTCTCGTGTTATCACAAGCATCATCTCACCTTCGGAGGGAACTGCAGCTGCAGGGGTCGGGGGGAAGCAGCGCTAGCCCGACCCAGCCCGGTGTCAGGAAAATTAATCCACAAACACCAGAGCTTTATGTCCAGAAAGGAGACAGAGGAGTCCTTTTACTTTATTCGAATAAAGGGAGAGGCCATGGGGCATTCCCCTGGGATCTCTCCAATTTTTGGAGGACCCAGTCTCCCTTTTTATCCCAATTTCCCAGCTGCATTTCCCTCTCTCTTTCCCCACGGGTTGAGGTACTGAAGAGGCACAGACTTCCCGGAACACCTGATATCTGAGATTCCCCTCTAATGTGTAACCCTCCCTTTTTATTTTTAATTCTTATAGAATCCATAGTTTTTCCCCATTGCTTCTTTCATCTTTTAATATCCAATTTCATATATCAGCAACACTACAGTTTGTTTGTAAAGGCAAATACATTTTTTTTTTCCATTCATGAATCAGTGGAATCCATCCCACTGTTTTTCTTTTATCTCTCAGTGCCGGTTTTGTCTCTGCAGACGCACAGCTCGTTCGTAAAGACAAATCCCTCATTCCTGTCAGCAGGGCTGCGGGGCTGTGGCTGTGCCGGGACGGGGCGGGCAGGGCGCTGCCGTCCTTAAAGGGCTCTGCGGGCGGTGCTGCCGGGCAGCGCTCCTGGCTACAGCCATGGCCACCAGCGTGCAGCTCTACACCGGGGCCGGGATGCCCGTCATGGGGCTGGGCACATGGAAGGTAACGGGGACATCTCCTCCGGAGGGGTCCGGAGCGCTCGGGGGCGGGCAGGGAGCGGGGACAGCTGGGCTCGGTGTCACATCCCCGTCGCCATCCCGCCCGGGATGCTCTGGCCCTCCGGTAGTCCCCGCAGGCAGAGCCCCGGCGCTGCTTTTGAAGCTGCTTTCCCTGCTGTGCCCTCCGTCCCTGTGGCGGGGCAGAAGTGACCCTTGGGTATCCTCAGCCTGTAAGAGGGGCGGCTCCGTCCCTCCCGTACCCGCCAGGGATGCGCGGATCCCACCCATCATCCATCATCCATCATCCATCATCATCCGTCATCCATCATCCATCATACATCATCATCCATCATCCATCATCATCCATCCTCTGCTATCCCGACCAGGCTCCCGCGGCCCCCGGTCTCCTCTCCCTGCCCCTTCCCGTGCCCCTGCACTGAGCATTTCCCTGCCCCTTCCCATGCCCCTGCACTGAGCATTTCCCTGCCCTTTCCATGCCCCTGCACTGAGCATTTCCCTGCCCCTTCCCATGCCCCTGCACTGAGCATTTCCCTGCTGCTTCCGTGCTGAGTAACTAATCTGGGCGAGGTCCCCGGGAATCATCTGGTAATGAGGTTCGGCTTTAGAAAACAATCCATGCGTTTCAAGCAAGTTCTGACAAAGAGGTTTGCACTCTTTACGATGACTACAAAACCGCAGATCTATACAATTGCTGGATTTTTGTGAACAAGATATGCCAACATTCCTTGTGCCCAGCTCTCACGAGTCCTTTCAGGGTATAAGAACACATAGAATTGCACACCTCCTCTGTCTCTGAAGGAAGCAGCTGACATAAAGTTCAAATTACAGGTGGGATGCCCCAGGACAAGCTTGCCTAGATCACATTACAACACTCCAAAGTGATGTGGATGACTAAGGTGTAGACCACTGCCCTCCTCATGGAACTAGAATTCTCCCAGCTGGGCCATTTGACTGTCTCTCTTCTCAGACACAGCACTGCGAATCAAGGAGTGTTGAGCAAGAGGCACTGCAGAGCTCCCTGGCACAAAACTCGGTTCCCCCAGGTCCATCTCTGGCAGTGTTGTAGGCTTTGCTCTACCTGGCTGTTGGCTGAGCCTGCTTGGGACTGGGGCTATGGATAAATGGCTGGAGGCTGGCTTCAAACCCAGCAGCCTGCATTTGTAAGATGAAGAGAGCTTTAAGAACATGGCATGGAATAACTCTACTTAAAAAAAACCCATTGTATGTGTTTCTTTAGCTGCTAGGTAACTAGGAAATGGCCTTCATGCTTTGATTTGGCATCTGCACCTTTTTGCAGTCTGAAGCTGGGCAAGCAAAAGCTGCAGTGATGGCTGCCATCGATGCTGGGTACCGCCACATTGACTGTGCCTATGCATACCACAATGAGAATGAGATTGGGGAAGGGATCCAGCAGAAAATCAAGGAAGGTGTTATGAAAAGAGAAGACCTCTTCGTGGTCAGTAAGGTAAGGTGACCTAGGATCCAGGGGAAAGCTGTGTGCCAACACATGCATAGAGGGAAAATTCAGAGCAGTGGGGAAAAGCTGTGTGCTATAGCACGGAGTAATTAGGAGGATACTTCAGACCCATACTGGTAGAAACTTATTTTTGTCACTGTGTTTTGTAGACCATTATTTGTGTTCCACGTTCTCCATTTTCATGGGACTGTTCAAAATACACGTTAAGTGGAAATGATCCCAGAAAGTGCTAACTTTTTTTCCTTCTTCAGGGAAGAGCTTTAGCCCAGGAGGTCACAATCTGCCTTGTTTTTGTTTTTTTCTTTTCTCTAGCTGTGGTCCACTTTTCATGAGAAGTCTCTGGTGAAGGGAGCCTGCCAGAAGACCCTTGCCAACCTGAAACTGGATTACCTGGATCTCTACCTCATGCACTGGCCTATGGGGTTCAAGGTAAAAGCAGTGTCCTTGGTTTTCTCTCCTGGGAGAGCTCCTCAGAAGTGCCAGGAGCACTCGCAGCACCACTGCTGCTCCAGAAAGAGCCCATGCCTGTTGTGCCAGCACTGCTCTGGAGCTGCCCATCCCACTCTGCTCTGCCCCTGATCTCTGCCCTGACACCACTGCCTGCACAGTGTCCTCTGCCCTCCTGATAGTGGAGGGCAGACTCTGCACCAAAGTCAGGCTCTGCCTGCGAGATTGACACATGGGCTGAGTGATCCTTTCCTGCTTTGAGGAAAGGAAAGCTGTACTTTGCTGCCTGACAGAAATTCTTTCCTCTGCGTGTTACAGAATCACAGAACAAGAGAATGTTTCTGTCTTCCATTTCTTTCTGTAATCACTGAGTCCTTTGCTGTAGGAGCCTTAAAGTTGTTCCACAGACCTTGGATTTCAAAAGGTGAGACTTTCTGACATCCATGTCAGAAGTGCATGAAATATATCTCATCCTTCATGTACTCCAAAGGAGCTGATGGCTCAGTCCGTGTCTAGCCTTGGCTTTTTCTTTCTGCTGCAAACAGGTTAAGACCTCCATCCTATCTGTTGTTTTTGAGCTTGTCAGCTGTTTGTCACACTTGCAAAGCTATCATGGTTTTATGTGAACAAAGAGCTTGAGTAAAAGCATCATGGTACAATACTCAGATATCTGCACACTGGATGTGGAGCAATGTGGAGATGTGGGATTCTATTTCTGAGTTTGTACATCTGGGGTGTTCTGATTTGCCACCAACTTAAACTGAGGCTCTCCTCACAGAACACCTGTGAACATAATACCTTGTTCAGCAGATGTGGCTTAGCCTAAACCTGACTTAAATGTGCCTGGGACTTTAACAGGACCTTAAAAAAAAACCAAAACCAAGCAAACAAACAAAAAACCAAACCAAACCAAAAAAACAAACAAAAAACCAACCAAAAACAAAACAAATTAAAAAAAAAAACTTTAAAAAAACCCAAGCAAACAAAAACAAAAACAAAACAAAACAAACATAATTCTCTCTTAAAGGAATAATAGGGGAGTACAGGAAGCTTGTTTGTTCCACAAGTGGTGTGACTTGTTTATCTGTATGTGTTTTAGTGAGTCACCACTTTGCTTGGTCTAGGAGATACACCTGACATTCCTAGTAGGAATGATTCCTGATCATTCCTACTAGGAATGATTGCTGGCAAAATTGCCAGGAACAATGTGGACAAATATTTGTATTTTCTGTACTGGTAGCTGAAGTCATCATGGTCTTCAGTTGTCTTGGTATTAACTTGCCAACAAAAAGAGTGTTTCAATCTCCTTTTTTTTCACTGACAGGCAGGAGAGGAGCTGTTCCCTGCAGATGACAAAGGCATGGCTACCCCCAGCAACACAGATTTCCTAGATACATGGGAGGTAAATTCAGCCACGGTGGGAAATCATGTTAGCTATTACTGGCAGTCTTTTCCATGCTTTCATTACCTTCAGCAGCCCCAAAGTTCTTACGTATTTATTGCACCATGTACAATGTAGCTTTTCAAAATATACATGCTTAGTCGAGCAGAGAAGCTGCAATCCAGACTGCTTGACCAGAAGAGAAACAGAACTGTCCTCACCACTGTTCTTAAACTGCTGAAATAAATTAGGTTGTGATCATACCCACAGCCTGCACTACAGCCCTCTGGTGCTGGCTCAAGAACATGTCATTGATTATCCTTATTTCCATGTGAAAATAACTGAGAGTGAATTTCTGCCAGCTCAAGAAAGGAGCCCTTGTGTTTGGGTGAGATGGAGGACATGGCACAAATACAACAGTGTGCACTTTCCCCAAGGGACAATCTTTGCAGCTCCAAACAGTTGTCTTTCCTTGCCCATGAAGGGAAATGAAGCCACAGAAGGAATAATTCATCCAGGGCCTATCTTGTATACTGGTGCTGACTGTGCTCCTTTCTGCCAGGCCATGGAAGAGCTGGTGGATGCTGGTCTGGTAAAAGCCATTGGTGTCTCCAACTTTAATCATGAGCAGATTGAAAGAATCCTGAACAAGCCAGGACTCAAGTACAAACCTGCAAATAATCAGGTGACTGGTTTTGTGGGATTATAAAGATCCAATTACAGTTGAATGAGGAGATGCAAAGAGGAAGAACAAAGCAGACACAGCATAATTATGCCCTGTGATTATTTCTGAGTGCACATAAAGATGTTGTAGATCTATGTCCTGATAGGGAATTAAGTTGTGGTACACAAATTACAACAAGAACTTCTTAAAATGCTTGTTCTGTTATTAGTAATGGCATCAATCTGTTCTTAATAGCAGATAATTGTTCACACAACATGTGTTTTTTTCTAATGCAGGAATCCACAATTCAGTCACCCAGTGGGAAAGGGAGGTCAGTTTTAACTTCTATACAGAAGCAGAGCATTTACTTACACACTAGTGACTTCCTGGTATCTACCCTGATTTATGTAAAATAAAAAATAAAATGTTTTTATACACACATATATATATAAAATCACCTAGTCTTTGCATACAGCAGCGACTTTTTGCCCTTTTGTATGAAGGAGCTGCAGAAGTTTATGCCTTCAAGGGGTCTTGGACAGACTCAGACAGCTCTTACAGTTCTGAATTCAGCACTTATTGCGTATTTACTAAGAGTACCAAGTTCCCTGACTCTCCAAAGCCTGCCAGTCCTTCCTCTGCATGTAGTTACAAAAAAAAGAGCATGCTGAAAGGAAAAAAAATGCATCTTTATCTAAAACTATAGCACATGAGAAAGGGGCACCAATTCATGAGAATGAGAGCTTTTATGTCTAGAAAAGACAAGGAGAAGAACAGAGCAGATGCAGCATGTCCTTCTCATCCCACTCCACATTATTGCCGAACATGCAGGGCATTGGGGTTTTCAATATTTGCTAAGCTACTGCTTAGAAATCTGAGAAGGACCTCAGGACATGCCAAAGAACGAGGGCCAAAGAACCCAGAGGTGAGCCTTATGAAATGCTCTTTTCCCAGAGCAAAGACCCAGAGGTACAAGAAATGTCACTTGTAGAAGCAGGTGCTGTAGAAAACTACAGCTGAATAATACTTTGCAAAGACTGGCACATGAGGACAAATAGCAGCCTTTAGGTGCATTGGGAGACAATTGGGAGTTATAGATGTATTCTATCAATCTCTGTACTCTTCTGCTGGCAGATCGAATGCAATCCATACCTTACCCAGGAGAAGTTGGTGAGCTTCTGCCAATCCAAAGGGATTGCTGTGACAGCATACAGCCCCCTGGGCTCTCCTGACAGACCATGGTAAGACTGCTTTGCAATTTGTGATGGAGCTGGAATGGATAAGGCTTGGAGCACTGAGACAGTGAGTGTACTATTAGACATTGATCTCAAAAGACATTTCTGGTGTTATCTCTCCTCTGTGTAGGGCTAAGCCAGAGGATCCTTCCCTTCTGGATGACCCCAAGATCAAAGAAATTGCAGCCAAGCACAACAAATCTACAGCCCAGGTACATGGATGCCAGATTGTAGGTACCCCTTCCTGTAACAGAGGACAGCTAATGACAATGTAGAGAGCAGGCTGGCTCTGTTCCCAGTCCCCTCTGGTGAGAGGCAGCAGTGCAGGGTCTGTTTTCTGTGCAGCCTGCAATGCACACTCTCAAGTGTGCTCTGACTGTCATCATGAAGCATCTTCTTGACCCATCTTCAAACACTGGAATGTTTTGGTCTTCATCTCAAGTCCTCTTGCAGAGAATGAAATCCTGATAGAAGTCTGGGTGAGCAGGAAGACTTGACTGGCTCCAAACTGGATGGGCAAGGAGGCCTTCATGTGAGGCTCCACCACTTCCCTTTTTGCTCTTCAGGCAGGGCAACCAGGGCTGCAGGGATGGGAATGATTGGAAACAGGGATAACAGCTATTGGAACAGGCTGGGCTTCTTCCAGAGCAAGAGGAATGATTCAGTTGTCTGTTCTTGCAGGTTCTCCTTCGCTTCCAGATCCAGAGAAATGTGATTGTGATTCCCAAATCTGCCTCCCCACAGCGCATTGTGGAGAACTTCAAGGTGAGTCATAGGAGTGAGCTGGGTGCCTGGCATGTCCAGGGATGGCTTGGCTTCTCCCTGCACAGCAAGGGAGAAGATCCCTTACCATTCTTCCCAGCTCCTGCTCAGGCAACAGCACCAGACTTTTTGCCTGTTTACACACTCTTTGAGATGCTCGACCTCTTTGAGATGCTCATCTTTTTTTCATGCTTTGTTTTAACTTTATATTAACAGAGCCATGGAAATGAAACTGTCTCGTGGTGACAGCAGCAAACAGCTGCTAAAATCAGTTCAGTCTTGGCATCTTTTCATAACTTGTACACACAGGCTCTTCTAACTTTCTAACTTCTAACATTTTAACTTTTTAAGGGCTAAACTTAAGGTTACAGTTGGAGAGCAGGAGTGAACCAAGTCTTACTTTAGTATGCTGATAATACTAGCAGTCACTTTACATGGTGTCTTGTATTCTGCAGACTGGAGATGAATTGCCACATGGTTTTTCACTGGCACTTGAGTGCAGCAGCACGCCACAAAAGGCTTATGTAGAGCAAGCAGTGTTAAGAAAACAGTTGTGGTGTTCACAAACCATTTTGCTCTACTGTTAATTCAGTGCTCTTTGCAACTGGTCATTAGGATTTCAAAATGCCCAGACAGATTAAGTGAAATATGGAAATCTTGTAGATGTGCCTTTGGAATAGGACAGAAAGATTAATCTCTCACAAGAGCCTGCCAAGTGTCCTGCAACAGCTGGCATGTGTAACTGCAACTTTGGATGAATTTTTCTATTCCTTCTGCCAATGCATTCTTGGTGATACAGAGGGATGCCTTTTTCACGAAGCAGTCATGTCTTCTAACCAGCTACTCTCCCTCGCAGATTTGTTCTTTAATTTTGTGGATTTTGCTTACAGCCTCTGGTTTGTTCAAAGGGGTGATTCCCAGCTGTTTCTCTTTTTAGGTGTTTGACTTCAAATTGACTAAAGAGGAGATGGCAACTATTTTCAGTTTTAACAGAAACTGGAGAGTCTATACAATGAGCATGTAAGTGGTAGCATTCAGTATTTTTCTCCAAACCCATAAGTTATGAATACTACGTACACAGAGGTTTTACATGTAAATACTGCCTAGAATGCCAACAGCCTGAATGATGAAGTAATTGGGATGTTCCAAGTGTACAAAAAACACATATTATAGAGAAAAACAAACCTGGAATGAACCCATCCTTCAATTAGAGTTCAGATCCCATCTTAATGGCTTCTTTAAGCAAAACCAGAAAGGAAAATTATGACTAAAACAAGGTCTTCTATTCACTGCAGGGGCAAAACTCACAAGGACTACCCATTCAATGCAGAATACTGAAGATGTTCATATCCTACCCTCCTTCAGAGCTTGGTCTGATACTCTTCCTATCAATTTATCTGACTTTTTAATTGCATTTCTCCTCCTGCAGCCAGTGAAGTCACAGCTTATGTATCCAGCAATCATATTTTGTTTATTGTTTCTGAAAGATACAGTAAAATTGTTCCAAAAGAATAAAATGGAGGCTGTAATAATTTTCTGTCAAAATATGGATTGAGTAATCCACATTTAGTGAGGGAGAGACTTTGAACTACACATTCACATTTTTAATTTATCTTGCTTCAACACAACAGGCTCAGGAGGATAATTAGCAGTTATGGGAGAAAAATCTGAGAAATGTGAACTAAAGGCCAGCAATTTCATCATTCCAGAAGTAACTGAGATAGGAGTTTTTCCTACTTAGGGAAAACTTTCCCTTAGGAAAAAAAAAAAAAAAGAAACCTAAAAAAACTCCAGAAGCAGAAAATACAGAGGTGTGTGGTCGGCAGGTTTCCTCCTGCCAGTATTTTTAGCCAGGTTTCCTCCTGAGGGTGTGGATTTTCCCTGGGACAGCCCATTCCCCATTTCCCTGCGGGCAGCAGAGGGCGGTCATCCCTCAGCCACTGTCCCGGCAGTGCAGGGACATCCCTGATGTCACACGGCCCGAGGATCTGGCTGCTGGCACGGGCAGCTCAGCCCCCAAAGTGCCTGCATCCCCTCAGGGCCCAATTCTGGCCGCAGTTCCAGCCCTTCTAGCTCCATCCACCTCCTCCTTCAGCCCAGCCACTCATCCCACTGCCCTTGGCCCCACAGCCCCAGGGGAGATCAGCAGGTGTTTGCTTTTGGGGCTGTGTCACCTTTCCACTCCCAGCGCCTGGGCAGGTGACCAAAAACAATTATGAAGTGGCACGCTGGGTTTCAAGGCCAAAGAGCAAAACCCTTGTTCAAGAAAACGAGCACCTTATGGACTTCTTTCCAAAATTTCCACTGTCAATTCAGGAAAATGTAATCCAAGAACGTCTTCTTTGCAGCTTCCTAAAGGAAGCAACCCATAAAACCTTCAGTAACCCCCAGGCTGAGGTGAGACTTAGCTCTGCTGAGATCAAATACACATTTTTATTGAACAATAAAGGTACAATGTTACTATGATGCACGAGTTTGGAGCACTGTGTCTTTAGAGAATACTTTCTCTAGCACGGGTTACCCAGTTGCCATAGAGCCTTCAGGGCATTCCTTGTTCAAGCATAACTCATCCATCAGCTGCAGTCCCCTTGGAATTAAGTCCTTTCAGCATGGATCTTCTTCAAAAGGTGCACCTGGGTCTCCAGAAGTATTCCTGAGTCACAGTACTGCGAGCTTAAATTCTGGCATGGGGCAGGGTGTTTATATGTCTTTCAGTGGTCTCCACACAGATCACCACTGCCATCCCTTGATACCATCTGCAATTTATCTTCTTTACATTCCACCCTGCACTTAATTGAAAGATATATTAAGAATTGTTTCTTCCTTATTCAAACTCCATCTTTAACACAATCATCATCTTACTGTATATTCATTATAAACCCCACCCCTTTCCCCTGCAGACCAATGTAACACCTCACCAGTGTGAACATGACACATATCCCAAACCCACCCCTTCCCCCAAAATTATCAGGATCAACACTGCAACAGTCAACATATTTTCCAACTGCTTCTAAAACACTTTCCAAGCTGAACTCCCAGCTCTATCCTTGGTTGTGCCACTAATCTGTCCATCTTCTGGCATGCACCAAACAGTACAGTGTGTGTAAGTTACTCCTTGATGTCCCAATAGCTTATCAAATTATACCAGTAGTAACTGTGCTCAGACCTTGGAGCTTCCAGGCCACAGCATCAGTGATCATCACTTTTTCAGGGTCCCTTCCCCCTTGCCTGTAAACACAACCCAGCAGTCCAAACAACTTTGGGGGAGTCTCATCTGTGGGATCAGCAGGATCAGATGATTTCTCCCCACAGCCCTTCACTGGTGGGTCCTAAAACCTTCCTCCCTTGGGAAGGGCAGTGCCTGCTAGTAGCAGAGAGCCCAAACTTCTCGGAACACTGCTCTTACCAGGCAAAAACCTGTATCCCATTTGCTTCAGTTTCCCACCACTGACAGCCACTGCAGGGATAGTTGCTGCAAGTGTTCAGTATTTCTGCAATTTCATTCTGAGCAAAGGACTGTCAAGAGAGCACTCACATTCTGGGGAGCAGCACCCCCACAGGCCTACCTAACCTTGCAACTCAGGCTCCCTGAAGAGGCTTTGTTTTCACTTTGCCATCAGCTTTCAGAAAGCATCTCTTTCTCTCTTCTGAGTCATCTTCCTACCCAGCAGTGGTGTGCCCAGATGCCTCCTCTCTTCAGGCAATTGCACACTGTGTGTACTCCCTCCTGGACATATGCTGGCTGCTCCACTTCCCCTGCTGTGTATTCCCAGAGCCAGGATCATTGGTCCTTCCAGAGTTCTCACTGCTCCACTTCTTGGCCGTGACTCGGGTAACTGAGCAGAGAAAAAAGAACACAGAGGAACAAATGAGTAAATGCCTTTCTCCCCCTTCCCCAGCCTCTGTTTAAGTCAAACACCAATCCCTGTCCTCCTCTTCACCCCTCCTCTGTCACCACAGATTACATCCAGGCCATCCCTGTCCCTTCCTGGAACTCAGAGGGTGATGCTGGGTGCCTGATGCTTCCTTTCACCACTTAGTCCTGCTTACTGTGTCCTAGAGCTCCTAGGTGGGCAGTCTGCTGTCCCCAGGGCTGCCACTGAGCCCAGGGCTGCCACTGTCCTGCCCAGCAGGGTTGGCCCAGCCCACAGGACCCCCCTTTGGAGTGAGGTGCTGCAGCCAGGGGGACTGTGGAGGACACACAGGTGCTTCCCATCTGCCAGAGCTCAGCCACCCCAGGTACAGCACCAGTTTCAGAGCTGGCCAGAATCAGTCCTGACCAGCCTGGGGCAGTTCATGGTTTGCCCAGGCTTCCCCTGCTGCTTCCTTAAACTAAACTTAAACTAAACCTGCCCTTCCCACACAATAATCACCAGAGAGGGGCAGTGGGATCACTGCCTCATCCTTGGCTGTGTCCAAAGCTTGTTATTTCAGCAGGTGCAATTAAAGGACAAAAGCATGAGGACAAAAAGCATCATCTGCTCTGAGAATATGGGAGATGCACCAAGATATGCTCCTGGGCTGATTTGAGCTCAGAGTGACAAAGAAGCCGAGATCTTCTACAGTCAGGGCTGGCCAAGATCCTCAGATCTGCCTCCTGGCATCCAGGGGGTGAACTCAAACCCCCCACTGAGCAAGATAAATCTACCTCCAAGTGAAGCAGAAATTCCAGCAGTGCTTCCCAGCCATTCAAGCTTGAAACCTGCATGCCCTCACCTCCAAACCCTGGTTTAAGCGATGCCTGTGTCTGTTGGTAGCTCTGAAGCTGTAGCTCTTCCTCTTAGTTGTAGAGATGATCACACCTTGCAGCCGTGTCACCTCCCTATTTCGTTTTCATGTTTTTTCAGTGGGCCACTGGATGTCTCTGGTAAGCACTGTCCATAAGGACATACTCACTTCCATTATTTTGGGCCCTGTTCTCTGATTCCAAACACTGCTTGTCAACAAAGTCACAGCCTGTGGTGAAATTACAGTTACTAAATTTAAAGTCAGTAAAACAAACTGAAAACTCATGATATTATGCCCCCTGTTTCAGTGCATGTGGATCAAAGGGAAAAAAAGAAAGCAAGAACCTCTTCCCCCTCACAGTTCCTCATTGTCAGCACTCTCTGTAAAGACATGGCCATGCTAGCAAGGACACAAGGCACAAGATTTAGCAGGCTGGCTGCCACAGGGTGACACGTGCGGTACTTCTTCCTCTCCCAAGGCCCCCACCAGACCTTCGGGAGAGGCAAACAAAGTGGAAAGTTGACTGGCCTTACAGATCTGAGGGAAAGAGCTAACAGCACAAACAAAATACAAAACTTCTGCCTGAAGCCTCTCATGACAGGATGGAGGCATCTCTCTGACTCGAAACCATCAGGGAAAATTCAACCCAAGCAGTAAGAGAGAAGCACCAAGTTGTGTAAAGGTTTAGTGAAAGCACATCCTGCCAGGAATGCCTGATGGTGCTGACACAAAACACGAGGAACATTAAAGAGGAAAACCAATTATCTTGCCACCCTTAGCTAAATGGAGCAAAAAACATGAGGCTGCAGAGAGCAGGGAGAGGCACTCAGAGAAAACACTCACACCTGAAGAAACTCTCCACACATGAATCAGCAGCAAAGCCTCCCAGGCAAGTCTGGGTTTTTCCATTGCACTGTGATGTCTTCAGCAGAACAGCGAACGCTTGTCTGCAAAAGCATCAGAGCCACATTCTGGTGTGAGGCTGCTGGCCACTACAGCGTGTGATTACAATCGTGCATTTCATTCTGCCATGTCCTCAGCACTTCCCTAAAGACACAGGGACAACACGATCATTATGTCACTCATTAAAAAGTCACTGCTCCCCCTTCGAGACTTCCAAAACACTTTCAAAAAACCTCTTCTACGATCCAAAATAAAGCTGGGGTTTTTCTTTAGATTCACTCTATCCTGAATTACTCCTAAGCCGCAGCTCGCAGTGGAAGCTGCGTTTGTCCCTTGGTGGAGAAACAGCTTCTCCTGGATCTCAGGAGCCAGGCACACCGAGGTTTCTGCTGTCATGTGGCTGTATCAGCACACAGGGCCACAAAACGCCGGCCGGGGGGACCAGCCCGGGGCCACCACCCTGACACGGGGCTCAGCACTTCCATACCCTGAGGCACACAGAGCGCCAGCAGCTCTTGGGGCACGGGGACACAGCTCTGCCCCTCTGTCCCCCTCATGTCCCCTCTGTCTCATCCCCTCAACCCCGCGGATGAGGCTGCAGGGGACCGAGGCGCGGCGGCAGAGTCCCGCGGGCCA